>VYXD01000346.1:331615-597590 GCA_013397195.1 Hylia prasina | reverse complement strand
AAAAAAAAAAAAAAAAAAAAAAAAAAAAGAGAAGACACAGATCCTATCTCCCACAGCCTGGCACGTTAGCATAACTCTATTCCAAAAATTTACTTCCTAAAAAACCTGTAAAAATCTGAATTCTTGAAAATAACCTCCCTCCCCCCAGCCCTCCTCCCCTTTTTTTTTTTAAACATACCTTTATGGTGTATTCAAGAGCAAAACAATCAGGCCTCAAAGTTCAGCACCATTATAAAATTAAGTGCCAGTTAATAACTTGCCAAGGAGAGTAATCATGGACTCTGGACACAAAGTTTAGTGAGGTCACTGAAGTGTCCTACATATCCAGGGCTAATGGAGAGCTGCACCATGGTTCTGTTATGTGGTGCTAGCACAGAGTCCCTTTACTTCATCAGGTAGAAGTTTAAGAGGGCTGCTCATCACCATAAGGAAAGAGAGGGAAGAATGCATGAAAGCATGAGTTCACCAGTTTTGCCATTGTCTATCAGAAATTCTAAAATTTGACTAAGAATGGTTATTATGTGCCTTTTGAGTTAATTCCTTCTTGACCTGTTTTAAACCGAGTTCTTTAGTTTTCCACAAAACAAAGCTCTAATTAGACTTCTGATGCAGCAAAATAGCCAAGCAAGTGAAAACAGTTTAAATCTCACCCCATTAACACAATTACCCTGTGTCTAAAACTACACATGTGCTGTTGGGAGTGGACCCTCCCTGCATCTCCCAAAATGTAGCCAGAAGTCTCAGTAAACTTCCTGCCACTATGGTTAATGAACAGAAGAGTTTTCACTGTCTTTTCACACTGCCCTAAAGACACTCCCAAGTAATTCAATAATTCCTTTATTGAAACTTCCTTGTTTAAATACAAATGAAGAGCAGAGCTGAGCCTACAGTGTTGAATGAACATAAATTGAAATGTTTTAACTGGATTTAATTTCCATGCGTTCCCTCTTTTCTTCTGTCGGGAAGATGTGTCAGCATGAAGTTTAAAAGAAATCTCTCCATGTATCCTGTTTCTATTTACAGAGGGCTGCTCACCCTTCCATCTGCCATTTTTAAGACCAGCTAAAAAGAAACACATTCTTCACTGAAACGTATCCATTACACCTGTGCAGAAAGCAGCCACTTTGAATAATGCTGTTGCAAACATGCACATTATTCCAGTTACTGAAAGTCATAGCATTTGTATCCAACATCAACACTAACTTCCCATTTATATCAAAAATTCTGCAGCAAAAATAGAGTACTACTAGAGTGAAAAGCCTAGCATACAGAACAGCAGCATATTCAACAGCTGTGCATGACTCTAGCTTTAATGTGGGCTGTCTGTAATTATGGTGGTAGTACAGAATCACAGTGGTGGTTTTCACTCTGGCTGATCAGAAAGAAATGTTCTTCAGCTTCACTGGAGCAACTGCACAACACAAAATGGATCAGGAGGGTCTTTGTTGACTTCAGTTCAGGGTGAAACCCCATCAGGGCTTTGAGGAAGAGGACTGTAGCCTGTTGAGCCTGTCAAAATAGAATTTCACTGGATGTACTGACCATTCGCCTTATCTGTGGATTGTGAAAAGGAGGAGCCTGTTGCCTGTTGTCAAGAAGACAGGCTTGTTTAGGCCCTTTATATTGCTCCTCAGCACTCTAGTCCTGGATTTCCAGCCAAATGACACCTTTCTGTGATACACCCCTGAAACAGGCAGCTCTTCTGAAGTCCAGCTGGTCATCAGCCCATATTACTGCTCCCCCACTCCCTTCTCCCCCCACTCTCCCTGTTTGTTTCTGTCACATTGCTCCCTCCCACGGATTTCTTTCTCAATGTTGTCCTGATACACCAGGTGTCCAGAGCCCTTTTCCTGCCTTTCAGTCTTCTCTCAGCCAAGGGGAGCAGGGTTGCCCCATGCCCAACACTGCATCAAGTCCCCTCCACAGAGATCTCTGGGATCAGTGGATACGTGTACTAGATCATCTCCCAATCTTGCCTATGGTAATGGTTTTGCAGGCACTGTGGTATGATAACGACACAATTATTTCAATATTGTCACATCAATTTCAAACAGTGTCCCCTCTGCTGAGAGATTCCCACCTGACTGCTGATGCAGAGCTAAGCTTTGCGCTTCTACACTGATCGACAAGAAGTTTTAATAAAAATGTTGTGCAGATGAAAATATAGGAATATATGGAATGGGGTCCATAGGCACATCCTACAAATTTTTTGGTACAACAGCCTGTTTTTCCCTGGAAATCCGTTCAGATCTATCCTTGATGTTATGTCCATATAATGACCCCCCCAGGCGTTGCCCTTTCAGCTTTACTCATAAGCACAGCCCCTTCAGTACGTAGGATGCAATTGCAATGTAGATCCCCAGGAAAAAAATTAGCAGGTATAAACCTGGTATCAGATAGAAGAGGGTTTGCAGAATCAAGATTTTATCTATTATTCCCACTGATTAACACCAATGGACCAATCCTGTTAAATTCACCTGGAAGATGCTTATTCATGAATTTCCTATTGTCAACTCCTTAGCTTTGGGTTTATAAGGTTGTCTGCCCACAAAGAGCTAACTGCAGGTGTGGTCTGATCATCTCTAGGAACCATTCAAGGAAGAGCTTCATGATAGAGTGGCCACAATTTGGAGAAACATTAACAAAAGTGCCATAAACCAGGGTGGCAAAAGCTGTTTCTGTGCATTACAGAACGATTACATAGCAATGTTCCTTTTAAAGCATCCCAAATTTTTCAGGTGAAAGTATTCTGTTCAGTAAAGCTTAGCATGATCCCAGCTAACAGTTTGTTTAAGGGCTGTTGTGGGGGCTGTTTCCAGTTGCAGTAACAGAGACTTCCCAGAGGAAAGAGCAGGATGTGCAATTTTTCTGGAGACCATTAAAAACTACATTGCTGCTATAATACCACAGCATTTTCTCTGATAATATCTTTGCAGGAGGTAGGAAGGACTGCATTAATGACTGTTTTCTGCAATTCTTCAAAAGGGGTGAGAAGTTGGTAGAGGCTGATTCTTCACTCAAAAACCAAAAAGACATGGTTTGAACAATGCATTTTCATTTTTTTCATCCAAATACTCATTAGATGCAAGAGGTACAATCTGATGACCTCACAAACTTGTTCCTTTCAAAGTGCAAAGGTTCAATGGCACTATGGCACTTTTGCTCAGTGCCTTTTTGCTTTTCACTCTTATAGCCTGAGAGCTGCAGGGAGGAAGAGTGGTAAATCTGTGAGTCAGAATACTGTGGTATGAGAAGTAAGCCTTTGTTTAGTTCAGCCATTAAAAAACGTCTATGCACAATTATCTGTTACTATTTCTACTTCTGCCTTCTAAATGTGAAAGCAAATGGTGTTTGATATTGACAGTTGTTTAATGCTGGAATTAAAGGGAAACATTGTGACCCAGCACCAGGGAGGGGAAAGCAGAACTGCCATTCATCTGGACAGAAATGCTTAATCATCAACTATATAATGCACTCTGATCTGTGCAACATCTGATTTCTGAGGAAATAAAAGTTCTGAAAGTTATTACAGGAAGCACAAATTGCATAAAGAAATATTAACAGTTACACATTGCAAAGAAGGAAAAACTAAATCAAGATCTAAACACTCGTTTCTCTTTGGCACCTTTGGGAACCACATATACATGCATGCAGCACAAAATTTTTGTAACTAAAATAATTAAAGTTACTTCATTTTATGGAAATTATTTTTCACATTCAGCTGCAATTCATAGGTTAACTTTGTATTATGTTAGCAAAATTGAAAACCCGGGGTTTCAATGCATCACTAGTACTTCTGCTCAGCTAGAAATGTGCAGATGTACATTTGCTTGTCTCTAATCACTGTCTTTTAACGTTTGCATTTTACCTGATTATTTCATTCACTGCAACAGAAAGAGGAAAGTCAGCCTATTGTCTCAAAAATATGCTTCTTCAATTGGCTCTGAAAATGTAAATAGCTTCCCTTAGAAAAGTCTTACTCATAGAAAAGAAAGTGTCCCCCAGTAAGATTTACACTTCTGCCTTAGGAAATAAACTACTGAAATGCCAGTGTTTTAAATTGCTCCCAAAGTCACACAAAGAGTTTTTCTGGTCATGTGAGTGATGTACAAGTAGACTTCTATGGAAAAAATTGTCCAGTATTTAGAAAGCCAGTAGCTTTTCATCATAGAAGGAATGAGTCTTCTGCCAGAGACTACAGAGCTCTTGCTCTTCTGCCTCAAGCCCAAAGCATTTGCCAAGGCTGTAATCAGCTGCCATGTGGCTGTCAGGGGGAAAAAATAGTAACTACAAAGTTTTCATTCAGGGTAGGCTCTTAAACAAAGAGGTCCAGCACAGCAAGACACAAGTTACCCATCTGATCCAGGTGATTTGTTGTCAACATCTTTGTAATGGGGAATGTCAGCAGTGGTGTGACAGCTGCTGCACAAACAAGTGCAGTAAGCAAATGCAAGCCACTGGAACGAGCGCTCGAGTGCAGGAGGTCACTGAAAAGAGGGCACCCTCCCAGTGCCAGCCCTGTCACTCACCCACAGAGAGCAGGGACTGAGGCTACCCCAGCCTCCAAAAGGCCACAGCTCGCCTTGTGGGGCCCTGGCAAGCATGGGCAAGCTGGGAAATCCTGACAATTTCCGGGGAGGAGACGGCAGAGTTTTGCAATGCCCATTCTGCAATCCTGGTTGCATGAGGGTTTTTGTTTGGCAGAGTTTCTTTTCTTGCCATTCGAATATCTGGCCCTTACATTGAGAGCATCACTCCCAAAGTATCTGAAGAGATAATTTCCACTTAATATACCCCTTTAACATGGTAATTTCTGGTTCAAATAAAGATTGGAAATTTAAAATAGCATCACTATGTGAAGTTTGTGGGATCCAGGACATTTTATTTCATACAGGTTCAGCATTAATGCCTGTGTCACAGGAACTGCTTTTCAGGGTGAAGAGAGACTTGTTTTGAACTAGCAACTCTATAACTAGCCCAGTCTCAGTCTTTTTTGCCTTGTATATCCAGAAAAAGATTTTGCAGACCAGATTGCCCTCGTGATCCCTGCACAACCCTGCTCCTTTCAGTCTGTGTACACAGGTTTAACCAACTGAAACTTGGTAAACAGCTGTACTGAAAACCAAGCACAAGGGATGAAACAGGTTTGCTTCATTTTAGCATGCAGTGATATGTTACTATTTACTGAGACAATTTAAAGTGTTCATAATTTACAGATTGTTATGGCTTCCTTATCCTGAAAGCCTTCTCAAACTGGACTTAGGGACTGAACAGATTTTGTCAATAGCCTTATTCCTTCCACTTAAGCCAAGTAATCTCCCTTATAGGCACCAGCTAGAACCCTATCTTTGTGTGAAAAAAGACAAGATAATTTTGTCATCACTATCTTTTGTTTTTAAATATTTATTTCTTAAAATTCAGTCTCTGTGAACTCTCAGATAGGATTTTAGCACTTTTTGTTTGTTTGTTTGTTTGTTTGTTACTGCAAAAGAACGTTTTACCTCAGTCCAGTTCACTGTCAAATACTGGAATATACCATTTATTATCATATACTGTTCCTGAGAGAGTACAAGAATCCCACAACACTGTGACACAGATGAAAATCACAGGTTTTAATCATAGTCATGCTTTATGTCTACAAATTCACCAATAGACTGAAACTATGATGCAGCCTTTATCAAAAATTTTATTGAATCATAATCCTTTAAAGAAGCCATTTGTGGGAATCAAGTTGCTTTGTTCTCCAGCAACCTTTCCTTGCACTTTGCTCTAGGAGTTTTAGTACTGCTAAGGAGTTGGAGCCACACTTAGATACTTTTAGTAAAGTAAATATGTTACCACACTTCACTACAACTTAGCACCACAGAGCATGTACTGAGCATAAATATCATGTCGCCTGCAAGCATAGTTAGCAAACATATCAAGAAAATCTCTGTCACATCAGGGAGGATTTAAACATGAAACAAGCACAGTAGGGTCAGACACTGATAAACTGGAAGCAACAGGTTCTTTTTTAAAACAATCTCTTGCATTTTGTTTAGCACACAAAACATACTGATGTTAAATCATGAATACAGACAACATGTCATTCACTGCACACTGAGCCCTCTTCAGGATTATCTGACAGTTGCCTGGGGCGTAAAAAGTAATTTTTAAGGAGTCACGATAGGTACTTTCATAAAGGCACATCCAGATCAGCAAAGCACACATGGAGGATGGTTCCTGCATGAATGAGTCAGTTTCCACTGCCTGGCAGAAACTTTCAGTCACTGAGCAAAACCGAAACAATTATTTGAATCTGTTCATCTTCACCTCTCTGAGTGGCATATGCCTACTAGGAACTTAAATCCTGGTATTTTTTCTGTGTCTACTGTCCATGTTCCATGTTCCAAGGAACATGGAAATAATCTTGAAAAAAATTAGTCACTTTGCCTATTTTTGCAAAGCTCAGTCAAAAATCAGCAAGTATTTTTCAGCATGAGTCACTACCCACATCCCTGTTGCAATAATTAGATTACACATTTTCTTGAAAATCTCTGACTCTTGTTCCTACTTCAGTTAAAAGATGAGCCAGGTTTGAGTTTTATTAGACGACAATAAAGTTTTCAAATGCAATTACGCACTAATTTTGTTTATTTGAAGATACAACAAAATCCAAACAACCAGCTAATCAAGCGTGAGTTAACCCACGCTCTAGATGACGCCATTCAGCCAACTACAGCTGATAAAAAGCAAACTGCAAAATAACAAGGCTAACTCCTCTTCCTACTTCCAGGGAGACAAGCTTTGGCAAACCTCTATGACCCAGCACCATTGCCCTTCTGCCTTTCAAGGCTGGGAAAATGAAAGCGGAAAGCGGTACCTGGGGAGAAGCCGGTGTGCTCCCGAGGGTGCCGGCTGCTGCTGGGTTCTCGCTGCCTGCCTGCCTGCCTGCCTGCCCGGGCAGCCCTGCGCTTCCACCGCCTCGTCTGCCCGCGCTGGTCAATGTTTTACCAGGCTGTGAGCAGCCCGTGTCCCACCCTCCCGGCAAACATCTGTGGGAGAAGGCAGTGCCCGGGCCACGGGGGCAGAGCCAGGGCTGGAAAGGTGGCTCCTCTTCTACCTGCCCAGTTCTCCACAGGGAAAACGGAGCGCTCAAGGAAAAGGGAAACCTGCTAAGAGGGGGATCTAGGGAAAGCATATCATGAAGGGTAAAAAAAAAGGTACATAAGTGGTGCTATTAATAGATAATTTGTGGCAGGTAAGTCATGATAACTTTCCTCTGTATTGTTCTAAGGTTGGAGGCAAGCCTAGGCGTGCCTAGCTGAGAGGGAACGCTTAATTTGTGGGAGTACATAAATTTCCAAGTAAATCTTTGGCATGAAAGCGCTCATTCAAATGACAGCTAAAACTCCAAAATCATAACAAAAAGACCTGAACTGCACAATGAAATAATGCAAAGGGAGCCTAAACACGAAGACAGGGGAAAGAAATGGCCAAAGCAATCTGCAACACCCTGCTCTACTCCTGTGTCTTGGCTTTTCAGGAGTGCCTCAGAGTTAAAGCTCTACCTGTGGTAAACAGAGATTTCCTGTTCTCAGGAAGTTAACAATTACATGCAGAGGGCAGACGAAATGGGCTGGCAACTGAGCACAGCACTGATAAGGTGACACAGCTGCTCCCTGAGGAGAAAAGGGTAGCTGCTCAACTTGGGAAGCACCCAGAGTCTGGGACTTAACATGGAGTGGCTGCTCCCAACGTGGGAAACATTTTCTGGACCTGGTACGCAGATGTTTGCTCATGGAGGAACAATGGGAAAATCTAGGCTACGTTGTGTGTTCTGGTTTTGTGATACTGCCTTGTCTGTCATGGGATTTCAATCCTGGTTTGGGGAAGAGCAATTAATTTTGTCTAATTTGGATCCCAAACTTAAACAGTACCTATTTTAATGTACGTGTTTAAGGAGAAAATCTACACCACAGCTGCTCCAGCTAGTCAGATAAGCTGCTAAGACCTGCCACATGGTGCAACAATGATCACTGTAATGGGGTCCATTATGATGGGGCTGTTGTTGATCTGGATCTTGTACGGCCTTGCACAGAGTTGGGGATGTCCATACCCAATGATGCTGGGCTGCGGGACATCGCCTGAGTCCAGTCAGGTTGGAGAGGCACTCTCTGCCTGCTGGGTACACTGCTGTGTGTGTATTCACAGGCAGCCAGCAGCACAGCTCCATCCAGTGCGACAGCTTGCACGCACATGTGACACCGCTGCTTCAGCAGTGGATTGTGGATTGTGGCTTGACTCGTGCAGATATGTCACTGGAATTGGGAGTGCCTTCCCTGAGCCAGGACTCCTCAGGGCCCAGGGCAAGCCTGCAGGGGCTGATGCATGGCCATTTGATGCAGCAACACAAGCCGTGTGGCTACAGCCAATACCACATGCCCAGTGTTCCCAGCACACAAAAGCCTGCTCAGCTCTCCAAGATCCATTTGCTCTGTGTGTTTTCAGGTGTGTTGCTCCCTTCTGCCAGTCTGCATTCACCTCCTCTCCCTTTTTGCCTGGAAAAGGAGAGGCAGAAGGGGCATGTGTCATGCCTTTGGTACTATGCTACCATGGCAGCAGCCTGTGACTGCCTGCTAGGATAGTTCTTTACTGGAAATGGGCAGGATGCTGGCACAATTGGAAAAGGCATATGGGCTTCCCTACAGCTGCTAGACACAATCCTGCTGCTGTAGGACAACCTGCAAGACTGATCAATATCTTTTGCATAAACCTCATGAATCCTTAACATCAATTTGTGTACCCTCTGGATGAAAATCCCCCACTGCTGCTTTACAGCGTCTGCTCCCACCCTGTGAGGAAAAGTGTGATAATTGTGCAGGGGAGGGAGAGACCCATCTCCTTCTGCCAGTTTCTCAGGCTTGTAAGCCACATCATGCTAGCCTTTTTGCCTTGCTGATACCCCAGTAGAAGTAAGAACACCCTGCTATTCTACGGAGTTGCTTGGAGACTCAGCTGTGGCTATCACCTCCGAGACCCCCAGGCAGAAGGAGGGGATTTATCTGAAAAAGCTCATCTGGGCTTAAGACCCTGTCTAACCAGATTCAGGGAGCAGGAATTTCTCATGGGAGTCTTGCTCCACCTGGTAATGAATGCTGCTCTCAGAGAGGTGCACTAGATAGGCAAGGGAGGAGGTCCAGCCAAGCTGCTTCTCTCTTCAGTTTGGATAAGGAGGCCATTCAAGATCTCTCAGATTTTCCCAACAAAATCTGGTTGGAAAAGACCATGTTTCTGTGAAAAGATTTGCTGTGCCAGTTTGATGTTTCCTTGTTGCAGTAGGATTTCAGCAGAAGACTCTGGAGGAGACCTGGCCACATATTTTTGTCAGATATAGTTTTTGTCACTGCTGTGTTCCATGTCATGGAACTTTGGCAAGTTGAAACCTGAGGCTGGAGTGGTGAGATGTGGAAGTACAAGAGCAGCACACTGGTACTTGGATTATGGAGCCAGCTCAAATTTAGTTTGCCTGGCAGCTGCCTGCCATTATTGCCTGCCTGCCTGCCTGTTATGGGAAGGTTGTACACACACTCAATTTTCCACAGTGCTAACAATTCTACAAGTCATGTTAGCCTGGTACAAGCCTAAGAGAGTCAAATAATGTGTAGTATTGACCCTCCGAGGCCAGAGGACTTTGAAGAAACTCAGTTATCAGTTGTAGCTCCAGGTGCAGCTACCACAGAAAAATGATGGCTCTACTACAGCGCGTCTAAAGTTGTATCATGTCTCCCAGGCAAATAGAAATTTGACGGAAAATTTGATGGGTCCTCCCTCAAAATCTGTCCTTGTAGATTAGCTGATATAAAGCAAGAGAAACCAGACCTTTTTTCATTGTTGCACAAGAACTAAAAAAAAGCCTTCCCTTGAGAAGGAGGTATAGCCATCACCTTGAGAAAACTCAGTCTGTTATTCAAACATTTTCCTCTCTCAGAGATGAGGTTTCCACAGGGCCCAGAGAGAGGTGGAAGCTTCTTAGGAGGCCAAGTCTGCCCTGGTGTCAGCCTGTCTGAAGTGTGCCACACCACGATTTTGCAGAGCACTGGGGGTGGGCTTCTGATTAGCACACGGCTCACAGATGGGACTGGGGCCCATGGAGACTTGGCATATCAGTCTCTTTTCAGCACACAACCTTTGTCACAGAGCACAGGTTTCAAGGGCAATGTAACACTTGCATATTTACTTACTGCAAATGGAGGAGGTGCCGGGTTGGACAGCATACAAACTCTAAAGTCAAACATTAATACAGACATCATATAACTTCATATTGACTTGGGAGCAACTAATACATAGGGATATTGAAAGTGAGAAAGCACCTAAAATTCACAAAGCTCTTTCAATGAAACACCAATTTACTTACAAATTGTTAACAACCTTAACAACACAGAGACCAAACAACAAAACTAAAACATGGGTATCAGGTAACAGAGGGGAAATTTCTGTGAATCTTAAATAGGGTTTAATTTTGTTCCAGTTCTCTTTCAACAGATGCATTTGTATTTCATCCTGCAGGGCAACACTTGCTTTGGAAAATAGTACAGGCAGATCCAGAGGGGCTACAGCAGAGGCTTTGAAACTTTCCATTCCCAGTAAAGAACCTGCATCTGAGCACATGGGGCTATTAGGAATATGTTTAGACCCATCCCTAAGCACTGTGTCGAAACCACCTCCCCAGGAACTACTGGTACAGCACCGATCTCCTCCGACAGGAGCTACATCCCCTTCTCTGGAGCAGAAGGACTAGCAACTACCTGCTGCTAAAAAACAGGTGGGAGGGGAAAAATAATTGCTGTGAGCTGTGGAAGATCTTTATCACAGTAAAACAGCAGAGACCTGAAGTATGAATTGAGAGCACTCTTTCAACAGTGGCCTGAGTGCTGCATACGTGAGGACACCTCTCCATCTGTGGGTTTGACTGGGTGTCTGGGCTCTTGGAAATCCTACCTCAACGTGCAGCAGTACAAGATCTACAGTCCTGCCATACCTACTCATCTTTCTGGTCCATAATTTAGTATCTTGTGCAAAGCATTCAGAGCAAAATGCCTGGTAGATATTCATCTATTGGAGAATGAATTCTCAGCACTTGACAAAGTACTCCTCTGGATGGTAAAAGAGAAGGTAAGGAAACTGAAACATTGCTGCTACCTGATCTCAGAGCTGTTTGGCTTGTGGTTTCAGTCATCACTATTCCCTTACAGGGAGCAGACCTTGCAAAATACACAAGATATGTAAGAAAGCTTGCTGATGATTCACAGAGAAACCAAATGTTGATGGGAAATAACATTGCAAGCAGATTCTGTAGAGCTGCCTTCAAAGAATGGGCAACACTGATATGATACAAAATCATATGTCAGGCTAGAAAACACCCTACTCTTTTTTTCAAGAAACAAACCAACATATCCCACCCTTCTTGTTCACTCCCTTATTTACAGCTTTTTTTTTCCAAAAATAGTATTACAAAACATTATCATCAAAAGCTTTCAGGGAGTATTGCTTATTTTTGCTCTATCTTGTTTTGTAAGACCACACTACACTAGTGATTTGGCAACTTCACACTGTGGACAAATATTTCAAAATATTTCTTTCTTCTGAACACAGAGCTGTTAAACCACTTTTACATGTATTGCTGCATTTTGTGATGCCACCCACAGTCATTCTTAGGAAAGGATCTGGGAAACTCGATGTTTTAAAATCAGGGATGTATATACTCCATGGGTTTGATTTTAACACAAAAGTCTCTCAGCTAAGCTGCTTCTGGGATTTGCTGGTGGGACAATTTTACATAAACAGGGAGAATCTCAGGCTCAGGCTTTCCTGGTGTTGATTTAGTCAGGATCCTCACTGGACAGCTGGGAGGGGTATTTGTGGTCTGGATGCTTTAGCAATGTCCTCATCTTATCCCTGGACCTTTGAATCCAGTTGTGGAGACCAGGTGCAGAGGAGCAAATGGACAGGTCTGGGAGGAGATGCCTTCAAGAGCACCTGTGGCACCAGGACAGCCTGGCAGGCACACCTGCCCTGGCAGACTTTGGGATGGCACTGGCTGCAGGTAGCAGCGTCTGTAGGGCATTGGTGTGTAGGGACCATGACATTAATTTATTTATTATCTGTTATCTATCCTTATGTCAAGATACATTAGGTTTTAAAATGCTTTGTAAGAGCTGACTGGACACGTGGAGCTCTAAAAAGTTAGAATTTCTAATACAAGAGAATACATGTGTTGTTAACAATACCTTAATTCTACTTTCTTGGGCATTAACATTGGAAGTGCAACTAGCCTGTAGCCATTTTAGTATTGAGCATTCTTCTTACACTGTCCTTAGCACCTTACGCTAAATTTGGGCAAATATTTGCTCTCAAATTCAGTTCCTAACATTTGATGACATGAAGCACCTTCAATAGACTCCACAAATATAGCTAGTTGCCTTGAATGAACCCCAGGAGACAAATAATGTTTCTAATTTAAAATAACACTTAAGAAGATGGTACATACAGAGATTTTATAGCTGAATGGAAAAAGATGGGTCTGAATCACTCTTTCCAGAACATACTGCCAAGATGATGAATGAAATATTTTTACTCTTATTTGCTTTGCTCAAAATCTCAGAGGAGATGTTGATACAGATCTCTGTAAGGCCAGTTCCTGAGTATTGTACCTAGGTATTTGGAAGCTATTATTTACTTAATTATCTCCATGCAGTCCAAAGCATCCCAAAGCTTCAGTACACAGGTGCCTTTTACAGTACATCCACCTCATCACCAAATTCAAGGCACAAGAAAAAACATTTGTAGATTAGGGGGGTGAAGATCTGAAGGTTGGACCCACACAGTGCACCTCTTGCTTTGTGGTTTTCCTATCATCTGCCTATAAGATATGTCTGGGTGCCTCTCACTTCTCTCTTTTGGTGGAACCCAATGAAGAGTTCCCTCCTAGAAATAGCAGAATGGCTGAGACACAGCTGGAGGTAGCTGAGTTACCACAAAAACACGAGTTATTTGAGGATGCTAAGGATAGAGTGAGTGAATTGATAATTGTCTGAAAGGAAGTTAAGAGAAAATCATGGAGATTAACAGACATGATTCAGGGGGAACAGGATATTGGGAACTGCTTACAGGGTGAGTGATAGATGCAGAGGAAGGTGGGATAGAGCTGGAAGGCATCTTGTGGGCAGAAGAGATAAGAGGAAATTCACTGTTTCTGAAGGGAAAAAAATAGGATGGGGCAACCCAGTTGCTGGAGTGAAGTAAGTTGTTTTGGAGGGACAGCTGATGAGACATAGTAATGCTTGTGAGAAGGGAGAAAATGAGGGTTGAATTGGAAAGAGGAACTAGTAAATACAGGATGTACGGATGATGGCTCTGAAAGAGTGCCTGTGAGTCAGGTAAAATAATAGTGTACTGGAAGAACATAACCAAAAGGACATCTAGTCTCTGGGTGAAGGAAGAATTGGTGGGTACTGTGCTTTCAAGCTATGCATCTGGTGCCAATGTACTGCGTGCTGGAAGCCACCCTGCTCAAAAGTTGAAGAAACGGAGTCCATCTAGAGAGAGAAATGGAAAAAGAGTCAGAGGGGACAGTGCAACAGAGCCCGACCACATTAAAATAAGGGATATTAGGGACAAAATTCCTTGTGTAGTGAAATTGGAAGGATGCAAACTATTCAAAAGGGATTGGTGGGGAAAACAAAGTGGTGAGAGCTCAGAGGCTTAAAGATCAGAAAATAAACTGCCTATGGGGATCTGATCAGTTAGGGTGCATTTTTGTGACCAGAGTGAAGTCTTGCTTCGCTTTCGTGAAGTCAAGCAAAGCAGTGAGGCTGAGAAGATAGAAAGCTAACAGGGACATGGGACATTGAATGACAGTCACTGTGCTGAGAAATGAGAGATCTTTGGGGCAGCTGGAGAGAGCCTGAGGTGAATAGTTTTATCAGGAAAGCAATGGGGAGCAGAGTGTCTGCAGGTGGTTGACCAGGGGGAGGAAAGAGAGGCAGTGCTGGGTGCAAGCTGCAGGGACTTGAGCTTGTTACCCCTTGCTGGCAATCAGAGGTGCAGTGTCAGAAATGGGCCCTGTGGCTGCTGCTGGGGATGGGCCACTGCCAAGGCAGCAGGGAGGGCTGGGGAGGGCAGGTCCGGCTGCTGCCGAGGTGCAAGGAGGAGCAGCAACAGGAGGGTAATGGTTGAGGAAGAAAAATGTAAAATGAACCTATTTCCTGTTTATGATAAAAATACCCTCAAGCAGATTTTTGTACTAATTAAAAATATTCATATAAAAGGAGCCTAGGAGAACCAGCAATACCCTCTCTACAATAGCTACATCACGTGTGCAAACAAAATATGTTGTTAAACTTGTTTTTTTCTATGTAAGGACTAAAACCAGATATCATTTACTCCAATGCACACACAACCAGCAATAGTTTATGCTTGTAGAGTTCCCACCTATTGTTTGAAAGTTGGAGAGCTGAGTAACACAATGTTCTGTACCAGAAAACTGCAGCGTTTAGCCACTCTATCAGTGGCCCAGAGTAATTTTATGGTATTTCTATTTTTTAAATCTTCCAGTAACAGTGAAAGTGGATTTGTTTTTCCATGCAAAGAAATTATTTAAGAGCAAATTGGTAATGCCTGCTCTGGCAAGCACATTGATACTTTTCTGAGCTCAGCAGCAAACTGATCTTCAATCTGGCTGTCCTGAGGCAAGCAGCGTGGCTAGTGAGAAAACCATGATTCAAACTCCCAAGTTACAAAATTCATCTTGCTCTTGCCTAAGATTTTAGAATTTAAAAACCTCTCACCAGATTATACAGAATTCACTTTATAACATTTCATCTTACGCAGACAATGTATTTTGAGAGCTGACATACAGACCCCTGCTCTACTTGCTGCTATGAAATCAGGAGCTGTTCTGTATATGTATTTCAGTGAAAAAAGTGCTGTCTACTTATAAGCACAGTCACAGATATTTGTGGTTGGCTGGGTCTCTGTCCGGCTTAGCTGCAGGCTACAATTCAGATTTGAGGCTTGGACTTAGTTTATATTAGAGCTGGAATTACACATTGTGCTCTCACTAAACTTTGCACAAGGTGGAAGGACTCTCAGGACCAGCTTGTGCTTGCAAGCCTTCTGCTTAGAGCAAACCTTCTCAGAGGACGACAGTTTGCATTCGAGTTTAGCTTTGTCTGTACTAGGGCAAGATCTTATAATACTAGAATTATAGAACTATAGATTAATTTGGGTTGGAAGGGACCTTTAAAGGACACCTAGTCCGGCCCCTTCAGTGAACAGATACATCAACTTGATCAGTCAGACCCCTGTCCAACCTGAATTTGAACACTTGCAGGCATGAAGTGTCTCACATTTCTCTGGGTAAAATGTTCCAACATTTTACCACCATCATTATAATTTTTTTTCCCCTTATATCTAACCTGCATATTATATCTATAGATATACATATATCTGTTTACCCTCTTAATTTAAAACCATTACGCTTGTCCTATTGCAACAGGCCCTGATAAAAATCTGTCCCCATCTTTCTCCCTTTAGCTACTGGAAGTTGCTATAACACCTCCCCAGAGCCTTTTCTTCTCCTGGCTGAACAACCTGAACTCTCAGATTTTCCTCATAAGAGAAGTGATCCAGTCCCCTGGCCATCTTCATGGCCTTCCTCTGGACTTGCTCCAACAGATCCATGTCCTTC
The DNA here is from genome assembly GCA_013397195.1 of Hylia prasina. NCBI lineage: Eukaryota > Metazoa > Chordata > Aves > Passeriformes > Sylviidae > Hylia > Hylia prasina. The sequence continues at coordinate 581,860 of VYXD01000346.1, read as the reverse complement.
CTGTGCTGAGATCTCCACAGCTGAATGCAGCACTCCAGGTGTGGTTTCACAGGAGTGGAGAGGGAGAATCACCTCCCTTGGCCTGTGACACATTTCTCTTGATGCAGCCCAGCCTGTGGTTGGTTTGCTGGTCTTTGAGAGGACATTGCCCGGTCATGCCCAGCCTCTCACCCACCAGCACCCCCAAGTCCTTCTCCAGAGAGCCTTTCTCAATTCCTTCATCCCCCAGCCTGTCTTGAAATGAAGGGCTTCCCTTATCCAGGTGCAGTACTTGCACTTAGCTTTGTGCCTCATGAGGTTCCCATGGGCCCACTTCCTGAGCTCATCCTGGTCCCTAGGGATGGCATCCCATCCCTCAGGCATATGAACTGCATGACTCAGCTTGGTGCCATCTGCAAACTTGCTGAGAGTGCACTCTTTGGCTTTTTGCTTTCAAAATAGTCCCCCAAGCAGTAAGGATTTAAACACCTGAAATTATTTAATTTGATTCAACACAACCCCATTTGTTCCATGAGGATATTGATGAGCACTGAAATTTTGCCTGTGTTGTGGACCCCTAGCTGGGTCATTTTTATGGTACTGCACATCAATCATGAAAAGCTAATTTTTTTTTTTTTGGTTGTTGGTGGGTGTTTTTTTATTATTATTATTATTTTTGTGTGTGTGTGTGTGTCTGTGTTTTGTTTTTTAAACAGAATAGAAGTATGAAAACAGCAGTTCAGAAATAACACATAGAGTCCTAAATGGATGTTGTAGACCACTCTGAAGGGAGATGCTGAATTGTATTTTAATGATTACCAAGACTCCAAGTATCACCAGGTTATGAGAACGGTCTTAGAAGATGCCTTAGTAAAGATTACTAGGCAGAGTCAAAGTCACTCAATTTATCACCACCAAAATATCAAATTCTGAACCCAAACTGTTAGTGTCCTGTCTCCAAGTGTGAGAACAGTGCTACAAGCCTGTTTGCAGGGTTTTTTCATGCTTGATTGTACTTTCTTTTTTTTTTTTTTTTTTTTTTTTTTTTTTTTTTCAGTTTATTGCCTGAATCTAGACTGAAACTTGATTGGTAGTTTGGAATAATCCTAAAGTATTCTGCAGTGATAGTCAGTATTTCACGTTTCAGCTATGTATTTGTGGGCTTTCAAATCCTCTTAATGGTGTACATGTCCTTAGCCTTTCCCTTGAAGGAAGCCCAGCTCACTTGTTTCTCATATGGTGCTTTCACCTCCTTTGATATACAGTCAGCTCTAAAGGAGAGCACCGAACTGATTAAAGTCAGAAATTAAAAAATGATGCTTGGTTTCACTAAGCTTACTGTGACCATTTTGAGTGACAGGATAGCCATTTATCTGATGTCACACATTAGTCAGACACTAGTTAAAAATGTAGGGATGGGAACCTGAATGTCCTGGCGACTTCTAAAGATTTTCTTCTTACTAGAGGACAATATTGTCTCCAGACAAAAAGTATCAGCAGCAAACACCATTCATCATAGGAAAAGTCAGAATGCTCTCATCTATTTAATTATTAAAATTGAAAGGGGCTCCAGATCATGAAAAGTGTGTCCATGCCTTCACCCATTGCTTGGGCTGGCAGTGGGGATACCAGACTGCACCAAAGCAAAGAACAGCAGAGGACAAGACCAGGTCCAACACAATAAGGAGCAATGCCTTGGCTGTGTTTTGTCTGGGGCCAGCCAAGGCTGCTAAAAATTTCCTATTTGCCACTTCTATTTGCTCCATTAGAAGAAATAGATTATCTCCTGCTAGACACTGAGCCAAGGTAAGGATTGCCATTGCAGCATCTTTTGCAGAGGTACAGCACGTAGCCAGCGTGAGCCCGCCCTCCCAGCTGGCACCAGCTCTGACCAGCCTTGCTCCTCTCTGCAAGCTCACTTCCAGGCTGGGGCACTGGTCCAAGAGCTGGACCTGGGAGCCTGCACCAGGCAGATCTCCTGTGATCCTCCCTCCACCCCGGCATTTGCTCCCAGCATGGCCGCGAGGATGCCGGGAGAGCAGCCAGAGCTGGGGAGTGCCCAGCACCCGCCTGGGCTGAGGTGTAACCCCGGCACATCCAGGGGAAAGGTGAGGTGTTTCCTCACGAGAGGCCTCTCTCAGGAACCAAGGCAGTGGCATGTTGGAACACCGTCACTCCTCGATACAAACAAGTGAGGGCAACTCAGCCAATCTAAATAAACAAATAGAAGCACAGAGGGAGGGAAAATTGCACCTTCTGGATTTGCTGCTATTCTTACATTTGACACTTAGATGTAATTACAGTGGATGCCATGGTTCACTTACTGATTGAATCCAAGTTACTGAGCCCATTTCTTGTTCTTCACTGATGTCACTTTATTGATAGGTTGAATATAATTTCATTTGCTTGTGGTTAGGTAAATCATCAGCAAAAATCTTTATTTTCTTGCAGTGCTAAATCCACTAAAAACATGAACAAGGCAGAGCATCAATGAATATAAGCCTGTGGGATCACACTGTGTATGAGCCTGAAATTCCAGACTGTGAATCAGTCTGTGGACTGTGTGACAGAGCCTTTAGTGATCCTTTGCACAAAAATGGACTAAGTCTTGTTGAAATATCATTCTCATCAGTGTGTTAGTCAATGTTTTGGGTGTTAGCATCTTGCTGATTGCTTTTTTTATTAAGGAACAGTAAATAAAATGGTACTGTGTGCTCCTTTTGTGCGCAGATCTCTCACCTGTGATGTTGTATCTCTGAGGGGAGAAGCAAAGGAGATATGGATTTATAACCCCAGAGCTGTACCAAGGAATTGCCACTGTTAGAACAAAGTTCATTCCATTCCTGCACTGCTCATGATGGTGGTGACTACCAGGAGCTCTGCAAGCTTCTGCACTTCTGCAGCCATTAGAAGTGCTGGAGGGTATTCTGGGGGATTTTATCTCTAGTGAGCAAACAGTCTAACATGTCCCATGCCCTGGGTTAGCAGCCCTTGAGTGTTGTATGGGATAAGCCAGCACAGAGGATCCCTGTCTGTTTAGTCCTAGAACTCTGTTCCCTCTATACAATAATGGGAAATGGAGGCAAGGGGGTTGTATTGTCTTAGTCCTGCTGAAATCCCTCCCTTGCCACTTGTAGGCATATGTGAAGTAGTATATGCAAGGAAGGAAAGAAGATAAATGATGTTCCAGAGAAGGTGAGAGGAATTCTCCTGGCCTCATTAAAAATACATTCCTGGGAAGCTGATTTCTAGAAACTAAATTTTCTACTGATTTCATTCCAATTGAGTGTAGAAGGAAAAGGTGGGACTATGGCAGTCACTCAAAAAGAGGTTTCAGCCCTATCATATTTTGGTGACATTCTTTTAGAAACCTGTGTCTCTAAGATCCTTTTTGCCTTGTGAATAAGATGCTGAAGGAATATGCAAGCTAAATGTCTGCATTTCTGACCTAAAGAAAAGTACCATGCTCAGTCATGCAAATTCATGTGTCAGTCAGTATCCACTGACATCCCTGGGATATCAGATCATGGGTTGACACAGCTTCTTTTAACCTAAGGAGTCTGCATTCTTCATTAAAACAAATTAGCACAGTTCCACTAGAGTCCACTCTTTCAGAGGACTTCACAGCAGAGCTTCAAGCAATGTGACTAGTATCAAGAATAAGTTGCTTTATCCCCTCTGAAACAAAACCTCAAAGTGCTATAGCAGTTAATAGAAAACCTTAAACAATGAATATACCATTTATTGAAGTTTTATGAAAGCCTGTATTCCAGGCAGCACAGATAAGCAAATATCTCAAAAAAAGCCCATGTAAAAACATACCTTAGCTCCTTGCAGCTACAGAAAAGCTCTCATCTTGTGATGATATGCATCTGTGCACACATTTGACACAATTCTCATGATTTTGTGCATATATGTGTGCACAAAAACTGAAGTATCGCTTTTTAAAAAAGTATAGGTAAATAAAAAATATTTATTATAGTTTTAAAATTTTAGAATGTTTATTTAAATATTTTTTTACAATTAGTAAGCCATAGGAATATTAGACTAGTTTTTTTCTTCATAACACATATTGCTTGTACTTTGCCACTCTGGCACTCAGATGATAAACCCAGAAAACACAGTGGGCCAGAAACAGCTTGTCAGAGCTTCCCCTCCTCACAGCTTCAGACTTTAAAGCAATGGAATTGCACTGATGTTTTTAACAAAGTACTTATCTTTGCTGCAGTATAAGAGAGGGGTATAAATAATACCTTTTTGTCCTGGTAGTCTGAAGATAAGCAAGTTTAAATTAAACTACTGAGTATAATGTTTCTTGCTATATGTTCTCAAGCACAAGGGCAATCCAAGTTTTGCTGTATTGCTGCGATGTCTGTTTTGCTTGTTTAGAGGACAAAGGAAGAACTTGGGGTCATTTGTTAATCCACAAACCCTTCAAAAATTATTTTAATTTCAAACAAGAAAGCACAGATCTCAGTTCTTCCTATGCACAAAAAAAGGGATAGAAAATGGGATAGAAGAGACAGAGAAGGTTCTCTTGGCTAGGGCTATCTTCTCAGGCTAGTTTAACAGGGTTAAAACACCATCCTAGTGTAAATAAATGAGATCACTATAGCTCATGGCTTCACAAAGCATAGCCTGCAACTTACTGGACCCCAGACAAAATACACTATCATGCAATGCTGCCCTTGCCACTCAGCCCTACTCCTTTGTCTCCCCATGCATATGGTACCTATAGCCATAGTGTAGCTGACAGAACCACCTGCTTCCCAGAGGAACTGTGGCACCACTGCTTCCTGCAGTGCTCTCCCCTCCAGCTCAGGCACAGATGGGAAGACAGAGCGCCTTAAATTCATCTACACAACAGAAAACTGATATACAATTGGCTCACAATTCAAATAAAAATATAAGAACAGTATTATTATTTCAGATTTTTGGGGCTCTTATAGCCCAGTAACCTGTCTGCAACAGTGACAAAAAACCTGACCCCTAAAGAATAGCAACAATAGGATGAACATAATTGATCTTTTCTGCAAGTTGTCTCCCAGCTTCCAACAATTTTCAGCTCAGGGGACTCCTCCAGTCTGATCTAGATTGCTAGTGGTGGACCTCTTTTCCAAGTACTTGCCCAGTCTTCCCTTGAGTGTCTGAAAAAAATTGCTCAACTGTCATACCCTTCAGTAAAGTGTTTCACAAATCCAGTATTTGCTGCATGAAGAAATATCTCCTTCTATTCTGACAATGGCTCCTAAATCTTTGTCTAACTATCACTACCTCTTGCATTGGGAGAGACTGTGGACAGCTCACCCCAAACCACCAACTTCACACCACCCTGGATTTTATTGATCTGAATCCAGGAAAACCCCCGTGGTGGCCTCTACCTGAGCCCACTCAGCCAGAGGCTAATTATCACAGGTGTTTTGGCTGCTTTTTTTCCAAGGGATTAGGGAATTTACTAAAATGTTCTTGTTGCCTAGGGTCTCTGCACATCCTTGTGGCAAAACTTCAGCCCTCATCCACTGGTTGGACATTGAGCACGCTGAGCACAGCAGCCACACAAAGCTTGGTGGTGGCCACTGGCCTCAAATATTTAATTGCCAGAGCGTGAGTGCTAAATTGCTCTCTTCATGGTATCCTGCAAAGTACCAAAGATTTTGCTTTACCTGGTGCATTAAGTTTGGGATATTAAAGCTAAGATCCCCTCATTACTTAGGTGCACTCAGTAGCTTTTAATTATATTACCTGACATCATGTCTCCCTTCCATCACATCATTCTGCCACATTTTCCCTTGCCTTATGGCTTGCTTTCAGTTAGCTGTAAGTAAGCCAGAAAACAGAACTTTTAATGGTCATCAGCACTGCAAGCACTCATATATTTGCTGCTGCCTGCTAATGTCTGCATGTGATGCTACCGAGTAAATTTTTCAGTTGCCCTCTGAAAGCCAAAAATTCAGGAGGAGCTCAGTCAGCAGGCTTTTTAAAAAGCTGGTTTCCTAAGGAACAATTTTGAATGCTCCGTGGTTTTGCTACTTTAACTTCTCTCAGTAAGTGGGCTGGAATGGAAATCCTGCCTGATCAAGCAGACCGTGTTCAGGCAACACACCTTCAATTGATTTTACATCCATTCATCAGAATCATTTGCTTTAAAAACTGATTTTATGTCTCACTAGAACACAAGCAAATATGTTTAAACAAGGTACCCCGTGTTTACATGTGCACCATATGGCTACCCAGTTTACCTCCCATATTGGGACAGGATGGCATTTTTAATTATTTACAGCAGGGGCAGCTCATCATAACCACATCTGTAAAAATCAGCTTGGCCAGTCATATTCCTCACAGGTCTGTGAAGCATCCCAAAAGCATACACTGCCCTGCTCACCATGCAGACCTCCCAGGTGTCTTCTCCTCTGCTGAGGCAGGGCCACGCAGCCCTGAGAGTAAGCACTGGCATCCTAAAGAAGGGCAGCTGGAGCCAGGAATGAATATGTGGAGAATAGTGGTACAAATGTATCAAATACCTCAGGTATATATTTAATATACCTGGGAAAGCTCTCATGATATTGCAAACTCAGGGCTGAAAGTGCTAGATATAGAGGGCTTACATCTCTGCAACTTTAAATAGAAGATGCTGATATTATTTCTCACTTATTTACTTCTGTTTACTATGGTTAGCGATTTTCCAAAGCAAATTTAAGATGATAGTATAGACCAGAAATAACTCCATGGCAGCACACTCAATGGGAGTGACTTGATCAGCATCACTTCTATTGACACAGGTGGTTCAAAAACACCACAGTGGCAGCAGACACAGCAGAGGAAGATAATATTGCTGTAAAAGTGGAATGAAGTGATACCCCCATGACTCACCACTCATGGCCTTTCCCTCCATTCTCAATCAATCACAATATTGCTCTGGTTTCCCCAGGGACCTGCTGGAGGAGCACTGCTAAACACTTCACATAGCCCCCCAGGATTCCTCAGAGAGAGACTGCTGGAGAAACAGCTTGGACATGAGAATCACTTATGGATGGGCTCATGGGTGGGCTTTGCACAGCCAGGGCCCTGGTTCTGTGGCAGAGCTAGTCTCAAGTTAGTAATTGCATGTTTAGTGGCCATTCTTCCGCTTTGTGATAGCCACTCCTTTTGTCACTGATTTCACACATCACAGGAGCACAGGTCCCATTGGCATCAGCATTCTTCCCCCAGCCTTGCCTGCCCTGCAGCAGTGACCCTATGCTTCCTGGGTTAGGAGGACCTGAATACTGCTCAAGCCATGTTTCTCCTGGATTCAAATTACTAGGATCAAAAGTTCAGCAGGTGCTACCCTCAGTCAGTCTGTTTATGTGTTTATTTGTTCCAGTAACCTGCCAGGTCTTCACAGGTCTTAACAACCTCGTGAGAAGATCCTTGCCTTTCTTCAGAGCTGGCTTGACTTGTACAAGCACAAACTGAGGGGCTGCTTTGGAGGGTGAGCAGAGAAGAGGGGTCAGTGAAGGATCATGAAATGCTGTTTGGAGCCACCAAATTGCCATTAAAGAATGCTGCCCACTTATGTAGAAAAACTGGGTGCCAGCCACTCACCAACCCTGTTATTCAAGTTCTGCAGCCTGCAGCATAAGGCTCCTAGATTTAGCTCTCCCAATCTGGTCGTGGGACACCTCTGATGCCTGAAATGGGTTTGCCTTGGGGTTGTTAAATACCTGCTCCATGTGACTGGGCTAATTAAAAGTTTTTAGCCAAACAAATCCCTGTTTGTGAGGGTATAAGAGCTAAGAAGATTAGATGTTAGTTAAACTAGACATAACTGAGAAAACAAAGTTGCTGCTGTTAATTCTTAAAAACGCTACCCCACTGTGTGTGGGTGAAAGGAGTGGATAACAAAATTAATAGTCTCAGATGACAAGTATATCCCATCAGAAAAAGTGCTTCCTTGAATGCAATATTGCAATGTAACAGGGGAATATATTTATTCTTCATACACATGGCAAAACAAGCTTTAGTAAAAATTGGTCTTGATCTCCTGTATTATTCTTGCAAAGGACATGCAGGTGTTTTTTATTATTCTATAGGTTTACTACTATAGCCCATTGACTAAACAGGTATATACAAATAGCCCCAGAAGCTGGCTAAGCACAACACAACTCCACACTTTGATCATCAGAGAGATTGTCTGCTACTACACTGAGAAACTGGACAAGTCTTGTTGTACTGACCAGCTGAGAAGTCAGTGCCTCTCAAAGACTTTCTACCCTGTCCTTCCAGGGAGGTCTCAGTTAAAAGAATCAGCTTCTTTTACATTTTCATAGGAATCAGAAGTCAACTGCTTTCTTCTTCCAGTAGGGAACTGCTTGTAATTGCATCCCCAGTAAGAATAGATTAGGGAAAATTGAACTTGGATCCACAGCATATTTGTGCTGAACAAGTGTTTCCTCCCTACAAAAAACCTCCACAAAACCCAGGCTGTTGGAGCCTCCAGACTCCTCCTTCTCCCCCTCTGCAAACAGACTCATGTCTTATGCTTGCTTAGAAATTCTTGACTTTATTCCCAGTGAAACTGTTCAGTTCAGCAGCAGCCAGCAGCCCTCTCCACCAGCATCTGCTGCTACCTGTCATTTTGCCTTGTTTCACTCCTTCCTGGGCAGACATCCCATGGATCCCAGGTTTTTATCTTGATGGCTTGTTTCTCCCCCACCTGCCTCATTCTAAACACCTGCTAAAGCTACTAGCACTAATTATACTTTTATTTGAATGTAAATACTTTGCTTGGGGACATAATAAGTATACACCTGAATTTGGAGCCTCTGAAAGAGAGCTGTTGAGCTGATCCGTGCCAATGAGGAAGGGAGAGATGTAAGAACTACTTGCACAGAAGTAAGTGAAGTCAAACCACGTCAGTGAGCATTCCTGGGTGTTGGAATGGAAACCAATTGCACCTTTTAAGGTCCAGAGCAGCTGACACCCTTTGGACCCATGTCATTCAAATACCAGTTGCCCAAACCAAAGGGCAGATCATCACTCTCCCAGGCAGAGACTGAGGGTTAGGGTGAGCTCTGGATTGTACCTTAGACACAGTGTGGGTGCAGTCATTTGGTTTTGGCAGCATCCTCCTCTGGAGGCAACCAGCTTCTGTGCCAGAAAGTGATTCTGGTGCCTTTGATTTACTAGCAGAGATGTAGCTCATGGGGAACAGAGATAGAAAACCAAACTCCTTATTTAACAAGCAAAATAAAGAAATCTTTTACATCTGGAAATACTGATGCAGCTGATCAAATAATTAGCACTACAAGTTTGTACTGCCTGCAGCTAGAAGAACTGCTGTCTGTGGAAGCAGGAATGTGGTTGAGCCTGAAAAAACGTGATAAGGGATCTGTACCTAAGATTTTTGGATGGTCCATACGTCACAGGTAAGTTTCCACAGAGCTGAAGGAGCATTCAGGATTGGACTCCCATGGAAAACTCCCTACTTACCCAGTTGAGGATGGCTTAGCAAGCCAGCGCCAGTGCTGCGATTTTACTCCTTCTGAGGAGGTGTATCAAAACTGAAGGTGTAGAAACAACCTTTTTTTATATATATATCACAAGTTGACCCCAGAACAGCAATAAGAACAATTCTTTTTACTTGCTTTTCTCAACCAAATAAAAAACAAATTTCAGTTTAATGTTTTTCCCAACACTTTAGAGGTTCCTTCAGTTTCCACATAAAGTGTCCACAATGGAAAATTGGAAATATTTTCCTTGGAATTTTAATTTTTATACAGATCAGTCTGTTTTACAAACTTGACGCAAACTTACAAATAGTTTTGTTTTTACAAAATCTTCACTTTTGGTAAGTATGTAAGCTGTTTACACATATTTTTATCCTAGCCGGAATCCTGATGAGCTTGCATATTGTAAGGAAAAGAAGTACGGGTATGGATTTCTATGCTGATGTTTCATCATATGTGTGGGATGAGACTGGCTCTAGCTATGAAATACAAATGTAGTATATACAGGTCTTGCTGATCTAGCAGAAGTATTAAATAACTAATCTCCTGGCTCTTTTACAGAAGATGATTCAAGCAATCCATAGGTTCCTAGGCTGCTGCACAAAATCACAGCCTGATCACGTGTGTGATGGCATAAGCAGATGAATAATAGCAACTGCATTTTCAGTCCCACCCACATTTAATCTTATTTTTTTAAATCACTCTACACCTACACACAATGCTTGGCTAAGATTGACAAACACAGACTATAAGAAAATCAATACAATGTTTTCTGAACATTTTCTTGTTTGTATTTTCAAGGAAATAAATCTGAGAAAACAAGCGATGAAAGTCATTAGTTGCCATGGGATTTCAAATGCAAAGTCCTAACACAAGTGCAGGTAAGACTGGACTAGAGTAGGAGACAGCTGACCCTTTACAAAATATTTCTGCCTGGCTTTCCTGTGGGGCTGCTGTCAGCTCCAGCACATACCATGACCTTGCCTCTGTTGAGAACTGGAAGAGTGTTGGCCTTGACTTGACTGGGAGCAGGACCAACCCCTACTCAGACAGTTTCATCCACTACGTGTTGGATGTGCGTGCCAGCATTATGCAACGAGGTGAAAAATGAAAACCTGTCAGGCACAGAACTGGTGCACTCAAGGACATACTGTTATTTGTTTTGCAGGTTTGCCACTCTAACACGGATTAATCACGTGCCATTGATAGCTGCCGTGATAAAGTCAACCAAAACACTTAATTTTTTAACATTCAGAACATGATCTAAACTTTCGAGAGAAGCGGCTTGTTTGGCCTCAAGTTTTCATTTGAAAAAAAAAATTAAACTGGGAAAACCCTTATTTTTTCAAGTCTTCTCTCCCCAATTTTCCCCTCCTTTGTCCCCCAGCTAACAAAGCAGCAGACTGAATTCACCTCCCAATTCCTTTAATTATTTTTTCAACCAAGTGGGTAGGTATTGTAAGTCGCCAACCTTCACTTTCTGGAAATTCTTTAGTGTATTACTGCATAGCAGAGTGGTGTGACAAGGATAAAGAGATTAGAAGTAATTTCATATAACTCCTTCTGTCAAAATCTGCAGAAGGCTTTTACTGGTAACTCTGAGAGTTGCTGAAATTCTTCATTAAAAACTTTCAATATACACACAGGAAATCTCTAAGCTCTAAGACACAAAGTAACTGAAACAGAGGGAGAGCAGGAATATTAAATCAAAGTCTTAACAGAGAGGGAATATAGAGGAAAAAAACCCCCACCCTGCTCAAGCACAACAGTAATAATGCATGTTATCTCCAGGGGGGTTGACACCAATTCAGCTTTCAAAGCCAGAAAACCTCATGCTGATTTTCACCAGTTTCAAGTACATGGGCATAACCTGTGCGGGCACAGGCTCTCCTTGCTAGCCTTGGACTGCCCAGCTGGCTGTCAGCTGCTGCTCGATGGTCACTACTGCAAACTGCCTTGGCTCACACAAAACTCAGACTGTTTTTTCCTGATTGTTATATCAGCATACTTCACATACAGCCTAGACAGGTGAAATCTGGCCAGTAGATGAAGGACATTTCCTAGTATGGAGGTCAGGTATGGCCCCTAGTATTCTCAGTGTGAGAAAGCAGGGGTGAAGCACACAGAGAAGAAGGAACTAAATATGATCTGGTCAACACAGCTGGGCCAGCCTACAGACCTCATAGAAAAGCTTTGAAGTTGAAAAGAGGGTGGTTTGCATTCTCTATGATTGTTCTTATTAAATGAGCAGAGGAATGGACAGACATTAAATGATAATGTCAGTCCTGCATCTTTTGAAAAGTTACTACTGTGTTACAAAGCAATCACCAGATATTGCAGGTCCTCCTCAGAGCCTGTGGCCTTGCAGAAAAACAGAGAAAGTGCAGATGAGTATGAGCACAGGTGCATGAAAGGGAACGTACTGCTGCCACCATGGGTTAGGAGAAGGGTTTAATTGCTTTGTCCCCTATTAGAGGTACATACTCTTCTATTTCTTTGAAAGGTCCTTTTCTGTCTTCGTGAATCATTCACCCATTAGTTCCCACAAATGTGTTCACACCTCAAGTTTGCTCAATGAAGGCTGTAGCATGATCTGCTGTGTTGCAGCCAGTCCAGGACAGGAGTTTTTGTCCTTATCTTCAGCCATTTGCTATGAATGAGTGAGGTTGCTCTGCATGCTTCATTTCTGACTCTGGATTTCAAGCTACTTGACCAGGGGATGCCTTCCCTCTGGTATCTGTAGTTCCCAGTGCAACAAGTGTTTCTCAGTTGTCCATTTCTGCTTTAAAAAGAACCAAAGCTTTGCCAGTATGCACTGGCTAGGGAATGTAATGCATTCATGCTCTGGTCCTGCACCTTTCTTGAGTCACAATTACTTCTGGGATGGTTTGATGGGAGGGAAAGCAGCTCCACTGTACAGCTGTGTCTCAGCCCTAGGCTGCCTGAAGGCGAACTGCAAAGCAGAAACACAGCCCTGTGTGGTGGGTAACCCTGAGTCCACAGTCCCATCATCTCAGTCTCTGACCAATCTCCTGTTCCTCACCTGAAAACAGCTTAACTTCAGGCAGGTATCACTTGTAACTGTCATCCATCAGGAAAAAGAGAGTAAAACACTACAACAGCACATGGTGAATTGCTACATTTGACTTCTGCCACTTTACAGGCCACTTTAATAAACAGAAGAGGTGCACTGTGGTGGCCAGAGCCATGCTGAACATATTCCCTAAGCAAGGAAATGTCTAACCCTAGTACACCTAGCATAAGTAATATCACAGTCCTCAGCACACTTCTCACTATTTGTCTTCTGTAGTGTCTTCTGTCCTTCTTTACCCCCCTATCTTTTCTTACCATGCAGAGGACACCAGCCTCATTTATGTTTTCAGCTGTTTTTTCAGCTGCAATGCTGTCAGTGAAAAAGGCTCTCCCTGCAAGGTTTTGGTCACCTGTCCTGCTTGGCCAGTCTCACTAGATTTCCAGCTGACCAGCAGGAATGTGTGTGGGACCACTGCACCCTCAAACCAGCCCCTGAGCCAGCACAGCTCAGACTGTGAGTGATTCCCACCCATGAGAAGTCACGGTTTGTTCCTCCCTTTTTTACCCCATGAAGGTGCAGGAATGGGGATAAAACACAGAAAGGGGCCTTGGCACAGAAATGACAACTCAGGATCCCCTTCCCAGCCCAATACCTGTTGGTGATGAGGATGCCCCTGCTTGTGAGTTCTCCCTCTGGCCCCACAGATCCCTGACTGTGCAGTGGCAGGAGGCTGGCATCTCCCCACCCCAGCCACTTATTTCTGGGGTACACCACCAAGCTCTACAGCCCAGGAGGGACAAAAACATCACAGAGCTTTCCTTGGGTACCCTCCAACCTGACAAGTGGTACCATTGCCCTCACTCCCATATTTCACCAAGTGAAGGTGCCAGCCTGGGTCTGGGTGGATCTTGCAGATGTGTGCATGGCGGAGTGAGCATTGCAACGCGCTGCTCCCCTGGAGCACCTCATATTTGGAATGTAGGTGCTGCAAATTTGATCTCACACTGCTCTGGACCTTCATGGGAGACAGTGGCCTCCTCCACTTGCCAAGCAGTAGAGAGGATGGCCCTGCTCCTGCCGAGAAACTGGGCTCAGACATCAACAGTGCTGCTGTCCCCACCGCTCTGCCAGAGACAACAGAGGTGACAGCACCTGATGCACCACGGGAAAGGGGAACCCACAGCTAAGGCAAATAAAGAGGCTCTTGATTACAGGTTTCTGCCTTTGGTCTGCACACGTATCCTGTGTATCATTGGCCAAGTCATTTAAACCAAGCTTTGTACAGATGGTGACCAGTGGCATGTTCCTTGTTTTCAGATGGGAACATTTTCTGGGCTGCAATTTGCTTGCAGGAGCAACAAGCACTTAGAGCCAGCTGCAAGGGAACTGTTTGGGAAATGCATTTTGAAAATGTGGATCATAAGCAAAACTAAGTTTTCTGGGAAGTAGAGTCATGAGGCAAGTAGTGTGACTGACATACTAGTAGCTGAAGTGCAAATAAAACAAGAAAAGGAGACAATTTGTTTTGCCTCAAGGCAAACATTTAATTTCTGAATTCTTTGTCCCATTTCTATTGTTAAATTTGGTGACATTTTTCTAAATGAAATTTCTCTCTAAAGCAAAAAAGAAAGTGATTCAATAATTTTGAAAACATGGAAATAAGACTTCAATTTATTTGTATACACGTATTTCTGATCACCCAAAATAACCCCTTAGCTTGATATAAGCCTATAGGTAGAGCTTTTTTACCCTTAAGTACACTGTTCACTGAAGATGACCTTTAACTAAGCAAATTCACCTGTGCCTGGCCCTGGCATCCTAAATTGTGTAGTCAAAACTATGGCAAACTTCTTAATTTATATCCTATGTCCCTATTTTTCAGTAAATAAATATCAAATGGTTGTTATGCAGATTATCTCATTACCATTTGTAAGTATTTAAATGTTATAGCAATGAGCACCACTAAAAAGCCAAAGAGTAATAAATCTCTCTTCAGAGCAAAGGAATTCAAGAGCATGAACCATTTACATCCCAAACAGCAGAAGGAAAAAGAAAAAACTTAAAGTTCATTGTCCACCCTCATTTTTATGGATGGCATGTGGCAAGGCTCCTTCAAAAAACCTCATCAGCACTGAATGTGTCAAAAAACCAGGATCATGCTATAATAATATATATAACAGAAGGCAAACTAGGATTGTGCAGACTATAAATCTGGCACTTCATATTTTTTATGAGTAGGATATATCTGTGCATGGTTTCCTAAGCTTCCATGTATTTTTTTTGATGCAAACTGAAACCCAACCCCAAATTCCATCATGAAGCATGCTACTGATGCGTGTGTCACCAGAGGGGTAGCACATGATATTTACTGCTTGAACTTCTGTTTCACAAAGGAAAAGTAATGACAAAGGCAGGGCAGCAGCAGAGAAGGAGAGAAGAGGCAGGAATGGGGGACTCCTTACAGCTTCTTGAGGGAAAGTTGGAGTGGTGAAAACCTTGAATTCACATCCTGAAGTGCTCAGGCTTGGGCTGTGCCCAGTCTCCTTGGATGACTTGCCCTTTCTTCTGCTCCTGCCCTTGTCCAATAGCAGTGCCTCAAACTCCCACATTTCCTTCCTCCTGCCAGTCTCTCTGAGAACCCCTGCCTGCAAACCTCTGAGTGCAGCCCCCTATGTCAGACCTTGTTCCCAGATGTGCTGTCTCTGTGCCCAGCCACCACTTCTCCATCATTTCTGTTTGAGTTATCAAATCCCCTTTTCCATCAGCCTTCTGACTCTTCATCAACTTTTCAAGGCAGACAGTGGTCTTCCCTCTTCGCCTCTCTTCTCTCTCTTCCCTTCCCACTAGGTTCACTCTCTTCTTCAGGAGCCCCATGCCCCAGTACCTATTTCTTTGCTTTCTTTATCTTTAGATGCCCTATAGACTGCCCTTGAACTCAGGGCAGAGAGCGTAGCAGGCTCATGCTAGAACTTTGACTCAAGTTTTTCTCAGAGTATAGACAGTGTCAGCAGTGGGTTTGGGGACTTGGAAGTTAAAAGTTGAAGTTTCCACTAAACACATCGAAACTGTTTTCAAAGTTTATATCCTGCTCTGACCTCTGCACAAGAGCCACTTCCCTGCTTGAGGTCAAGTACTTAGGAAACCTTAGGAAGAAGTTGCAAAAGTTTGAAAAAAGCAAATTCTCTAGTTTTGATTTTCAGAAATTGTCAAGTACTTTCAAGCTAAGTGACTCTTGGGCCTCTATACAGGTAAATGCAGAACAATTCACAGGCTTCAGGCATCTTGCCATGCAATGCAAAGCTTTGCAAAATTATGAGCAGATAAAAATAGTCTCCTAATAGAAAATGCAGGACATCCTTATTACCCAGAGTTGCTCTTCTTCCTTTTACATCTGCTTGTACAATGGAAACTTTTGGATGCAAAATGCCATGCACTTGGAGCAGATCTCCAGATCTCTGTAGGCTGTTATGTGGACACTTGTTTCTGGAGTGGGCTACAACAGTTATATCTAGTTATCCATACTAAAACTACAGGCACTTTAGCAGCACATTTCGAACTACTTTTCCAAAACCAGTGATCTGAAGCAGAAACCTGAGAGTTGTCCCACCAGGATCCTGGAGACTCATGGCTCTCCCCTCTCCCTGGAGTTTCACAGCAAGTGCTGCTCACTGCTCTGTCAGTAGGACCTTGCTCTCCTTTCACAGGGACACAGCTGGATCATGAAATGCAGCCTGCTGGCAGTGCTCCCTCCCTATCCCTTTACAGCCTGTGCCATTGCAGTGCTTCATGGAGTCCCCCTCACCCCAGGGCTGAGGGACTGAAGGAAGGGGAGCTGAGGCAAGGAGCTCAGGGACTGCCAGAGGTTTGGGTTAGGTGTCCAGCTGTGATCAGCACCTTCCCTCATCCTTCCCCAGGACTCCCACAGCACAATGGCCCAACCCTATCCAAATGGAGGCATAAGCCAAACACAGAAAAAATCCCTGAGATTTGCTGAAGTTCCTCACAGATTGGCCACAGTAGACCTCACAACCTGGTGGGATGTTCAGCAAGAGACATACAAGCAGACACCAGTAACCACAAAACAGATATCCACAAAACCCACTTGACTGTACCATTGTTGTCATGCATGTCATTTTCTATGGCAAGGCTGGGACATGAACCCAGGTTTCCTAAGCTTTATACTGGTGCTTTTCCTGCAAAACCAGTCATTCATATACTTTTTGCGTATCCTGCTTGCCTGGCTTGTTCTACACCCTGTTGCACATATGCATACAATAGTATATGTGAACTCAGAAGAAACCTTTATTTAGTAGTGCCTGACATTTGCAGGAGCTTTAAGAATGCAATGATTTTGGCACCGGTTACTTTCCAGGTGAGGATTAATGAACCAATGTGTTAACCATCACCTGGTGTTCTTTGTTAGAAAAAGGCCACGTTTCAAAATGGAGTCAGCTTTCAGACTTTTTTTTCAGAAAGAATTTGCTTTGGTTTGGAAATAGGGAAGCACAGCAAGGATTGCAACACAAAACAGATAAGATTAGATGAAGAGGAAATGTGATATAAGTGGTTTGGATCTACAGAAGGACCAACAAAATTATGTTCATCTCAAACTCTTCATGTTACAGTGCTTGATTTACAAGACACAAAAGCAGTGTCCCCTCATCAGACCTCAGGCAGAAGCTAAGCTCTTTTCTGTGTCTTGGTATTGTGGCTGAAACTCACATTCAAACAATGTAGAAATGCAGTGAAAAGGAAAGTCTGCTATCCACCTTGCCTGTCATTCAAAGCTCCTGATGTTGGGTGGCCAGAAGGAGGTTCACCCCTTTTGCTTTTCCATGGTTCCAACATCTCTAATCCAGCTGTCTAGTGTTTGCAAGGATGGAGAATGGGTTGTCTGTGGAGCACCAGGGCACACACAGGCCAGTTCAGAGTGCTTATCCTGTGCCAGGATCCCTGGCCACATTGCCAGACTCACTGAGTGACAGAGCATGTGGAGAGCACGGCACCAGTGGCAGAAGGCAAAGAGGCAAAGGTGAACCTCTGAAGATGGGGAAGCAGTGAGCCAGCTTTGAACACAGAACTCCGAAAGAAACTTGCATAACAACAACAACTAGCAAGCTTATCTAATCCTCTTTGCAACAGCCGCAGCTCTGCAAAGGGTTTGTCCGACCTGTTTGTGGATATCCCTAGGACACAGAGGACAGATAACCTAGTATCCACCCTGTGGTAACACAATTACAGCTCCCAAACTGCGGCAGGACCCTTTTCCATGACAGTGGAGTACAACAAAAAAGAGCACATACAGTTGCCTATGTATTAAAAACATGAAGGTGCACCCAAAGGTACTATAAACTTACACCCCAACTTACAAACCCCCTGTTCAGTCCATGTCTTGTGTACTGGCAGCATGCACTGAGAGTTGAGGTCTTAAACTGATTTTCACTATTACCAGTATGAAGCTTTATTGAGAACTTAACCTTTTAGGCTTAGAGATACATGGCGTTTTCCATAAAATTTTCTTACACTGCCCATTGGTAAGTAGACCTCATTGTCAGCTATTTTACTTAAATTTCCTCCAGAGAACCTGTATTTTTTACGCAATTTATTTATTTAGAAATAAAACCTGTTGTATCTGTTGCCAAATACAGAGGCAGAGATGCTTCATGCTTCACCTCTTTTATATATGTGGTATATTCTTTAACAGCTTGTCTCTTGCTGGCACTCCTCAAGAATATATTTCTGGTATACAGGAGGAGAAAAAAAAATATGACACAGCGAGTAAAATGATCCCATAAGATCACATCCCTAAAACAGAGTTAAAGACAGTAACTGACAGTGCTTTAGGAATTAAAAATCCAGCACTGAGACTGATTTGTGTTGATACCTATAGTGCACATGCTGTTTATATATATATATAAATATACAAATAGAAATAATATATTTTCTTTTTAAAGCCAAAAAAACCCAAACCAAAACCTCAGTGACCTACAGATGGAAATGCTAGGATTAGACTCAGATTTCAATCTCCTTGGTAAAGGCCAAGGGGATGGACACCACAACCTGCCCTCAGCACCCCCCAGCCCAGGGACTAGCAGGATCCTGGTAACACCTCTCAAATCCCTGATGTTTTTAATGGTGCCTCTCTTCCCACTGGCACACCACCACAAAGCTGTCTGTGGGAGATGACAGGAACCAAAGACCCACTGTTGAAACTCTAGATAATGCTTTAGATAGAGGAGGGGAAAAGAAGCCCTGACACTCTCCTGTAAGCAAAATGCTTGCCCTGGGCTTTTCTCATTCTGATGCAAAAGCCAGCAGACGGGGCCACCAGTGCCTTCAGTGTAGCAATATTTGATGTATTTACTCAGGGCTTCTGGCAGTTCATTCCACATTCCTCAGAGCTGTAGGTTTTATACAGTGCCCTGTATATCAACCAGACTGTGTACCTGATAAACTTTCCCCAAGGCAGGTGGCCATGGGAATGGCCAGGAATTTGTGCAGGAATTTGCATAGGAATTTTCTTACTTGGACTTATAACGTTAGCAAACATTAAAAACTAGAATTGTTTGCCAGTCGGTCTTGCTGCTTACCAAAAATGTAAGCTTGTAGACAACTCCCTGCAGAAAACCAGAGTTTTCCAAGAGAAATAGTGACCATGGGAAGATATCTTCTCAGCACCTCCAGCAAGGACCTGCAAGCACCTGTGCCAAAACACAGGCCAGAGAAAAGACCTTAAAATATCAGGGAGGGCTCCTGGCTGGCAAGGCAGAGAGGAGCACAGCAGCACAGACACAGGTGTGTTCAGCAGCTGTTGCCTGTCTCAGACCCTGTTCCCACTGATCACACACCTCAGGAGGCAGGGCACTCTGCTGACATTCCAGATACCTCTTGCCACCCCTGTGGTGCTTAGGAAGATTTATTCTGCCCACATACAGTCTGACCTGTGACTCACATACGTAAGCTGAGACTTGCGACTTCAATATGTGGAAGAAGCACGTAAAAGCCTTTTTGTTTATTGTTGCTCAATACAATTATCCTCTATGAAAATAACTTTTTTTTTGCTTCCATGCAGGACAACTGTGGCCTGTTTGAGCCCTGCCCAGGTTGGAGCTTTCTTCTGGGCCCTGGGTTGTGCAACGCTGCTGGGTACATCTGCAGCCACCCTTGGCCCAGTGCTCAGGGTGAGTGGACAACTTCATCAGTTGCATCTACTCATCCCATTTACTTTGTAAACACTGACTAAGACGCCACAAATGGCAGCAACAGCAAGCACATTCAGATCTCCTTGATCCAGCCAGAGGCACCTCCACATTCATCAAATGTGTGGACTCAGTAAGGCAGATAAGTTGTGTCTTTTCTTGCCTGCTTCATGAGGCCAAGAAGCCAAAGGCAGAATCCATCTCCAAGAGTCACAGATTATACTGCAGTCCCAAAAGCTTGAATACTCTCACCAATTAAATCTAGGTCTGCTTGCAGCTTTACCTGTGACTATGCTCCTGTGAGCTTCAGGTAACATATTAGTACTACCTTTAATGAAAATGCTAATGACAATGAAATGCTTCCTGTGAGGACTAACACATTAGGATGTGGACAGTAGTGTATGAACTGTGGTGAAATTTCAGCATACACAGTCAACAGAAATTTTACTGCTAGAAACATGGCCTTAAGTCATGGTAACAATGTTAATATTTAATTGAGGTGAGTTGAACGTGCTCTTTTGTTCAAAAACATCTAGAGGACATGTTGCTGCATGCATGATCGTGTTTGACTCTATCTTCCCTCCTTGCCTTTCATGTTTTTTCCCTGCTCTGGCTCTTCCTCCCTCCCCAGCCATAAGAGCTCCCAAAGTTGCACCCTGTATACTGCTCAAACCTCTGTTTGTCACCCAGCACAGCTTCCAGCTTTAAAGACCTTCATAAGTCTCTTCATAATTTCACCCATACAGGTCCTGAAATCTTGAGCACAGTTTTCAAACCATAATGAAGCACCTCTGTCTCAGCTTTTCCCTGCCTGGGATCAGACTCAGTGAGCTGACCTTTTCCTCCCCTGTCTCCTTCCTCCTCCTCCTCCCCTGTCTCCTTCCTCTTCCTGCTCCTCCTCTTTTCCAGGATTGCTCATTTCTCATTTTCTCCCTACCCTTCCCTTCTCTTCTTAGCCCTGCAAATGCCTCCC
The DNA here is from genome assembly GCA_013397195.1 of Hylia prasina. Classification (NCBI taxonomy): domain Eukaryota; kingdom Metazoa; phylum Chordata; class Aves; order Passeriformes; family Sylviidae; genus Hylia; species Hylia prasina. The sequence continues at coordinate 561,187 of VYXD01000346.1, read as the reverse complement.
CTTCACCGAATCCATCATCTTCCTCCTTGGGTTTTGATTCCCCATTTTTCTCTTCTTATTGTTGCTGATTTATGCTGAGGACCCATATCATCCTCTTTGTCACACTGGGTCCATTTTACCAATTCTGTTCCTCTGCTGCCCCAATCCTTTTCTTTTCCTCATTAAAAAAAGACTGTTTATTTGGCATGCACTGTCCAGAGGCTATCTAACTGCTGAGTTTTTCCTGCACTAAACTACAAGTGGTCCCATTCAGCACCATCCATTAGCCTCCTCCATTATGTCCACCATTCAGCCTTTTTGCAATTTCCACTCCATCAGCTCTCATGACTTCTCTTTTGCTTTTAGCCCTTATCTCTACACCAAGCTAAATTGCAAAATTCTCCCTACATTTTGATTTACTTCAATTTTCTTCTCCATGATATTGAGCCCAACCAACACCTCTCAGTTGTTTCTTTTGCTAGAAAGGTTGAAAGACTGTCTACTGAAAGCCCAGCCATCACTTCCAGCTTTATGTGGATAAAGCAGAGTCTTTGATACTGCCCCTCTCCCAAGGAATACCCAAAGTCTCTTTTCTCTCCTTTCCACAATGACCATTACTGCTCTGTTTGCAAGCAGGGCACAATTTTTATTTGGGCAGCCTTTCTTTCAAGGTACAGCTAAGACCTGTTGGTGCTTTCTGCATGTATGTCAAGGACATTAGTTATTCTATCTGCCCTCAAAACTTAAATACTTCCCTGGAGACTCATTCTCACATTAGCTCATTAATGGTGACATTCCTTTTTGCTCTTTCATAATTTGATCCACTGTTGACCTACAATCTTGATCCACTGTTTAATCCTCCAAATATTTCTTCAAAAGTCATTTTCATAGCTTTGAATGTGCCACTCATTTTCTGTGCTCCTGTTGATCCTCTTTCCTTCTTCTAACAAATAAAATAAAAGATGTCCTTACACACAATACTTGCTCAGGCAGGCAGAGCTGAATAGCACAAGCAGGTGTCATTTGCAGCTGATGAACACCCACTTTATGCTTCCCATCATATGACCTTCTGTTTTCCTTCATAATTCCTCACTGAGACTACCTCCCTGGTCACAACTCTAGAGGACCTTTGCTCACCTTTCCTAAATCCCTTCTAAAATCTCTCCCTTGCTGCTGAGATAGTACAAGAGCAGCCAGTCTGCTGGCATGCTGTCCTCACTATGTACCCTGCTGACCCCTCACCATTTCCTTGCGCTCCATCTATCCCCTCTCTTGCCCCTCACCAGCTGTTTTGTGCATAAACCCCACACGGCAGTGACAGCCCTTCTGCTGCACCTGTGTGAGCAGGTCTGCACAGCAGGAACACCCAGGTCAGGAATCCCAGGTCTGTGACACAGCACCCATGAATGACATCTTGACTGTTACTGGGAACTCAACTTGCTGAAACTCAGCCTACACCCTGACTTGTGGTGGAGCTTACTAAGTTTTTTTTTTTTATTTAAGTAGTAAAAGACAAAAAGGCAGGAGCAGTATCTCGGCTTATTTCTAAGGCACAACTCCAGCCCATCCACTGGGTACTCAAAAGGCCAAAACATGAATGCAAACTCTGAGCTACATCACTTGGGGTGTTGCTTCTCCAGAGTAAACCTCCCAATGGCTCACACATTGGATAGAACGGAAAAGGATAGAAAGCCTCTCAGTTTTTAGTGGCTGGTTAAGCTGTTCCCCCTTTGGAAATACATGAAAGTTACTGTTGTCACATTATTATTGGTTGAGGATTCTCATGCCTTTGTAGCTTCTTTCCATCTCACAGCAAATAAGCCCATCTGTGCTGACTCAGTCTCAGCTTTATGACCTACCTAAGCAAAAGATAACATACAGACTTTAAGCATATTGTGTAAAACACACTTTAAAAATATCAGAAACCTCTTTCTTCTTTTCAAGTAAAATCTTACTTGGGATCAGGGCAAATGAAAGCCTGGAAAGGACAAAAATGCCCTCAAGTATCAGGTAGTCAGCTTTGCAGTTACTAAAGAGTTGCTTTCCTCTGTTGAGTTTACTGTGTCACCAAAGCCCTACCAGCCATAGCTATACAAAGCCTGCATTGTCTCAGCAAGGCTACTGAGATGTTCCTGATCTTGGCAAGAGCTAGGTGTACCCAGAAGCATTTTATTGAAAAAAATTACTACAGCAGAAAGAAATATTATTTTAGGCCTCATACTGGAAAGATAAAGGTCAGAGTCCTTCCCTCTGCTAAGGGAGCAGACAAAAATATCCTGTTCAGAGGATCCATTTTACAAACATGAAAATTTCACCTAAAAATCCCCTTATGAAACAAACTTCACAGTGACTACAATATAAGGAACGATTTGTTGGTTTAAGTCATCAGTAATTTGGAGATTTTAACTTCATGACAAAAGAGGCAACTACATACAGGCATATACAGGCATGGAGATAGTCTCTTTATAGTTAATCTGTTAGATATGCTTCATTGCTACAAAGCAAACATGATCTTTATGTTCACCTTTATGTTCATCGTTGATTTCTTTTTTAACAGGAACAGGATCTGGCAATGTTTCTTTGCAAAGAGGACACTGCCCCTACTAAATTTCTCAGTCAATCAGAACAATATTTGTTCAGGAAACTGCACACAAGTGATCAGGGCCATTTGAATGAAAAGGCAAGATTACATTTTTGTTTCACCCATAAATGTGGTGTAACATCTGCTGGAATTTGTCACCCTGGCGGTGCTGTGGGCTCCTATGGTAACCTGACAGGCACTTTCACACCCCTCCAGGGTAACCCCTGGTCTTCTCTAGCTGTCAGATGTTCTCGCAGCTTTCACAGAAGAGGGTGTAGCACTTCACAGAGTGGTAGCGAAGTGAGGGGGCTCTGCCATGTGGAGGAATCCAAGATTCCAAAATGTGGGAAGCTGCAAAAGCAGACCCCAGTGCCAGGGATAGCTCTGCTGAAGCCAGCCAGGTGAGGGCCAAGCAAGATCAAGGGTTCAGACCAAACAGACACAGAAACAGTATTCCCTGAAGGCTCTACCATCTCCAGCCCTTATATTAAATATTTTTACTGCAATGTTTTCAACTTTTAAAAACATCTGTTGTATTGAAGGCAGCACATCCTTTTATTTTCTAAAACTTCAAACAAAGATTTTACATCCTCAGCTGCAGCAGGGACACTCAGAAATTATTAGCAACCATATTTAGGTGCCAGTCAACTCCAAATATTTCCCTAACAACACTTGGGGCCCGGAGCCTGTGTCTCAAAAGAGGTCAGACCCCAAAAGCAGAAGAGGGAGCTGGGAGTATCTCTCCGGGATACGAGGCGAGGTGGGAACAGCTGCCCTCAGCTCTCGGCAGGATGCACAGCTTTGAAACAAGCCAAGAGAACAACCTCTCTCAGGACGGGAATATGCAGGGGAGTGGCGGGAGAGAGAACGAATGTGCAAAAGGAGTGTTTGTCTCTTGGTTTATCTCGCAGACCGCAGTCTGTTAGCTTTAGCTGCGAGCCTGCCGGACACCAAGCAGCGGCCCATTCCCGGCGTTATCTCCACCTCCTCTCTGAGAGCTCAAGCTGCCTTCCAGTTTTCCAGCTATATACCAGGCTCCGCTTAACACCACGGGCGACCTCTGCCCCCGGGCCTGGCAGCGGCGCCCCCCGCCCGTGCGGAACGCGCGGCTCCCCTCCCGCATCATGTGAGCTCGGCCAGACCGGGAGAGAATAATCGCAGGCTAGTCCAAATGATCATTTGCAAAGTCTGGGAGGCACGTAAGGGCACGGATACTCAGCTTGCGTTAGCCTCAGGCGGCTCATTTCAGCCCCGTCTACTGCTCCTGCCCTCTGCCAGGTCAGCCGGGTTGAGCCGATAAAATGTAGGGATTTTGCGACCTGTAAGATCCCAGCCTATCTTTGACCATTATATTAGATTGGCATTAGGTCAGAATTTTATTTTAAATTCCTAAGAAGAAACGAGGCGTGTAACCTTGCCTCTAATTTTTTTTTTAAATCTATTTCTTTTAACACGAAAAAGGAGACCCTAGTATTTCTCATCTAATCACGCATACCTCAGCATGAAGAAAATGCTTGACCTCCTGATGGATACATGTATTTTAAACCGTCTTCAGAAACTTTTCACTGATAAGATCCCATTCTTATGCTAATGTCTATAACAGATTCGCAGACAGCAGACTCAGAGCCCTCTTGTCACCTCCCTGTCACTTGTGCCACGGCTCTGTGGTCTAGACAAACTACAGCGTTTTAAGTGTTCAAAAAAGAAGAAACAGTCATAAAACAAAACACTCCTCCCGAAACTGACTCCAACGACATTAGGCAAGTCACGCTGTGCTTTTCCTTTGACATGGAGAAGCTCATATTTTAAATTAAAACTCTCCTATCTGCAAATCACTTCTCAATCTGTCCTTGTTTAGTACCTGCCTCTGCCTCTCATCTGTCATCTTTCTTCAGAATCACCAGAAACCTGTCAGTTGGAAAGAGTCACCAAAACTCCACCGAAAACCTCCGCAGTCCTCTCCATTTGCCTCTCCCCCGTACAAATACTTTAAAATGTATTTTCTGAGTGAACTTCTGGTCTCTTACATTGTCAACCCAATCACAGGAGAGTAAGTACAACCCAATCCGCGGCTAAGGACGGAGGAAGCGCAGAGCAAACCGAGCAGCGGCGGTACCTACCTGGAGCCCACCTCAGCGCCCAGCACCATTCGCAGCAACAGCAACGTTTTGGGGTAGCGACCTTAATGCATTGTCCTTCCTACCGCGCTGCTAAGTGAGAGTTGAGCAACTCCTTGCACTGCTGCTTGGAGCAACAGCACTCCCAATCTTAACCCCTTCTCTTGGCTCTTCGCTTCTTTGCGTTTTTTTTTTTTTTTTTTTTTTTTTTTTTTTTTTTTTTTTTTTTTTTTTTTTTTTTTTTTTTTTTTTTTTTTTTTTTAAGAGAGTGTTTGAGAACTAAAACTTGCAATTAGTACCAGCTAAGCCAAAGCCCCTGCTCGCCCCTGCCCTAAGCCGCACATTCCAGGGCGCTGAGCGGGGCGCTGAGCTCTTTGCCGGCACCGCGCAGCTCTTCCACCCCCAGACCCGGCTTTCTGCCTACAAACTCGATAAGGCTGCAGGAGCCCAGGAACACGCACTGAAACTCGGACAGGGGAAAAATTGGTCTCTAATCTCCAGCCTGGGTGGTTTTTATTATCCTCCTCCCCCCCTCCTCTCTTTCTCTCCACACTCACAGTAGCTAGGTTGTCTCTGGACTACTCCCTGCCCTAAACTCACCAAACCAGATTTTTACTCCCAACACCTTCCCGTAAATCTGAACTGAAATTTTACCCTGCTTGCTGAGTTCTGGTTGGCTGAGGGCCAGCCAGCATTCCTGTTGTTTTAAGAGGCCAGATTAAAAAAAAAGCTCAAAACAAACAAAAAACCCCTCAAAACCTCCCAAAACACCACCAGCAACCCCCCCCAACAAACAAACAAAAACCCAACCTCAAACCCCAAAAACAAAAACAGAAACAAAAATAAAAACACCCCCCCCAAAAAAAAAAAAAAACCAAAAAAACCCCCAATAACAGGAAAAAAAAGAAAGGGAAAAAAAAGAGAGAGAAGAAAAACTGGAGAGATGCAAGGGCTGCAAGGAAGCAAACTTTTAGAGCAGCTTTACTAAAAATACTGTGGGAGGGAGTGATTTGCATTTGTCTCTAAAGGGCTAAAACAGTGATTTTTTTTGGGGGGGGGGCAGTGTCAGTCATGAGGAAATACTTTTCTCAGCTATCTGCCTCCTTCAGGTGGATTGATATTTGAAAAGAAAATAAACCTCTGGTACTCACCTGAAGGACAGCAGCAGGCATCAGAATATAGCAGGGAGAGGAGCCTGCCCCTTTGCCTGATCCAGTTACGCCAGGGCAGCAGTAACACTGGTTTAAGAAGTGCCACATTTTACACTTTTCTGACCTAAAGTTACATGTGGTTTCTAGAAAAGGAACAAAAGAGAAACCAGTTTATATAGACAAAAAACCGCCATCAACCAAGCCTTCTTTTAAACTCCCCGTGATCCCTCTGACCGTTGTCTGGAACGCTTAAAGAAACAATGAAGCAAGACTGTAAACTTTCTTACCCCCTTTTACGTTACCTGTCTGTGCCTGGCTATGGGCTTTGATGTATTGAGACAAAGCACAAGACCTGTTTATAGTAAATGAAACCAACCAACAGACAGATCTAATTCAGACTTATGACTAAACAAACTGGAACAGGAAGCACACCCCAGCAGATTTTTTTTAAAGTAGTAATTCCTGCTAGCATTGTCATGAAACGGAAAAAAAAAAGAAAAAAAAAAAAAGAAGAAAAAAAAAGGTTTGCTTCTCCCTTCAATCACTTTTGTTCAAATGCAGGAGTTTGGTTTTTTGGGGGGTGAGGTTTTGTTTGGGTTTTTTATTTTTTTTTTCCAAGAGTTAAAACCCAACCAACCAAACAAAATCCCTAAACAAACAAGCAATGTTCCATCATGTATATGCAAATATTTAACAGAGCAATATTTACCACTAGTAGTGATCTGGAGATATTATTCATCTATTTGTTTCCCCATGTCGGTCATGCAACTGATTAGTATCATGACCCTTACCCCAATTAACACTGATGAGTAGACAGAGGATCTTCATCTAGGATATCTAGATGAATATCTAGGATAATTAGATGGACAGTTCAAGCCCCCAGCAGTAGATTAGAAGTCCTGCAAGTTATATCTTTAAAGAATAAATAATATTGGAGCTCAAAAATAGTGAAATGAATTTTTTTCATAATTCTTCCAAATTTTAAAATTAATTTTTATTCTTGATCAATTCTTAGCAATTCTTAATTAAGAATTCTTCTTCATTTTTAAAAGATTTGTTCAGTACTGGGTACCCGCTATGCTGCTTTTTTTCTGTGATATTACCTATGCTTTTTGAAAGCAGTTTGTCCTTCTAAACAATAATCTCTCTAATTGTGTTCTTTTTCAAGTATACAAAAATCTCACAAGTTCTACCTAAGTAAATCCACATTCAGTCTGTAAGAGTTTTGCTGCAGGTAGAAACCAATGAATCAAACTACTATTGGTATAATATGTAAAGCTCACAGTCAAACGTTGCAAAGTTCAAGTTAACAGTGTGTTCTCTCCAAACTATCACAATTTAAAAGTTCATAAAAACATGTGATTCCAGTTTTAGCAAATGCATCAAGAATAAAAAAAATCTTTCAGAATTTACCTGCATTAATGAGCAAAAAATCATGGGGAAAAATTTCATAAAATACATGGATTAAAATGTGAGTTCAGCATTAGCAGCAAACATTATGCAGTTAAAGTCTTCAAGAAAAAATAATCCAGAATAGTAAATAATGAGAGGTTTAGTGGTACAAAAACTTCTTAAGTATTCTGTAGTACTCTTCTTTAAAATCATGACCCATTTGCCCAAAGGGAGGCATTCCCATAGTGTCCTCATCTGATAAGTTTGCCAATAAAGTTCTCAGGCAATCCATCTCAAGCAGAGAGAACCTATGCTCCATTTGCTCCATTTAGAGGAGCAAATTGGCATTATTGGCAGAAGTAGTTCCTTGCCAACACGCACAGATTACTTCTAAATGAGCATCTCTGTAATATAATGAATAGTACAGAAAATGGAAAGACATGTGAGTGCATTCTCCTGCATGTCCAGAACACAGGTATACTACCAAAAGCCATGGTTGCACCAGTGTGGTAAAGTTAACTATTTTAAGGTATGCTGCTAAAAGTGTAACTCTGCCTGTTCTACTGACTCTTCACATGTGTTTGTGGGTCTTACCTCTGAAAGCCAGTTCATGCCTTTCTGGTGCAGGATGCAAATAGGTTTCCTTGGACGATACCAAAGATAGGAAAGAGTTTGACTTTCTTCTTAGTTCAGTTCAGCTGCAGGTGAAGTGCGTGACAGCACTAGGGGTGTCTAGTTGGAGCTAATGCCTGGCAGAGGCTCATCCAGCAATTAAAATACTCCTTATTGCTCACAGTCTGCATGAGGAGACTCTTTCCATGGACCCAGGTGAGACTGCAAGGTACCACATCTGTCTGCATACTCCTGGAGGTCTAGGGGTGATCATGACACATCTGCTCGCAACTTTTTAATGGACTTCCAAACTTTGGTGAGGAAAGCTATTTTTACATTTCTCATCTTCCAGCAAAACAGCAGTGCTAAACCTCTACTATTTATCACTTGTGCTTTACTCTGATTCACAGATTCCAGATCAAATAACAGGTAATGGTGCCAAGTTGTTCCTTAAGTGCACTTTCTCAGCACAAATGACAGTAGCAACTCAGAAAAGTCTCTTCTTGACCACCAAATGCTGAATCTGTCACAAGCTGAGATGGGATGAAAGCAGCCTCAACAATCAGTTGTAGGAATTTCTGCCATTGAGGTTTCAGGTAACCTAAAACTAAACATTAGATCTAACTGATATAATGGCAATTTGAGACATTTTTGACACAAGAATTATTTTTCTCTCTCTTGACCTGATTGTCCAGCTGACAAAGTGTCTTAAGGGGTTGTGAGCTCCTTACACAGGAATGAATGAGTGACCCACATGTAATTTGCTGCAGCAACCTCCAGTCCATGTGTTAAAATGAAAGAGCAGTCACAACCCTCCAACATGGAGAGGAGATTTCCTGTTTCTCTGCCAAGCCATGGCAGGGTCTCTGAACAAAACAAAGAATTTAATGAGTCCATAGCAAAGCAAATTAAGCTAAGTGCAGCATGATTAGGCTGTGAACACTAATCTTTAAAGGCAATAGTATTTGATTAAGGGTGTCCTCCAAAAGTGATCTTAAAATTGCAATAAAAAATGTCAGGGGGTTTGAGGTGTTTTTTGGAGAGCTGCGTCTCCTGGACTGTAATTTTTCCTTCTGAATATGGCTTAATGTATTACCAGTTGTGTTGAATACTTATTGTAGAGTTTATCATTCCTGCCCAATAGCTGACTTGACTGCAGCAAGAAAACTGCATGTTGAAAGTTTGGTGACTGCATTTCATTAAGGAGATTATGGCAAAACTTTTTTTCCCCCTCTCTCACTAATTGGGAAACTATGAAAAAGTGAGAGCCTGTTACTCAAGAATGAATTTCTAATTATCAGAAAAGTAATTGAAGAAGTAGAACACTTGCTGTTTTTTTCAAAAATTAAAAAGCCTCCACTTCAACTCTAAATTTTATTTTTTTCTAACACAGAATGTTTCCAACTACAGGTTAAACACTTGAATATAGTTCAGTAATCAAAGAATCTGTAAATAAGACTGTAACTTATTTTTTCCCAGCTGAAGCTGAAGTTTGGAGAGTGAGAATTTCTGATAGTGGTCCCCTATGTAAAGGATCTCAATAGGCTTAGTCTGTAACACAGCACCTTCTTCTTCAGAAAGGTCTTGTTTTCTTTGTGACACTTCCAGGCAGTCTGTTTGCAATCTCTGTCACTGTGGCTCCTCTAGCATCTCCTCCCAGTCTGTACCTTTTGCTTTCCTACTTGGTGGTTTGATCCTATCTCTCTCAAGAGTGCTTCCTCTACACACATCTCACATTCAGGCTTTCATTTAAACTCTTCATTTATCAGCCCTTCTCATTCATGTATCCACTTCAACACTTTGCCTCTGCCTTTCCACAGTTCCAGCAGCAGTTCATGGTAATATTTGCTTTTCTACAAGTAACTTCATGTGTTCTTCCATGTTGTCCTCACACCAAACACAATCCCTAAGTGAAAAGAAGGAGGTAAAACCACTGGTGTCTTTTCCTTGAGTCCCTCTTAAAGGCTATGTGTTGTGACAGCAGTGAGATTCCCGGCGTATTTTGGGATGGGGATGACAAGCCTGGAAGTGTGCCCTCACCTGGCCCTAGCAGCAGCTCTGTTGCCTGCCTGGCTGTGCTAGAGCTGCTCTCTTCTCTTTGCCTTTCATCTCACTGCCATAACCCTCCTCCACCTCCAGGTCCCAGCTCCAGGTCTCTGCGCACGCCGTGCAGCTGCTCACACCTGTGGGAGCTGTGGGTTTGCATCTGCTGTGTGCAGGAGCTCCCAGCAGCAGAGGGGCAGCCACAGCTGCCCCACAGCTGCTCCCCTTGGCCCAGGGCCTGCCAGCTGCCAGGGGCTCTGCCCCCCCAGCCCTGGGCTGGGGCTGTCACAGCTACTCAGGAGCTGTTTCTCTTTGACGTAAGCCCTTCACTCAGGGCAGCTGACATGATGGTATATATGCCACGTGCTCCTCTGGCTTTGGCTAGCAAATAACCTTTGGGGGTTTCTGGCCAGAGGCATATTTTGGGGTGTTTTTGTTCAGGGCTGTCTGTATGATGCACCTTGGCTGTATGCAAACACGCCCTTACATAACCCTCCAACCAAACCCACAACTCGCAGAGTACCGCAACAAGATGTTGGTCTTCTTCCCTCTTGATTTTATTAAAGCTTTGGAGGGAAGAGAGCTCCACACTTTTGTGGAGAGCCACAGGCATCACCACCTTCAGCGCAGAAATAATAATAGTCATGCCATTTCTGTTATTATTATGCTGAGCTCTCTCACACATACAAAGTGGTTTTCCAGTCCTCGTGATAAAATGAGGACCTGAAAAAGAAAGGGCAAACCACTCTGAATGTAGTATTACCCTTCTCTCACAATTTTGCTGCTCAGAAGAGTAGAGAGTTTGCACAGGTTATCTTGGAGTTGTGTTCTTTGCAGATTGTTGAGCATTCACAGCTAAAAACTTGGGCACTCTCCTCACACCAAACATAATTTAGTTCAAAACTGGAAGCCATTGCTGGCAAAATCAGAAGCTTGGTAAATCACAAGGCTCTGTGGTCAGATTAACCCTGGCTGGGAGTCACACAGTTCTGGTCTGTTATTTACTCTGAAGTCACTTCTTTTGGATGGGAAGTGAAACAGGCACTGTGCAGCAGAAGCAGTTCAGCAGGAAATTATCGTTATGTACCAAAGCAAGCCCTAAGAACAGAACAAAAGTCAAGCCAAGTAGAATCCAGCTATTTATTAATCCTTGTAAAAAGGGGGAGAGAGGAGGGAAAAGACATGGCCTAAATTCACTTCTGTCACTCAGTACAAATAAGCAGCGAGGTCTGAGAGGCCACATGCACATCAGAAATCATTGTGGTGCATGTAGACACTTGTGTGCTGGGCTGGGCGTGAGCTTGAGTACAGGTCAGGGGAACAACCAGGAAGGTTTGTGACTGTGGGAGGGAGGGGGTGCTCACACACATCCTGTAATAGTCAAGGGTGGTTACCAGAAAAAAAAGGCTCAGGTGACTCAGGGACTTGAAAATAATGGTGAGAGCTGAACCCCTTCCATGCTCCAATGGACAGAAATACTCCAGCAGGACATGGGCTGTGGGATTATAATGCAGAAAAGGAACCATCAAACAGGAAGGTCACCCAGATACACAAGATCCCTGTTCCACATAAGCCTTATGTTAATAAACACTGATATTCTTTTTGGCTTAAATAGCCAGGTAATTTTTTTTTTTTTAATTAGCAATTTGGAACAAAACCAGGAATTTTCTGGATACAGGAGAAATCAGATAATCATGAAATAGTTTATTCCAGCAACAGATTATGCTAAATCAAAAGGCTCTTCTGCAGGCTTTGGTAGGACTGTTCACCTGCAATTCTGTAACCTGTGGCTTTTCTTTTTTGTTCTGCGCATTGGCTTGCAGCTTCTGTGCCCTCAGTTTTCTCCAGTGTACCCAGCCATGAGTGATCATGGCATTACAGGTTGTTTTGGTTTGGAAAGAACCTTAAAGACCATCTAATTCCAGCCCCCTGTCACAGGCAGGGACATCTTTCACTACACCAGGTTGGGTCATCCACAACTTCTCTGGGCAACCTGCTCCAGTGCCCCAACACCCTCATTGAGAGGAATTTCTTCCTAAAATCTAGCCCAAATCTACCTTCTCTCAGTTTAAAACTCTTTGTGAAACTTTTAAACACTTTTAAGTAACATTTTTGTAAAATGTTCAGTTTTTGTGCTCTTGACTGTTTAATCCTGGAAGGACATATGCCCAAAGACAAATTTCAGAGGAAAATTATGGTTACCTTTACCTTTGCCTTCACTTGCATCAAAGTTCTGGGTCAACATTCAAGTTTGGAGATTGTTCTTGTTTCTAATACCCACTCTGGTACAGGACCTCCTTCAATAATGAGTGACAGATGTCAGAAACCAATTTCCATGAGATCAAACTAATTTTTGAAATAATTCCTTAAAGTATTCCCACGGTGCCATGGTAGGGGAAAATGAAAAGTAAGATTGGGCCCTTGACCACCTTTGGTCGAACATTACTCATCCCAGGCTTTGGGCAGCTGCTGCCTTCTCCAGCTGCTGAGTTAACCCCAAACACCAAGTGCCAGCATCCAGCTCCATGTCTCTCACCTTCCAAAAAGGACACAATAATTAATAATTGGTGATGCACCAGAAAAGAAGAGGATGCAAACTACTAGGAAAGATAAGCATTAGCAAAGGGGACAGAACGAGTAACTAAACATGACAAAAGATCCACACACCTATCTGGGAAATAGGAACAGAAGGCTATGTGACAGGAAAATAGCTGAGGCCACAATATTTTCTCTGTTCTCTCTCTTTTTTTCTTTCTTCTTTTTTTTTTTTTAAAGAGAAAGACAAAACATGTAAAAATCCCACATCATGTTGAAAAACTAATCGAACTGTAAGCTATTGTAAGAGTTGGATTTGCATGGAGTAGTCTCAAAATTGGATATAGAAAATCTAAAAACGTTCAGCTTGCCTGTTTAGTCTGCTTGAAACCTAGAGAGTGACCAGCTCAGGCAGGAATTCTCTGAGTAGCGCTGAAGTCCAGTTTTGAAAACTTCTATGATTATCATTTTGTAACTGATCATCACAGCAGCACAACATGTCTTGTTGCAATATTTGAAGAAGATCCCTACTTTTAGCAGTCCTTTTAGACTCACAGCTGCAAGATGAACAGTACAACACGGATTTGATGTGTTATACAGAAAGCATATTTATCAGCTTAATTCCCCTACTTGCAGTGTCCTACAGTTAGCTAATGATGAACATTTGTATGTTTCTGTTTCTTCCTCTTTTTCAATATTTCACAGCATCTTTTCAGGTTAACCTGAGAGTGCAAAGAAGTCGGTTCTAAAGAGCAATTACATCCTCCCTAGCTGAAAATTAATTACAAATATACAGTGTAAAGGTGAAATTCACCCAGCCTGTATGAAAAATGCCAACTGTATATACTTGAACGAAAGATGGCACATTAAAATTCATGCTTTATTTTAGTCTTAGTTGCAACGTTCTAAGCAATTCACTGTTCTTTAAAAAATTAATCTAGAAGCAAATGTTTAGCATTGCATATATCAATTCAGGAATAGGAACAAGATAAAAAAACCCCTATGACTTCTGATTATACATATCATGGCAAGTGGAAGAATTTGGAACACAGTCACAAACAGGGGCACAGATACAGTTGTTTTGACTTTTAAATAAGTGTGACTTTTAAAGTTATATTTATATTGTTCGAGTATAACTCACAACAAAAAAAGCAATTCTTGCTCTTTCATCTTTCCAGTCCAGGTGTACTCTACCCTAAGGAAGATCTGTTGACAAAGTCTCTTCACATGATATGTTCTGTGGGGAAAACCGTGGGATGTGATCCACATTTGGCAGCATTTAGCATAACAGGATCCTGATCCATGACCAAGTCCCTCCAGATCTACAGTAAGATAAGCTGCATTAGTGACCATAATAAACATGAGCTCCTCTGTAGGTTTTCCCATTAAGGACTCTGATGAAATATTTGGCAGGTTAATTAATGGGATTCACCAGAAGAAAAACTAATGGCTTAGTCTGGTCTTAGTAAGTGAAGGTCAAATAAATATGTGTGCCCTAAAATAGTCTCTTAACAACAGCAGTAAGAAGTACAAGTTGCCACAGACCTGATGACTTACAATGCCTGGAAGCCAGCCACCCTCTGTGCCATGTAATGGGGCTCGGCCATCCCTGTCAGACTGCTCCTACATAAGTAGAGGTTATATGAATTTTATAGGCCTTAATTGTGGGGTGTTTCTTTTAATTCTATTAGCTTTATAATTAGTGGTTTGTTAATAATAAACTTGACACAGCCAAAATATCTACTGGTGTTGTTTAAGCAGGAGAGATGGAGAGGAATGGAGTGCACAGAGTCAGAAGCACTTTCCCTCTAACCAGTGCTGATATGATTAGGGTTTTAGCAGCACTTTCTACTACAGTGGCCAAGGTGATTTTTGCCATTTCTTCTTGGGTTGTTTTTTTCTTTTTTTCTTCTACTTCCATAACCTTTACTACATTTAACTATTCTCCTTCATTTCTTTCTTCCTTCCTTTCCCAGCTGCAGCTTCTCCCAAAATTCACCAGTTTAAACTGCAGGTAGAAAAAAAAATCATAGATTTTGAATATTAATAGAAATCATTCCACTCAGTGTACAGGAGCAAGTGGAGAAATCTAGGAGGCTTTGAGGACCCAAGACCCAAGAAAGATTTCAGACAGCAACTACACAAAAACCTAGAGTGCTCTGACCCTATTCTCTCCCATCTTCTACCACTTTGTTAGTACAAACTGAAGCTGAGCTGACAGAAGAATCACATAAGCACTCCCAGAATGTAGTTCTGGTCAGAGCCATCTTAGCATAAATAGCCCCTGAGGTGCCCTCCCACCAGGGAGGTGCTAGTGATGGCAGCAGGGGTGGAATGGCCACTGCCTGGGAACAAACCTGTTCATGCCCCCAAGCTACTGCAGTGGCATCAGTTTTATGCCATCACACTTCCATTCACATCAGCATCATGAAAAGTTTCACCAGGTGAAATAATTTTCCCCTTTCAAGGTGAGAGTCTTTACTAAAAATTGAAATTTTCATTGACTTGTGTGCTCTTGTTTTCTTGTGGAAGTTAGAAGAGTAGTGATGAAAATGGCTTTACAAAAATCTAAATCTCTGAGATATGGTGTTTCCTTTCTTCTTTAATATAAACCTGTTTCCACTGAAACAGGTAAGAAAATAGTAATTTCACTACACATCATTGGACTGAATTCTAAAAAAGTTCATTTGGTTGAAGCCTCTAAACTACCAAGACAGCAGAACAACTATTCCAATTGGGTCTCCATTTCCAGATCCATACATCACAGCTGTCACAAAAAGCATAATTTTGAACAGAGACACTGCCATTAGCAGCTAGCATCATAGTACAATTGTGGTAATAATTGGATGAAAATAAACAGATATTTTTAAAAATTTTACATGGCAGGAGAACTTTGCATACCTATCCATGAGCTCTGCTTGCAGACAGAAGGATGTTTTCTTCCTAGCTGTTTGCAGCAGCCCTGAAAAGAGCTGACTACTTGAAAAACAAGCTGGGGGCCTTTTGTCTTTGTGTTGTCACAGAGTCACGGTGCTGGAAGAGACTTTGAGAGGCCATCCTGTGCATCCCCCTTCCTTAAGGGATGAACAGTTATTCCCACAGTTTCTGACAGATGCTTTGCCATTAATCATCACTGTTAATTATGAGCCTGGAGACTGTTGTGCCCACAGTGCTTGCAGTGGGGACTGTACTTGCAGTGCAAAATGTATGGTATAGGAGAAAAAAGATCCAACTCTCTGCTCCTTACCTGTGTTGGCTTAGAGGATCAAAGAAATCCAGACAAGAAGGGAAAGAAACAATAATTTACACTAGCAAACTACCAGGATTCTGAACACAAAGGTGCTTTTTGTGGTTTGGGTTTCTTTTAATTAGGATCATACTTTGTAATAGTGATCATGGGAGCTATGCGTGACACTTCCTAGCAAAATGACTCAAATTCCTGCACGAATTTTTGCAGTATGCAGTGCTTTCAAGCATAATGGGCTTACATCCACAAATTTGCAGCTTGTAAATTATTGAGGCTATAGCAGAGAGATTCAGAATACCAGAAAGAAACTCACTTGCTGTCATTTCAGCTACCGTTTATGCAAAACTCTATAACCACTGTGTGTGATGGATCCAAGCAGAAGACTTTGCCATGACCATTCGTACAAGGTAGGAGCAAATCAAGAGCTGTTCTGAATAGTCCAAGGAGATGACTATGTAAGGGAAATAAAATGAAGAAATGTACTATGCAGAATGGTAAATGGCTGAAGAAATGCCCTTTGCAGAGGCAGAAGGCCTAGAGGGTAAGGAAAAGAAAGGAAGGAAGGTCAAGTGACTTATTCAGCTTCTTCTGCTGCTTTGGATAAGAAAAATACTTTCTTCACACCAAGTCAGCAAAAGCATTTCCTGACATCTTGATCTCTTTGCTGTTGTTTCTTTTTTCAGTGGAAGCCGCTTTCTAAAAGGCATTGAAAAATGTGGGTGCCGGTCAAAGGAATGTATTCAGCTGTCTCCAGGCTTAATGCTGACTCTGTTGCCAGAACACCCAGGCACTTTCCATCATGCTCCCGTGCCAAGGGTGAGCCTCATTTAGGCAAAGCACACTGTGCAGAGTAGGTGGAGTGTGTAGGGAATGGAGCAGCATGATCCAGCAACCAAGCAGAACCTGGGAGGGCTGGCATCAGGAACTCCGATGTGTACAAAGCCAGGTGTGGGTGCCTGATTTAAACCAAACCCTTAGATAACTTTCCTTCAAGCATTCAAGCCTGCAGAGTGCTTTTGGGTTTTCCTCATTTCTTGCAGGCGAGTCTGTAAGCTGAGTACAGTTCAGGGTTGTGCTCTCAGCTGCTGTGAACCCACTGAGTTTTAAACTCATTAGTGCTGTGTGAAACAGCAGTGAAAATATTTCTCTGAGTAAATCAAGCAGCAAAGGGAACCTGGGGCAGGATTTTCCTCTGCTTTTTCTGAAATGTAAAAGGTAAATGGGGACTTCCCTCTGCACTCAGGCAGAGCTGGTTTTACTTTTATGGGGCAAGTTTTTAATAATTCCGAATCTTTCCTATTTACTTCTCTTCTATGCTTTTAGTGAGAACAGGTGAAGTTCTGCAGTGCAACTGCCTAAAGTGCAAAAATCTGTTTGCATGGTTTGCAGAACTCTAGGAAAACAAGCTTGAGAAATAACTGTAAATATTTTGTATAAATGTAAACTACTCCACTCACTAGTCGGGTTCGGAGCCACGATTCGCCCTGCTCCTAAGCCTGGACGAGGACAGCGCCAGGAGGGAAGGAGCGGTGGGTGCCCGGAGCAGGGAGGGCAGGGGAGCCGCGCTGCCGCCGGCGGGGAGCGCAGGACGGCCGCGCCGGGGACGGTGCCTCAGGGCCGCTTGTGCCGTCCTCCTCCGCGTGTAGTGTGGCAATGGCCAGCGTCAGTGCACCTTTCAGAACCCGCCGTGAAGCCACCGTCCCTGCACGCCCCGAGACAGAGCAGCATTTCTTGTCCGGATTGCTAAGTGGCGAGCGTCCTCCTGACCTCCCCCTCACAACCACTGCTGCAATTCTGTCCGATGAGGACACTCCAAACAGACAAATTAGTACGAGCACACGAAGTGCCCTGGATGACCCGAGTGAACTCATCACAGCAGACTCGTATTTTGTTTTTCAGGGTGCAGAGAGGTCCTTCCAAGGCTGGACAGCAAATGGCAGCTGCGATAGTTTCCCCCTGCCACTGAGGTGCGGCATGCCTAACACACATCCTGCCAGCCAAATCCACCGAGCTGATTCCGGGTGGGTGACCCTGGGTCAACTGCACCTTCGTGCTTTGTGTTACAAGGAAATGCCATGCAGCAGCACCCCATGACCTGGTGCTTTAGGGAGACGGCCATGAATGGAAAAACTGTAACGAAAAAACAGCTTCCACCAAGTCTCTCCATTATGTGCTCATTCTTTTTTACGTTCTCAAACTAGTTTTCTCTCTTACTCTTTTTTTTTTTTCTTCTTTTTTTCTTTTTTCCCCCTTTCTCCCCTGTTGCTAATGAGCACTTGAGAATTTGATTTAGCTCCTCGGAATGACTGCCACTTACTGCTAGAATGTTAATCTGTCTAAACCCATTCAGCCCCTCTTACTTGGAAGTCAATCACCTGGAGCCTGCATTTTAAAGAGATGTTGGCTAAGGCAGTCGCAACAGCAGAGATGTTTGGAGACAATTCCCATAGCTGGGAGTAATCTCGGGAAACTCATAGCTACTAGACGGCAGACAGTGTTGAATCCCCGAGATAAGCAAACCCCGGCAGGGATCAGAAGTGTAAAGGGACGGGAGATAGGAGTCTGTTGAGCTGCAGCTCCCACACGGGATAAGGCACCGGGTGAGAATATACCCAAGGAGGGCATAGGCAAAACAGAACAGAGGAGGTATGCCGAGACACAGCTGGAGATAAAGCTTTAAAGTGTCAGAGGAGGAGTCTGGCTTTCCAGAAGTAATTAGAGAGATGATTTAATTTGTCTTGTACTGGCCATTTTTTAAACCCCTGTTTGGAGGAGGAGAAAATGCACAGAATTCTATCCTAAATGTAGGAGACATAGGCATCACTTGGGATAGTTGATGACATAGGGGAGCTGTGTATCTGTGAATCATTCCACCGTGCTGTTCTGGAAACATTTCTGTTTTAGCTTCCTCAGCACATTCAGAATCCCCTGTCTGTCAGACCAGGCTGCCCAGCATGGAGGGGCAGCCACGGCTGGCCGCGGGTAGGGGAGCCAGGATCTGGGGGGTGTACTGGGAGTGGAGGGGACCATGAAGTCCCTGACTACAAGAATAGCTCCTGGGCACTGCTTTGCATTTTTTACATGGGAAGAAGTGTGTTTTACCTGTGGTACACCCCACCTCTATCACTGTCTCATCCCTCCCTGTGCAGTTCTCTGATGGCAAACTTTGCAGAGAGAAGATGTAATAATTTAACAGCAAGAAAGGTTGGTTTACTGCTGCTGCAGAAGAGCAGACTGGTCCAGTGATCTCATGTGAAACAGCACATTTTTGGAATGAGCAAACGTTCAGAGTCATTATTTGCTCTTTGAATAAAATTGTTCTTTCTAAATAAGAAATGTATCTTTGGAGTGCTTCTCCAGAAACCTTATAAATAAGAAATGCAGAAGGAAGGTCACAATGTGTCTTTTGTCAGCATGTGCTATCTTTTATGAAAAGAGACAGTCTGACAGTCTGAGATGGAACTGGGATTCCTTTAGATACTTGTACATTTATCTGCTGTCCTAGTTCTGAAACAGAAGAACATAGAAAATTGAAAGCCAAATGCACCATTATTATTGATTTATATGCAAAATGGAGGATTATGTCCATAAGGTTTAGGAGACTTACATTACATGAGACCTAATGCTAAATGACCAGCCTGATAGGCTCACTAAAGAGCATGATCAAAAGTGTATTTTAGCTGTTGCATATAAACCTGCAGTATGCAGGCACAGTAATACCCTAGCACCTAAGTTTTGATGTAAACTTTCTTTAAATTACTTATTAGTTAGCAAAAGTCATTTGAGGGATTAAATACAGCAATATCAATGTGGTTTCAAGTTCTCCTAAAAGGGGTTTTTGTTGTCCACAATGGAAGAGCTTCATTTGTGAATTTACTTCTAATTTTCCATAGACTTCAGTAGGAAAAGCTTTGGGAAGAGCAATATATTTTGCTTCTGAAAATGTCAGAAGAAAAAGACAGACTCAAACTGCTGCAGTTACCAGCAAAGCACCCACTGCAGAGCCCCTCAGGGGAAGGCCTGGTACATAGTGGCACTAGCAACCTGCTGAGCCTATGACTGTCAAAGAAAAACATCCAGAAATGGCCATTATTCAAAGAACAAGATGTATTGGGGAATGAGCCTTTGCTGGAAAAAAGAAAGAGCATTGAGTGCAGCCAGGTTTCTAAGCTATTGTGGATGATTGGCTTTGTATTGTGAAGCCAGAAAAATTTGCCCCTGTTGATGTTGCGACCATATGGACACATCAGCCTTTGTGTGTGAAGAAATTAATGTCCTCTCCATTTATTAACATCAATTCTTGGTGAAGAAATTAAGAGATGGACAGATTGTAGGTACTTGAAGAAAATTTCTAAACTCCTGTCATCTGGAGAAGCCATTTCTTAAAAATGAATAAATGCCCTGCTTATTTCGGCTCACAGATTTTAAGCTTTTAAAAAAAGTTTTAATGATTTCTATTTTATTTTAATTATCTGACATCTAAAGCAAATCTGGTTTTTGTCACACAAGAGTGTTCAGAGCTTTTGGCAGTGATAAAACAAAGTTTTTTAATGTCTGGATAAAATAACTAGACCTGCCAAAAAATTCTTG
Organism: Hylia prasina; assembly: GCA_013397195.1. Classification (NCBI taxonomy): domain Eukaryota; kingdom Metazoa; phylum Chordata; class Aves; order Passeriformes; family Sylviidae; genus Hylia; species Hylia prasina. Next base: position 540,940 of record VYXD01000346.1, on the reverse strand, counting down.
TGAGGTGGACAAAGAGCAAACTTCAGGTTTTTCTTCCTCTATCACTGTGGCTGAGGAACAGGTGAGCACCTATACCAGTGATGGCTGTGGGACCTCTGCTTTGCACCTCTCTGCACAGGGGCAGTCAGCCCAGGCTCAGAAGCACAGAGGGGACACCAGTCTGCCAAGCCTGGCCAAGACGTGGTCATGCTGTCAATGCAGCCCCTGCAGAAGGATTAAAAGACCTTTTATATTTTAATTCACTCTCCAAGGATATCTGAGGTATCTAATTTTAAAGATATTTAGAAAGTATGTCAGCCACAAGCTTGATCTGTCAATAAAAATTTGCATGAGTCCCATTCCCTGAAAAGTAGAGGTTTGTTGTTATAAATGGTTGTCAATGACTGGGGTTAAGCTGTAAGCTGATCTGGAATTTTTTTAATAAAGTGCCTATTATTTGCAGAAAACTGCTGAGTAAAGTTGTTATAATGCCACCCTATATTTAAAACCACTGTCATAGTGTTTTAAATAGTTAGCATACATTTAACTGTGAGATCTGGCAGAAGACATGCACCAGTCAAACTCCAGCACACAGCACTGGTACTTGTTGTACTCTGCTTATATGTGTGGCTGCTAGAAGAACTGAAATTCCATCACAGTCAAACATGACCTGTATGATTTGCAGGTATATATTCCAACCCCAAGTAGTTTCAGATATTCCAAAGAACATCAAGATCCAGCAGTATAGTCTGGGGCTAAGAGTCTCAAATGCTTTGCATGGGAAATTGTCTTCCTGAGCTTCAGCAGATTGAAAATGTCCAGATATAAACTTCTTCCAGCTGAACTTGATATCTCTAGTGCAAACTTCTCAGCTGGGCTGGTTATCTTCTGTTGATGCAAATCTTGTGTCTGGGAGATGACCTCACTTGTGTTAACTAAAGAAAAAGTCATCTGGATAAAACCTTCTGCTAAGATTTTCTTCTGTGTGTCCTGGCCTGGGGTTTCAAAACCATGGGGAAAATCCTAGCCATTATCAACCTCAGGAAAAACCAAAATACAGCTGCCTGTGTGAAAATTCCCATGTTCTTTCCCATACTGCTCACCAAACAATTACTAGGAAACACAGATCACACTTGGGATGTGTGATCTGAGAGAACTATTGAGTTTCAAAAGAGCAATACATTTTTTCCCATCTCTACCAGAGCAGCAGAGCTCCTAACCCTTCAGCCTGATTGGGCAATTCAGCTTTTACCAGGCTCTGGTCTCTTGGCAACCCCAGGAGCCCAGCACCTTATCTCCAGGTGGGTTAGGCCTTTTGGGTCACAGCCAAGCTCCCAGGTTCTCCAAGTAACCATTGGCTGCACCCAGGACAGCATTTCATCTGCTCCTGGCTCTAACAAAATCTTCAAGCCTTTCCCAGAAAAGAAAGGCCTTAAAAAAAACCCCCAAAACAACAAAAAACCCCCCCAAAACGAAAACCAAACCCACAAAACTCCAAACCAAAACTGTTTCCAGGAGATAACAAATGGGAAGAAAAGGGAAAGGGTGACGCTGTTCAAGATCACAACGACACGGACTCCGACTCAGGAGGCTGACAATGACTCCTTTATTTTTAGTTATTTCTTCCCTTTTATGCTATTCTACAAAGAACAACCCAATGGGTGGAAAAAAGATAAACTTCTTCACCTACATTGGTCAAGTCAGAGGGACATCAAGAAGAAGTCCCTCCCAGGGAAAGGAATGTAAACATAGGTTACAGTTAGGAAAACATGTCTCTTGTTGACAGAACAGTCTCTGGGAAAGAGTTTCAGAGAAACCAAAACATCACAGGCATGAACCAGGGCTGCAAAAGGGTGTAAAAGTTTACACCTCAAAAGGTTTACATGAGCACAAAAATTGATCTGTAGAAGACTGGGGGGAGACTGCAAGCAGAGCATCCTTGAAAACACCCGCCACTCCTTGAAGCTGTCCAAAGAGGCAGTGGCCACCACTGGGTTGCTCTGCCCAGGGACTCAAGAGGAATTGGTGTGGATACAGGCCACCAAGGTGCCTACACAGTTTTCTCCTCCTGCTGGTATGTGAGATCAGTCTGGCCAGGGCCAGGAAGAGGCCGATGAGGAACTCCTGAGATGATAATGCTGTCTTCCTCTGTCCCCTTACACCAGGACAAGGAAGGTCTTTTGTTATTAAGGGTGTAAATATCCCTTCAAACCCTCTGGCAGGCCACACAGCAGCCTTTTGGCCTCGGGGTTATCCCAGATGAACCTGCATTGTGTCATCCCATGAAATCCATCATGTGGCTGTGTGAAATGGTAGGACAGACATCCCATCTTCCTGCTCTGAGATGGACAAAACTGGCTGGGAATAACTGGGAGAGAAGAGGTAGATGCAAAGCTAAAAGCTCTCTTTTCCTCTCAGTGATTTTGAGAGTGGGTATCAGCACTGGTGTATTACTTTGATGGCAATGCAGAGCTGCTCAGAAGAAGCAGCTGCCTTTGAATATGAGCTCTTTAGAGGAATGTGAACTCTGACAATGTATTGCCGAGGCAGGAGAACAGCCTTCAAATTTGAACTCTTCATATTCAACAGAAAACTGTTCAAAATCCCTATCTGCATGGCTATTTAAGGCAAGTTTATCAAGATGGACTTAATAGTGCTGTGCAGAAACAATGTAACTCACAGACTTCAGGTTACAGGGGAATAACCTTATCTTCCTCATAATGAGTTGTATCATATAATAGTGACATAACTCATTTGGGTGACATGGCAATCAAAACCAAGAGAGCTGCTCTCCTTTGCCTGAACAGGGGTTGTGCTGTAAATGCAAATTGTGCTTATAGGGTTTGGCTTCTCTGCAAGACCTCTGAGGTTAGTTACTGCTGCTAAGTGCTAATCCCTGGGAGCAAGGGTGGAACAGAGGGAACTCCAGCCTTTGTGCCTTCCCAAACACTGCAGGAGCAGCACAGGACACACTGACCCTCAAGCCCCAAATGCAAAGGATTGCTGTCAGCTTGAGCTAGATCTCAAAGTAGCTCCTTTACAAAAGCCTTTAAAATGATCACCTGTTTTTTTATCTGCAGGCATTTCGCAAACCTGGTACAACCAGCTAGTCATTCCCATAAAACATGAACAACAGAATTCAGAAATTCGACTCGCATGAAAGGCTTTAGACAAACCAAAAAGTGAACAAAAGCTCAGTGAGACCCTCTTCGGCCTGATAGCTCTCTTCATAGATAGACAGGCTTTTGTTTAGGTTCTTGGCATCTTGCAAAGGAATAAAAGGGAACTAATATATAGAAAATCTAGAAGACTTTTATTTCTTTTTTTTTGAAAACACTTTTTAAACACTCCAAAGCACTAACTAGGTACAGATTATCTCACCCACATCAAAGAATGGAAACACAACTACGTAAAAGAACCCCTTTCGTTGGAGAAAAACATTCCCTTCCAGTGTTTGCAAACACATAATTGTATTGAATAATAGTATTAAAATCATCAGTTTAAGCAAGCATTTGTAAAGTATGTGGGGAAACTTCAGTGGAAAAAAAACACAAGGTGTACAAGACCTAGTGCACCTTTCTTAAATTCCTTCTGACATCTGTAAAAACTATATTTACACCTTTTATTAACCTTTTTTCCCCCTTTATTTTTAGCCAGGGGTTTGCTGCCTCTATCTACACTAAAACTCTCAGCTGGCTTTAAGCTAATAATGTGCTTAATTTTGAAGAATAACAGGGGAAACTTCTACTCAGCAGCAGTACTTGGATTTTTTCTTTTGCACTGCTTGTTGAAAGATAGCTTGTGAAAACAGACAAGCGATCTATTCAGTCAGCTGTAGTGAGAAGCAAAGGCCTTTTAACAAACCCTGCAACATCCACTACAAAAGTTGAGAAGATAAATAAAGCTAACAATGTAATTTAATGGAAAAAGGACACGTCAAGTTTACCACCATCAGGAAACACATGTTCAGAAATTCTGTGCCTTCCATCCCCATATTTAGTGAATTAGGTTATCTATAAAATGGAAGGCTTTAGAAGTCTTGAATGGCAGAAAATCATGTTTATAACCCAAAAATTGGCACATGCCTTAGTGTGAAGGTGTCACAGATAATTCTTCCTAAAATTTGGAATCTGATTGCTCAGAACAGGATGCTTTTCCTCCAAATTTTTGGTTTGATTCTAGTTTGGGCAGCAGCTCTCATTCAGCTTTGGCAGTTCAGCCACTGCTGCCTATCAGGGGAGATGTCTTGGCAGAGACAGGGAAACCATCTGGAAGATAAAAGAAGCTGAGTTCTGGGGGAACCTCCACAATAACCCAGAACCTCAGCATTGCCCCTGTTGTATATTACAGCCCATCACAAAGTCTGCATGGATTCCCCTGCTGCATGAGATGATCACATGCATGCTAAGCTGCATGAGATGATCACATGAAGGTGAGGCCATTTTAGAAAACAGAACTTGTAGAAGACGCACCGAATGTGCACAGAGAGGTGAGAATCAAGTGCACAGAGACATAAGAATCCTTCCTTACCTCAAGGTATCTCTCCTGGTCATATGCAGTTAGTGGGAGCTTTGCTAAGTGAGTGATGTGTGGAAGCATTTCTAGTTTCCTCATCTGGTATAACAGTATATTCAATAGCAGCATAACAGCTTTCCTTGATTACAGAGATGATATGTGATCCAGTATGGTGAAATTTTGTCAGAGTATAAATCTGACTGAATATTTCTGAATTTTGACTTAGATCGCCTTAATTATTTTCAAGAATTGGCCAGATTTTGATGAGCTGTAACATACCAAGTAATTGAGCATTTCTGGGTATTGTGTTGGAAGACTTGTTTTTGCTTCAAATTTCCGTATCTGTGTTCTGGAGATGATATAAAGTAGTCAAAAATTCCTACAGAAGAGGTAGCCAAATGTTCACCTAGTAAGAGCTAAACCCTCACCATCTGTCCACCTTCCATGGAGCAAGAGGTTTGCAATAAAAAACACACCAGGGTCTCACAGCTGTCCAGGTACCAGTGTAAACCTGTGGTTCCACTGCAAACATAAGCATTTTGTCCCACTTTTTAAATTTCTGGTGCTCATTTCCAGCCCTCATAGAAAATTTCAGATTTGCATGCATGACTGATGGACTGTACAGTTGTGGATATGAGTACCAAAGCATATCTATGGAGAACTAAGAAGTGAAATTAAAAATAGGTCCAATTCAAAATTTCTGTTGCACTGGAGCTGCAGTTGCAGATAACTATTAACTACTGACTACCTACTACTTCCTACATACTAACAGGGTTGAGTTAGTATGTAGGAAAATGTATGGCTCAACTTCCTCTGTTTAAGTTAATTCTGCCTTGCAAATGAATTTCAAAAATTTACTGGAAATAAAATTCTTGTCCATGCATATACTTGACTGGTGGAATAATATTAATCCCCATCTCATTCTCTGATATTATTGAACAATGGCTCTTTTGTCTGATATTAGGATATTTCAGGAAGCTCATATATTAAGAGAAATCTGTTGAAAAATGTGATGAGAGCTATGTAAATGCAGGTCTTCAGCTTCACAAGCACTAGAACCTGCAGATTCCTAAGAGCAAAGTGAAGTGCAAACATTTTGGTCTCTGGCTTGTATAAGCTCATGGAAAGGGTTTGCCTTGGGTTTTTTTTCAAATTAAAAGCCTCTCCTGCTTCCTAAGGAGATATCTGAATGATGCATTTGAATGGAAACCTGCAAACTTCTTCCAGCCCTTCTCTTCTACATTGTGAAATCCAGCATTTACTAGTGGTATTTGGCATCATTAGCAACTTTTTTTATGTACACAAAGGCTTTGGAAATCAGTGCAGTACTAATTTTAGTCTAAGACTTCAAAGCAAGACCATAGTGACATGTAGGGGAAGCATACGCAAATATAAACAGCCATGGGTAAACACAGGAAAACACTTCAGTTTTCTAATATTCCACTGCATGTGCAGGAACCAGCAGATATATTCATTATCTAATTGGGAAGAGCTAACATGGCTGTTCCTGTGTCTGTTGTAGTGGTAATTTCAAATTCAGCATGCATAGAGGCAGAAAAAGATCTCAAACTGCAACTTTTATTTATTTGTCATGGAATAAAGTTCTGTAGAACAGAACAGCCAGATCTGGAGTACTTGAAGATTACAAGCAGCGAAGAATGGATTTACTGAAGCAGGTTAAGGAAGCACAAATATTACATCCTCTACCAGCAAAGCCTCTGCTTGCCCAAGAGGCTTTCAACTTTGAAACTGCTGAGCTTGCTCCTGCCATCCTGATTGTGCATGACCCCTAAAGAGGATATACAGCTGCTTGGTCAGTTCTGGAGGAGATAAATAGCAATCATTCTCTTTTTCCTTTTTTTTTTTTTCCTTGCAAACCTTTTCCCACTGAGTGGCTCTGGCCACTGACATCAGTTTCCTGAATCCTCTGCTCTTCAGCAGATGGGGGTTGTAGTTGGTGTACAGTTTCACAAATTCTGAGTAATTTCTAACCACCTTGTCTTGATTTGGAAAGGAAGAGATTTGGAAGCTGGGAACTCTCTGCCTCTGAGGAATTTGGGGTAGGATTTACATCTATAGAAATCTCTCCCTGTAATGCCATTGCTATTGGGGACCTCCAAAACTAATGCATGGTTAAAAACCCAAGCCACATGGATTTGGGTGAAATGAGCAATGCTAATGGGATCAGCAGCACACAAATATATACACACAGTATATTTTTGCCACAACAGGCACAGAGACAAATGGACTGTTTACTCATTGACCTGGTGCAGCTGGTCAGACTAGTAATGATTACTTTGGTAAACAGCTCTCATTCCTGCCTTTTCTGCCACATGCAAGTTGTGCTCTCCTATATTAAAAGCCACCACAAAGAACTCTCCAAAGCAGCGGCAAATTGTGCCTCTTACACAACCTAGGTGGTTTAAGTATGAAAAATAAGGAGCTGCTGGCACGCTGCCGTGCTATCAGAGGAGAAAGTGGAGTTTGAGGGGTTTTTGAAGGGGGAGGAGTTGTGTGGCAACATGCAGCACAAGTGACCTGCCAACAAAAATAGCACAGACATGCATCAAGCATGGGGACAAAAATGGAGAACAGGGACAATACCAAGAAGCCAGAATAGCAGAAAAATGGGAGAAAACATTATATTCATCAAGTACCTCTGTAGATTTGCTTTGTGAGAATGTGAAACAAAGATAAATGCTTTGGTGCTCAGCTTTCAGGATCACTAAATGCATCCTGAGAATCATTGTAATTGTTATCCCCATGTTCCACGCAAACAATTAATGCTCTGCCTTCTCTTCATGTTAGAAAGGAGTAGTTTGTTAGTTTTGTGGCAAAAAAGGGGAGGTTTTATGATGGACAAAGAAATGAAACTGAAAATCCAGCAGTGATTATTACTGTTATTTTAAGGTTTTAGTTAATAACAACCATCATTGCAGTGACTCCTACCAAACTAGCAAAGTCCTTACCCTCTTGAATGTGTGCATATGTGCATGCACATGTGTCTGTCATGATTTAAGGACCACATAAGTGATTTTAATAGCTTTCAAGGACATGACTATACTTTTGGTTATGCCAGCATTGTGCTGCTCATGACATCAGAGCAAAAGTGCAAGTGCAAAATAAAGCTATGGTGCCACAGCGTGAAACTACCTTTCTTGGTTAGCTAGTAGGGTATCTACCCAAACAACATTTAAAAAAAGAGAAGGGTTAGCAGGAACTTTTTTTGGTTGTTACTTTGAGAACATTAATGCGTGACTCAGCTTGAGAAATCTGAAGATTAATAACTTTGCTCTTAAGAAAAACTTGAAAAATGAGGTCAGATACAGTTCAAACTGGTTAAGATTCCCAAGAGTAAAGTTACAAATATGAATAACCCCAAGACCAAATATGTTATTAATTACCTACCAGGGAGCTAAAGGGCACGTAGTAAATGAAGATAAAGAAAAACAGTAGTAAAAACGCAGCAGTAATTTATCCTTCTCATGGGCAGGGGGGAGTGGGGCAGAAGGACTAGGGACTCCCCCTTTGTGTAGACTATTATTTAAAGACACTCCACTAAAATATACAAATCTTTCTTATTCTAGCAAGAAATGCCAGAGTAAGACTCCACTCTGATGGTGATTCCCATTCACTACAAGAGTCTGTATCAGAGAATACTTTCAATATTCTTTTGCTCTGTATTAAAACCAAACAGTCTGGTTTGTTATCTCTACCCAGTTTGTTACAAGCTTGGGGAACCTAACAACAGATACACATTTGATGCAACATTTCTTCAGAAATTTGACACAGTTAACTGTATCTAACATAAAAAGATACGGGGATTATATCCTTAAAACCTTATTCATCAACGATGGTAATTTAAAATGATAATCCATGAATTTATGGCTTTTTGCCTTTAATTTGTGAAATTGAGCTAGAATCAAGCCAAACTCTGAGTTTATCTGACATTTGATGATGAATCTATTATACTTCAAAACCAAACACCACATTATACTTACTTAGAACAACTTACATTTTTCTAAGTAATGAGAAAAGATGCTTTTTGTTTACACTCACATCTATTTTATATAATTAGAACATTGGCAATGAAAAAATTTGTGTAAGCCTTAGACATATTCAGAGAGCAAATTAAGCATCCTTATTTTTGATAAAAATCTAATAACTAATTATTTTACAGAGGTGGAGGATTACTGATCCTGGGCTTTTTATAGCTACATATTTTAAAGGATCACTGGAGCAGGATCACTGCTCTGAACAGACTGGAAAGTATCATGTCTGTAGTGTTTTAAGTGGGAGCCTAGAGCTATACTCAAATGAAGACACAACTGATACCACCTTTCAGGCTGGAGATTAGGTGATAGTTGAAAAAATACAAGTGATGAAAGGGGAATGAAAATCACTTTCTTTGCAGTCTGAAGAGAGTGGCAGGAAAATTTTGTTTCAGGAGACAGTAAACAAGGAAAGGGCCTCCAGAAAAATGAGTGTGAGGAAGACAGTGGTGGGCATCCATTCCTGAGTCTCAACTGGACCTAGAATAGGACTGACAGAGTCCCTGCATTTCCCTAGGCACATTAACTCAGGCATAGAAACTGGAAAAAAAATCTAGTTGCCCTGACTTAAGAAAAAGTGCAGACCTAAGGCAATCTTCAGAAGCAGTCCAATTTCTTCACAATACTATCAAAGGTAGGCCCACTTTTTTTCCCTTTCATATTTTCAAACACCAGCATTTCAATGCCCAGATTGTATGTGTATGCATGCAGTTATCAGGATGCAACAACACCAGATTTTCACCTCAAGATCTACCTGCTTCCAGCCTAAGATTCTTGCCTGAAATGTATTAGAAGTCAGGAAGAAAAGATGCCAAACCCACTGGATCTTCAGTTTCCTACTTAAACACAAACATTGACAACAGTTACACAATATTTTGCACTCATCAGGATCTTGGGCAGGCAGGCATGGGGAAATTCCTAGAACCCCTTCTGAGCGGCATATGTGCAGCTGCAGCCTCCTTTCATTATCTCCTCCCTCAAAACTGTGGTGATTCTGACTTTTGAGGCAGAGGCAGCCCAGCCTCATTTTCTTCCTTTTTAGATCAAGACTTGCACAGCTCTGTGAGTACCACTCCCAGCCTGGCTGCTCTGTGGTTATCCCTTGTGACCATGTCCTGTTTCCACCTCATCAAGTAACTAAACAAATAAATATGTTCACAGTGACACATGCTGAAAGTTCACTCTTTTGATTAAAGGAAGGAGAGGATCTGACATTATCGCATAGCCTGGCCTGGAAAGCTTCCAGAACAAGCCCTGACTTTGCCTCACCCATTTTTTGGAAAGGGGATTTGTCTGTCTCAATCTGACTGAAGAAATTCCTGACTGTAACAACTCTGTGTGTGGCAGGACCAACATAAATTTATTCCTAGTGAAGTGGTAGATAATGGATCCTTTGACCATGTGATCAAACAGGCAGATAAAACAAACTTCACCTCAATAAGATTCTGCTACTGTTTTATCTGGATTTAGGCGCTTGTCATGCTGATATAATCAGCAGGCAGAAGAGCATATGAATGTGACTGGAAGGTTATATATTCTGCAAACTGTCATGTCAACGCTCATGAGCATGGCTCTGGAAATCTGGGGAAGCATTGAGAAAACCACCCAAAAAACACTGCTTCAGAGGCAGTGAAGTTCTGGACTCATATCTAAACCCATACTTTGATAATGTTTAGGTCTTGATATTTTCTATCTGGCCTAGAGACTGCTTTTCTTTCACAGTTTAAATGCACACCTTATTAAGGAAGTTGTAGTGTGACACCCTGTGCCAGAATGCAAAGCTCCACCAGAGCTGCACATTGAGCATTTATAAAAGGGAGCAAGGCAAAAAGCACAGTATAAGTATCCAGGTATTAGGGTGCCAGATAACTTTATATTAATTCCTTGTGCATGAATATCAAATGCTTTTAGGACCTGTCCAGTTATTTTCCAATTTATTAGAGGGCCCAACTTGGTAAATGAAAGGTAATATGTCTTTGTCTAACACACCCTAATAAGAGAGGGAAAAAACATCAGTGTGATACTGTACAATTTGAGAAAGAGACATGAAGAGCAAAGATAATGACCAAACCAGCCAGCAAAACCTAACTAGATGGAAGTTATTAGACAAATCTGGTATGAATAAGGCAAAAATACTACAGAGAGCTTTGCACTTGCTTAACTTAGAGCATGTAAGTTGTCTATTTGCTACCACTGTATAATTTTGCCAAGTAAAAAAGTATTTGTTGGCACAAGTGTGGGAATGAAATCAAACCCATGCAGAGAACATGTCACAGGATCTGTTCATGACAGAGTCCTAAGGTATGACAAATGAACAATAAGAAAAAACTTCCATGAAAAAGAGCAATGATATAGATGAAGATACACCAGCAGGATGAATACATTTTAGTGATGAAACAGACCAATATACAAGACCAATGTACAAGAAAAATTACATGCTGAATAGATAGCCAAACTTCCTTTTATCCATAGTTAAATATCTATTATCACGCCCAGTCAATTTATTTAGGCTGCCGTTTCAGGTTCCTTTGCTTAGTTGCACTGTTCTGTTTGTTTAAAAATACTGCACTAATAAAAAGCTAAACCTATACTGTCCCTTTCAACCATATTTATGTCTCTTCTACCTGGATTTGCACAGCTGTCATATACTCAGTTGCTAACAACTGACAACTGAAACTCAAAAGATTTGCTATGAATGAGTACTCAACAGTGGGGCTTGGAAAACATTGTCTTAATTACTTGATAGATCTTTAACTCCTTCCAAAACGAAGAATAAATTGGTTGATAATAAATGAGTGTCCCAAAAATATCTTGTATTTGACCTGTTGTACAGCAGCATAGACAAAGGGGAACTCTGCGGGCAAATGATCCCAGGTATTTTTCCTTAGCGCAAGTCTGAGAGGAATTGGCTCCTTGTTCCTGCAGCTCCTCCTGCTGGAAAAGCAGCAGAGTTGCAGGAAGAAAAGGACACAGAGGCTCCTTGCTCTCTGTGCCGAGAGCAGTTGCCAAGCCCAGTCATTTTCCCGAGCTGAATGAAAAATTAATAAAGAGCAAAGCCTGCAAATATCTGCAGCCACAAAATAGTGCAGTTATACAGCACTAGTCCTTATGGAAGAAAAAATGTTGCCTTCTGGCTTGCATGCATATTAGATACATCGTGATGATTCTACAGCAAGAAAAAAATATGGCAAAATGCACTGATAATTACAGTGATACACACATTAGTCAGTACTAGTCCAGACACTTAGTTGCACAGCACTCGGGTGACTAATTGAAAAAACAGCTCAAAAGTCAGCATCCATATTACATTTGACCTTGCAGTAAATGTTATGATCTGTGGGACCCCAAATGTTGATGCCCTTACCCAGTCAGCATTTTGAATCTAGCTGTTTCAGTTCATGACCTGCATCTAGAAAAAAAATAGACCTGAGAAGTTTGCCTATCAATCAACACCATGACATCTGCTCTATTTGAGAAGCATCAGACCCATAAACTTGTTATTTTAACATTTAAATTCATTTTAATGGAAAGGTGGTGAAAGCGCTGAGCTGCCTGTCCCAAAGACTGGCATGGTACTATTTGCCCAGAGGAAAAAAGTATCCAGAAACTAGCCTTAGCTTTGACATAGGGTATTACAAATTTTTCATTGAATTAGTTTTTCATTTGGAAAACAACATAAAAATCTACTGATGCAGGAATTCTAAAACACTGCTGATAGCTCAGGTTTTCCTGTCTTATGTGTCTTCCTGAGAGGTTCAAATATGTAGAAACCGTCTTCATGCCAGCTGGTCTGAAGTTCTCACTTAAGCACTCTTTCTGCAATAAAGCTTGCAACATTTTAATTCTCCAGTGCTAGAGAACATTATTGTCTTTACCAGGACACTGCTGGTGCATGATGAGTTTCTCTGCAGTTGGTAGTATCTTTTGGCCTGTTTTTGCCTCCTTCTTCACAGGTCTACAAAATCTAATTTAAATTCTAATTAAAATGGCTCCTCAACTGCTGTATAGCTGGGCATATTCATCTCACCAGAGGCACAGAAGAAAAGATATATAATGCTAACTATATAATTTTTTCTGCTGGTTTTGTAATATTTATTAACCACTCAGCACTTTAATGTTTTCATGTATTAATGAGATTTAAATAGAAAATGCACCTGTAAAACTGCAAGGGGAGGGTGCATTTTCTAAATTTGATGTTAAAATGTTTCATACACAGCAAGTGGAGGAATATTTAAATTGAATGACTCTAAATAAGACCAAGCTCTAAGTATACTTTCATTAAAAGTCCTCAACGAAAGGCATGATAGAAATCATACACAAAGTATTCACTGAAAATAATACCAGAGATTGGCAATGCATATGGCTCACAACTTTATGCTCCCCTCTGAATGTGTGTCCCTCTCAGTTCTGCTGGTGGAAGAAAATATGTGGGCATTTTCTATCATCTATGCAATACCCTCAGCTTCACCTGAACTGCCTTGTGCAACAGCTTAAGTAAAGCCATCAGACTTTGCACTGATACGGCCACAGAGTGTTCAGGTGCCATTACACCAGTGATATCTGACAGGTGATAAGAAATCCTAGGGTAAGAAGTGTGGTGAAAAGGCATTAGGTCTAACCCATTTGTCAAATGAACAAATGTTTTAGGCTTAGGTTTACTTTTGTGATGGACAAATGTCGTATGTCTCTACCAGCTGTTGGTTATACAGAAGGGTGAGATAAATGGAGAAGCACAGGCAAGGAAAAATGAGGCTGCTGCTCATTTGTTCTGGGTGCTAGTTAAGAAATACTGAACTTTGTCCAAAAGTCAGCCAGCAACATGCAGAGCCAATGAAGTGGATGGGTGAGGACATCCCTGGTAGCTCAGCACTTGAAAACACAGTGAGGACCTGCAGTGTCCTATGTGAATCCACAAACATCACACACATGAAAGCGCCTTTATACTGTCACAAGGGATTTACACGCAGGAATTCCCAGTGCCATTGTGCCTCATCTTTCCCTGCTCACCAGGCTTTCCTGTATGCAAAACCCGCCCAGCAGCACTGCGAGGAGGCTCGAAGTGCCTGCGCCACTGCCCTCACCCAGGCTGTTTGGGAACGGAGAGGAATCCAGCAGAACGCCGGGCGGGAATGCCGCGGCAGGGCCGGGAGGTGGCAATGCCGCGCCGGGCACCGGCGGCATAGGAGGGGTCTGTTCCCGGGGTACAGCTCCCTGCCCGCACCAGAGCTCCGGGCAGCTCAGGAGCGCCCGAGCGTTTGAGGGCTGATTTACCGCATGCATTTCGGGATGCGCCACGCTGCAGATGGCCACTCTCCCCGCAGCAGCCTGAATGAACCAGTTAACAGCGCTTGACTCCACAACATCTCCTAAATGCCTGAGGAGTTTGCTGAACCAGCTAAGGATGCCGTCTTATTTGATTGAATAATCAATTATTTTATTATTTTATTTTCATAGCCGTTGAAGTGATGTCAATGCACCAGGAACGTAGCAGAAAACCCCAGATTGTTATGAGGGACTCAGAAAGGCTCGGATTAAGTTTAGCTAGAGAAAAGCTTAATGACTTTTATGATATTTAAACATTACGTTCCAAACACAGAAAAGTCGGATCTACAATTTTCAGTGTGGGACTGAATGAGCATTAGCACCAGAAATCACATTATTTCAGATGATATTTGAGCTCTGGACTTTATGGGTTGGCCCCAACTCTTTTAAACATGTGCTGTGCTTCCAGTCATGGTTCCTTAACAGTGAGCGAGATCTTACCAAAGTGTGTGCTTTTCTGTTCTCTGAGATCAGAGATGTCATTCATTCCTTTGATCCAACATGTTCAAAGAGTAGGGGATATTTTCTTATTTGACTCCAGGGCTTGGATTCCAATGGGAGAGATGTAACACCAGAACAAGGAGAATTTGGATATGTAGCATTAATGCAATCAGATAACTAAGATGTCTGATGAAACACTGCCAAATTGACAATGACTTCTATTGAGTTTATACATGTTTTGTATGGTAAATTTAGTGTAATGTTGCAGAATTTTATTGTAATGTTCAATTTAAAAAATATTCTGACAAAATTCAGTTTGGGAATGTTGCTTTTCCTCTGAAAGTCTTCTCATGTAAAAAAATAGATGGCAGTATGGTTCAATCTCCTTCTATGTAGGTATCATATACAACCATGGCCTGAGTTCTGCAAGACAAACTGATAGAGTCTCAACAGTGTCAGGAAGCAGCAGAACCATAGGAAATTCAGCACCAGAATCAGATCAGGTTTAAACTACTATTAACTCTTCTCTTGGCTGAAATTATAACACAAATCACTACTAGAAATCTTTCAGATGAGGAGAATAGCCCCCTACCCTGCAGATATCCTTTCCATACATTCTGTGTGCTTTCACATCATCAGGGGGTTACTGCTGAGCCAAAGCAGCCAAGTGCCAAAAGTGAAATCTGTAAAAAGAGTGTGAGATTTTTGCTGTAAGTTCTGCACGGATCATTGGATTTCATGCTGTGAACTTGTAACGCCAACTTGAGAGATTAAATCTGGAAGATTTCTTAGGAGTAACCCAATGCCTGTTTAGAAGACAATGTTCAGGTTCCTTATTGGAATATCACTGAAAATACGATTATTATTATTATTAATTGTTTTGCCTTCTCACTGGCACATGTCAAGTTAAAAATTGCACTAATTAAGTAATATGAAGCTGTTGGGTGAATATCCTCAGGAAAAATATCCTCTTCATTTGTTCTAGAAACCTTTGTCAGTTTTTCTAACTGCCAATCACCTGAATACATCAATTAAGAAAATAAGCACTTCCATGTAATAAAGATACTTTTAATTCAAACTGATGAGCTAATGTAGTATTTTGACTGCCCAGGGCTTCCTATGACCAATAACACATTGCTGAATCCAAGTGGAGTTGATTTGGATGAACAAGACAGGGATTTAATAAATTAGAAAAGAAAGATTAAATAATTGAGGACTCTTTCTGTAATTTAAATATAAACCCATTGGAGCTCTTGTTTCAGAAAGGAAAAAAGTTGTTTGGACTTGAATCCCTATATTTTCCTCTCAATGATACTTCTACAGATCAAGGGAAATTCAGAAGCTCTGTCAGGAAGAACAAAATCTTCAAACTGCCCATAAATACACTGATATCAAAAAAGTGTTTCATTTACCTATATTAAATGATGAAAACTCAGGGCCCTGCGGTACTTCTATGGTGATTAACAGTATCACTGAAGGTTTTAACAAGTGAAAGAACAGAGGAGCAACAACCTTCCATGTCATTTTGCAAGTTAGTATCATGATATCCTTTGCTAGCATAACTGAATGAATGCTTCACAAAGAATTTAATATGTTTAAAGATTTGTAAAAAAAAGATTATGAAAAATGGGAATATACTCTCAATCTTTTATACTCTCATGGGGTTTTTTTTAGTATTTCCCTGTTAGTTTCCTTGCAGTATTTTGAATAGAACTGGTTTTTCTCCTATGAAAAGCAATAGATCTAATTCCAACAGTCTCTACGGAAACTCATAATGTTTGAGAACAATTACTAAGTTGTGAAATGCTAATGTACACAGTGTTCTTTGGCTTGAACCAGACTGGAATACAGATGCAGAATCAGTGAAATTTTAAATGGAAGCCTGATGGTTGTTTTGATCTAGGAGAGACAAGCACACTGCTATTTCTGTTCAGAAAAGTTTTGCTTGGAAGGCTAATATGATCACAGCAGTGCACAACAGCTTTTAGTATCTCTAGCTATTACTATTAACAAATTTAACCACTCAGAAAATGCAACCTTATCGCAAATATCCACTGAGTAATGCAAAAAAGCAAACAAGCCATAAAATCACATGCAAGAAAGACTCAGGTCAGTCCTCAATGAGAACAGTAAGACCTGCATAAATCCTTTTATGCTGAAACCATGGGGAACAAAATCGTCTTCTTATCTCCACGTCAGCCATTCCAATATTGAATTGATGTCTTTGTCCTGCATGGAAAGAACAGAAACCTATCAGCAGCCTGTAAAACTGTTTTTCTTAGCTTGTTGTTTGCATGTCTCTGTGTACTTTGACACTCTGATAGCTTGCATGAGGCATATGCACAATTCCTGGCCTGAGAGGCTATTATTAGATTCATGAAATCAGTTGGAAGGCTGTGTTTTCTAAAACCTGCCCCATTTCTTAGAGTACTTAAACACTGCAGGATACAGGCTAGGGAAGTGCCAGACTTTTTAACAGGTCACATCTGTTCTTCACTCCCTGAAAAAAAACCAGGCTTAAAGTGAGTAACACAAAGAGAGAAAAGGATGGGCACTGTGAGGACAGGCTCCAAGCCCTAGCAGTGTTCTATTACACAACATAAAGACAGCTTTAAAAGCCATTGGGGTATGCAGGTTACCTGTTTTATAGACAAAAGGTCTAAAAAAAGCCACTAATCTAAGATGTATCAGAAGGCCAACAGTGACAACCTGCTTCTAGTTTCAGGTAATGTCCTGAGCAACATTGAACTTCAGCATAATAATAGAACAGAAATGTGATTCAAAACCACTGTTTCTCTTCTTTATCCTCATGGTTTTGATGAATACTCCTATGTTGCCTCTGCTTGTTCCGTGAATTCAATTATTTTAATCTTTGTTTGGGAGGACTGTCTCATTTCTTTTTGTTCAAGAACATAAAAATGTAACTGTGACTTGTCAGGACTAAGAACATACCTTTATCATTATCAATTTTGCTAGGTATTGGTGAGAACGCACTGGTCACACTAAAAACTTGTCAATTCATGTTATTAACAGACTATTTTGTCATTATTGCTGGAAAATCGTGACAAAGTACTCAAAAGGGAAGAATGGGCAATTTCACACAAACAAACTTATCAAGTGAGTTGCAAATGGTAAAAAGCAATAAATGGGATCACAGTGTATTTCTTATGGCTGTGGCTGCATAATGGATCAAGCAATCTCATTCCCAGGCAATGATTTGATGATGCATTTGCACTGCCACTGTAGCTGCATTGAAATTGCACTGCTAAAAAAACCACTTTTCACAAATCTGCTTCACATAAAATACATTTGAGAGAGAATTGATTGATCTTGTGAATAGGGCTGAGTTAATTTTGAGACTTAAAATGGTTGGCAGCATTCCAAGGAGAGTTAGACTCCCAGATTTCTCTGCAATATTCTTATCTGCAGAGCAGTGCTGAAGATTTCTGAAAAAGAAATCAGCTTCATCAGCAGAGAAAATTGCATACAGGCACTGTGATGAATGCTCTTAATCAGAAAGGTGTCTGTAACACACGTGTGTATCTTAAGTTACAAAGTCAGCAGGTTGACATTCAATTGAGATTTAACTCTTGGTTACTGTGTTACTTAGGTTCCAACATGGAGAGAAAGTAGGAAAACCCTCACAAAAATCGCAGTTTTCTGCCTGGTCCTGTAAAATTTACTGGACCTAAATAATAACAATAACAACTACAATAGGAATAACAACATGTGGCTAAAGTATTGATCTCTGGTTTTTTAAGCTTTGCAGTTTTTATTTATAACACTACCTAACACATATTACAACCTTTTAAGAGACACATGAAAATAGTCTGGGCTGAAAAGTGCACTATTAGATGATAGTGAGTCATAGGGAAGACTACTGGAATGCAAGGCTCTTCTGCTAAATCACCCCTGTTCTTACAAGGCACCCAGTATAAACAGCCAGAGCTGTAAGAGCTCTTTGCTCTGGCAGATACTCTCAGTTTTGTAAGAAAGGGGCTGGAGACCCATTTGCAGATGGAAGGAATTTGAAAACTGGAATTCCCCTCCAGAAAAAGGAGGAAGAATTAACCAAGCTCAAGAAGATTCTTGGGCTTATCACTGATTATGCTAAGAACAAAATTAAACACAGTGAAGTGTGCACATGTGGGCATTAGCAGCATGTGTTTTCACTTAGTTTAGACCACAGATACCTTAATACCTTGTTTAGAGTTTACCTTGGCCTTGACACGTGATTTACAGAGCAGAGACAAGATAGGGGAGAGACATGGGCAGCAGTGAATTTGGATTTTAGGGAGAACTAGCATGCACAGATTTGTGGTCTCTGTATCTGAAACTGCCATCATAGTAAGAGAGGTATCAACAGTGTGAAACGTCAGAGTGGGGAAGGCAACATGTACAACCCTACAACACCAGTCCTCCCACAGAGCTGGATACTTACTATTTGCTTGTGAATGGAATGAAGTTAGTTTGGAACAAGAGTATAATGAACAAAGAATCTCAAAACAAACAGGTGGATATTACCTGGGCAGAGGCAAAGCCTGATCCTGTATCACTAAACACAGTAGGAGTGTTTAAATTTAGCTCAGTAGATGCAAGTTGTGAGAGGAGAGGCTGAATGGGCCCCAGGAGCCTAAATCTGTCTTAGTGTCTAGTGTTACCAGTGCAGGGGTGCTGGAAAAGAACAGAGGGTCTCATTTCTTCACATCTGCTCAAGCTGTCCTAGACATTCAGATTCTCTGAACCTAAGTTACAGAAGAAAGGAAGAGAACAGACAACAGAAATGTTGAGCACCACTTTAGACGTGTACCACAAAATACGTACTATTAAGGCAGGTTATAATTTAATTTTGCAACTGTAGGGATGTGAACAAATATTTTGAGGCTTGATTCATTATGCATATACAGCTTCAGGGCTCTCCATTCTGCATAGGTTTGCTTACCTATGTACAAGATGAAAATTAAAGGAGCTGTTTATGTCACTAAAACCAGAACGTGTTGTCCCTGAAAGGTGAAAGAATGTTTTCTCTTATATCTAGCCAAACCACATAGCTGCTGCTTTTTGGTGTCAAATTATCTGACTGTGCTTTACTTCTCTGTGCTGTATCTCCTTTATCTTCCTGGCAGACATCTTTGCAATTTTATTAGTATTTGCATAAGTGAACATTGTCTTGCACCAATGGCTTCTATGGAATGTATGCAGTAGCTTTATTTTTCTTGGTAAAGTATAAGCATTAGCAACTGAGGTGACTTATATGTTAAGTCCTTACATTTGAGCTGTAATTGGATTATACAGGGAAATATTTGTACTGGTAACTGCTCTCCTGTTCTTAACTTCCAGGAATAATATTTTAAATATATATCTATATATACACACATATTTATATTAACAGTATCTGAAGGGGGTGTTTTTTATATGAGTATGTCAAAGCCTAGCTTTGCTAAACAATATTATTTTGATAATTGTCCATGTATGCCAACAGGAATTTATGCTGGTCTGTCTATGAAAAGTATTTGTGAACAGAAAATCACTCTTGAATCTTAATGTTAGAAGTAATGATTACTATAGTAGCTAGAGGTCATACTACGAGAAATAAGGACCTCAGTTTTGCATGTTCTTGGTAAATAAATGATAGAAATACTTTTACACAACCTACAGTGTAATGAAGGAGTATGTCTGAAGAGAAATGTTTTATTAATACCTTGGCTGCTGTGTTTTTACAAAATGTCAATAATAATATTTGAAGACTTGGAAAGCTAAGGTCATGAGTGACAGAAATGTTAATTACAGCTGCAATGATTTTTGTACCCCTTGCTTCTGTGTGACTGAAAACTTCACTGTTTTGCTCTTCTCCTTCTCTGATAGTCTCTGGCTAGAAATTTTGGCTCTGTTTCCTGTCTCTTACTCCTATTCCTCTGGTCCTTTCTCAAGCTCCTACATATTAATAGCAATTCTTCTGGTGTCTGACCTTCAGATTTCTTCCTGAGCTTTCCCTGTTATCAGCTTTCCCTTGTCCTCCACATTTCCAATTGCTAAAATAATGCTTTAATTATACTACTGTTTTCTACCAGGGAATTTATTAGTTTCCAGCCAATTCCTGTTCTGTGTTATTCTGAGTTACAGTCCTCCTAGCTGTAAAATAATTGGTCAGAAGAGTGAATGAGGTAAATTTGTAACATTCCATATCAAGACAAACTTTTCCCCCCCTTATTATAAAGCCTAATACAAGATTTCTTGCAAGTGTAATGAGATAAAAATTAAATAAAATCTCAGTTGTTAAGCACAAAACCTATCTGGGCAAGTTTTCCAGTGGGTTGAACATTCTGTAGACATTAGCAACTTTTGGACTCATTTGGCTGTTACCTTTAAAAATAAAATTAAATATTCTAGAAAAACTAAATATAAAAAATGTGTTTTGAATGAACCCCTTACATTTTTGACTGGATTTGCAAATCAACTAGAAAAGCAAAGGAGAAAGATTTGTTTATCACCTGTACTTCTTCTGTCTGTCCTATGGTCTCAGCTTACATTAGAGTCCAGGCAGCTGTTTGAGTATGCTTGAATAGATGAAGATTTAAGGTTGAAGTTATTATACTGAATTCAGATTAGTTTCTAAATCCAACAAAAGACATGCTGCTCTAGAACAAATCTTCCAGGTCTAAGGCAGGAAAGTTGACCATAACCAGGATACCAATGAGTATTTCAGAAATTTACACTAAATGCAACACTTCAACAAGAAAGAAAGACATAAAACAAAAAAAGAATTTAAGATAATATCTCATATGTTTTTCCCCACTATAGCTCCCTAGAGGTTTTAAGTTTAACACATGGTACTTGTTAAATGGTTTGAAAAGTGAATCAAAGACACCCTTGAGTGAAACAAACTTTTACAGCGACTATCAGTTTTGAACAATTACATTTATTAACATTTCTGCAACAAAATTATTTTCAGTTTCACTGAAACCACAGTTATTTACAGAGTGATTATACGGGACAAAACTGGTGAAGTCTTTGTTCACTTACCAACTCCCAGTTACTACATAATAGGTCTGTTTACACATTAATGTGGTAACCTGTGTTGGGTCAAATAAAAATGGGAACCTTTCTCACATGTTTAATTTAGTGTGAAAGAGCTATCAAAAGAGGGCAACTCCACACAGGGTCAGGTTCCATAGCCACCAATAACAGCATGGTTACATATGGCATCCTGGTATAGAATGTTAATAACATCTTACTTGCCTTAAGTAAATTATTTACTAGTCTTTAATTATGAAGAACTTCACAAGCCATTAAACTCAAGTTCCTGTGGATTCAATGAGTAATCAAAACTTCTACAATGTAAAAGGCTTAGATGAATTGAAACTCCTATGATCTCTTAGGTTTTGCTATACCATGTCAGCACCTGCCACTTCACTAGAAAAATCAAATATTTGATGTTTCTTGATTTTTTGGAGAAATTGAGAGCTTCAGAAATCAGCACGGATAATATCAGCAGGTAGATGTTTGTGGGCATGATCAGTTTAGCAGATTTTGATCTTTCTGCCTCTGCATAATTTATTATACTGGGACTGTAATTTCAAAATTCGAAGGGCATGAAAGGATGTCCTTGTATGGAAGAATAATTGTCAAAAAGATTTTTGTAAAGGAAGGTGTGAAGGGAAGTCATCAGTGGAGTTCTTTAATAATTTATATACTGACATTTTTTTATTCAGCAACAATCTGGAAAAGGAGAGGAGCAATGAGATGTAATAGTTTGCCAATACATAAAATTATTCAGAGTAGTGAGGATGAGGGAAGGCATTAGAAATGAAGCCACAAAGACCTTATGATACAGACTGAGTGGTCAGATAAAAATCAGATAAATTATGTACATATGAAGAAAAGATCCCTGGCTTCAAATATAGGCAGGTGGACTTGAGATGAAAATTGTGACTTAGGAGCAAGATCTCACTCCCACAGAAGTATCAATTCAATGCACTGTGTCATCTTCAAGCCACCAAGTTCAAGTTTTACCATATCCAGTCCCTGAGTAGTACTAGATATAGTTTAAACGACTATGTTACATAAAACAACATAATGGTTTCTATGGTCACCTTCAATGAAACAATTTACCAAATTCTACATTGTTTAACCTAACAAATACACTCAAGCATTACAAGCTGTGCTGGAAGAAAGTGAGATTTAATCTTTTACTCTCATTCTTAATGTTCTACTCTAACTTTGTCAGCAATTCCTTCATGCACTACCTAGAGTGCTGAGCCTGCAAGCCAGTGAGCTGCTTCAGCTTGCATCAAATTAACCCTAATGAGATTGCTCAGCTCCAGAGCATGCTAAGCTCTGGGAAGAAAGGCCCCAGATGGAGCAGAACACTGTTTCCTTTTTTCTCCATCCATAAATAAGTTAAAAGCATGTAGACTAAAAAGTCTAACTCGAAATATGAAGGAATTTTACAGGGGCTTCCTATGAAGGGACAGTAGCTCAAAATGTCACAGACAAAATGGAAATGAGATAGTGGTGCTAATATATATTTATTTATTTCAAAAGATGAATAGCTCCAGGTACTGAAAATTCTTAGCAGAACTTTTAGTAAAATAAACTACCTCAAAGTGAAGGTGAAATATTAGTACACATAAATAAAATTGACTTTGGGCAACAATTTCCAGTTGTGTCGTTTAAAAAGAGCTGCCATATCTATTTGGACAAAAAATGGAAAAACCAGCACAAAAAATTTCTTTCCATCTATACTGTAGCTAACATAGTGCCCTATTGATCCATAAAACCTATTAAGCACGTATTTTACCCCTTTATCAGGAAGGATTCAAGATCTGTTTGAACTGCTACATGTAGAGTTTACCCAGCCTATTCGGCCCACTTTGTAACTAATTGCTGCTGTCAAAGTTGCACCAGCCACGCTGGAGCACATAGCAGATCCTGACCAGAGGGGTGTTTTTGTACCATCAACAAATTAAGCACTGGTTTTAACTCCTCAAATTTTCTAGTCCTGATGCATGTGTTTGCATAGAGTCACATCTTGGTTTGCTTAGATGTCTGATAAGATTGATACCAGAAAGGGATTTGGCTGACACCCAAGTTTTTGGCAGGAATAACAAGCACTGGCTTGTGTGCTTCAATGCAGCTTGCTCCCCAAAACTTTGCAATCTCACGATTTGTAAAAAGACAGCTATACTAAGGTTTGCACTGAGGTTTACTAAACATGCAGCCAACCTATACCAAGGTCTTGGTTACCTAGCTTTCGTGCAGCCCTGCTGTAGAAGAGTCTGTACTTCTGTCTTCCCTGTGTAAGGGCACTCGTACCTGTGGCAGATGCTTTTGTGAGGTGCCAGGCAGGATCTTGTTGGAGAAATGACACTCCAAAAGTCATCATAGATTTTAACAGAACCACAGGGGTTTTTCGCTTATTCAGGAGAATTGAAGGTTGTCCATGAACGCATTGATGTAACAATTTTACAAATTTTACAGGAAAAAAAGCAGATTTCTGGTTTTTGACAAAGGTTATGGCTGATTTATTGATTATCGGAAAATTTTCAATAATTTTCCCCCTTGAAAAAATACTAAAACATCTAGAAACAACTTTAAAGCATGTTCCAATTATGTTTTCAAATTCTGAATAAAAGCAGCGGTCGAGATAGCTAAAACATTACAAGATCACGCTGCTAATTTCAAGTGCAAGTGAAAACCCAGCACCTTATCTGGGGCTATTCCTCTGTTTGGGGGATTTCCAGTTCTGTGACTGGTGGCGTTTCGTGAGTGTCAGTGACACTTGGCTGTAAACGTGCTCGTGGATTTGCGACAATCAATACTCTTTGGACTTTTTTCTTTTTTTAAACAAAAGGGCTTTTTAAAAAAACAAATAAACAAAACAAACCAACAAACCAAAGTTACAAAAGGAGCGTGGGAGCAGCCCTCGCTCCCGCGAAGGGATTTCCTTAGAGGTGCGTTCAGGGAAACCTCTGGAAGCACGTCTCCTCCACGGCTCCCGTGCGTGCCGTTGCCCGGGCGTTCTGTGCCTCCCGCTGGAAGCCGCGGGGCTCGGCCTGGNGGGGGTGGTGCCCGCAGCCCCGCCCGGAGCGCCCCGAGGGAGCCGCTGGAGCCCGGCCAGGTACGAGCCGCGCGGCCCCTGCCCTGGCCAAGGGCAGCGGCGCTGCCCGCGACCGCGCGGCTTTGGGGAGCCGGCTGTGTTTCAGGCCCTTTCAGGGCAGTGTTACAATGAACGAACGCTTTGCCTGTTTTCACAAAGAAGCAGCTGCTTTGCTGCTTTCTTTTGTTACCCCCATGCCTGTCCTGTGGGTAGAGTTCAGCCGTTTCTCATAAATAAAGCGCAGTAGGGAGCGGACTCGTGGCTGGCTTGTTTTCCCGACTCTCACTAGTCTCCGCTGCCCTCCAGCTTGGCTGGAGCCGGGGACAGCAGAAGCTTTGAAGCTCAGTGTCAGTCGCAGTGATGTTAGGAAGCGGATGCCGTGTACCCACAGAGATAGTCAGACCAAAACTACCGTGTATCTACGGCTGTCAGGGATTTAGTGTTTGTTGGCGTGTGAGCAGCCATGTCCATGCTGACAGACCCACTTCTCAAGGAATCCCTGTTAATGTGAATCGGAACTGGGTGGTCAGGCTGCCGGCTGTACCTGATACAACACAAATGCCGGGGAGCTGTTTTCTGTTTATTTCTTTTCCTTATTTTTAGAGGCTACTGAAAAGGGTGATAACTGAAGAAATGGAGAAAATACACTTACTGGTATATAAACAAAGGAATTAGTGGTTTTTATGGGGTGTATGTGTGAATCACTTACTATGCTGTGCAGTGAATAAATGTCATGATTTTGTTTGCTTGAGTTTATTGAGTCAGAGCCAGAGATATCCTTCAAGCCATTCTGGTTTAGGAGACCTTGGGACCTTGAGTGTTTTCTTTCCCTGTCAACTCAGTAATCTGCTTGAGATCCACAAGCAAAGGCAGGACCTTTTCTCTGTTGTCTGGGAAGTGCCTCTTCCCATCTGAGCTTTGTATTAATCCAGCTCGGTATCGTCTGCTTGGCACAGCGTGCAGTAATTCAGTCTGTGATTTACGGTGTTGCAAACATGCAGCATATCTGCGCAGGGCAGAGCACTGGCATCTCATCTTTATTCGGATGACATTTGTCTTTTGGGAAAGTATATTCATCAAATCATCCTAATAGCAGTGTGTGTTGTGGCTCAGCAAAAACGACTTTGGCAAAGAAGTCACAAAGAGTAATTGGGACCTCAAAAAACCTTTGAAGTCCTTACACCACAGACATAGTTCACTTGCTGCATATCCTAAAATGGAATATTTGCATTCACCTGGAGAAGGCATTTGAGTTTCAGATGTCTGAGATGGTGCCCCTGTTTCTGTGAGATATATCTTTGCTAGTGAAAATAGTGTGCAAGATCTTGAAAGCATTTATGGTTTTTTTTCCTTTCTAAGCGCAAGTGTTTCAATTTTGTTTAGGTGATCTGGTGCTTTATTCTAGTGAAGAGCAGGGCTTGCTTTTGATAGCACTGCTGGTTCTGTTTCAATATGGCTTCATAAAAGAAATTTATGTTTGCTCCATGGATCCATCACTGCTGCATCTAACAAGGATGTTGGAGCAAAACTCCCGCTTGAAGAAACTGTTTGTCTGAGGCCTCTATAAAGTGACAGTAAAAGCTGCTTCTACAGGGTGAGCAGTTCTCAGTTTTGGAGAGCAAGTCCTGGGGAAGGAGAACGAGATGTGGCCTCCCCCAGATGAGTCACGCTGGTCTATTGTGTGGAGCTGCTGGGCTAGTCAGACACTGACTTGTGCTGGTCTTGGGGAGGGGAGAGATGGGCTGAGTGTCACCCATGTTTGGGGAAGGGAGTTTGAATGGGGGAATGCTGGCTCAGCATGGAGAATTTCATGGCTGCCTGCTGGAGAAGCAACAGTTTGTGTCCCCCCCTTGCCCCTCCAACTCTGTGTGCTGCCATCCTCCTTTGCCACTATGGCTTTTTGTGATGGGGGCAGGAAAGGAGAAAGGATGCTGAGCAAGTATGTCTGAACTGGGGAGAAGAGGTATGTATTTTATTGTAATGAACTAAATTATGTAGCAAAAAGAAGACCCCTTCCATCTGATCAGAATAGCACCTTATTTTCTTGATTTTTGAACTGCCTCCCCCCTTCTGCTATTTTGTGCAATTAATCCTAAAATATCCAGAACTCTTTGACAGCAGTGGATCCATTCCTAGCTTTTTGTGCTATAGCTGCTAAATTCCTTACAGTTCTGTTGTATTCCTCCCAAGGCAGGAAGACTAGTTTGATTTTTTAAAAAATCTTTATTCTGTGTTTAAATTTGTTCTGCCTTAACCCACTTCTGAACATTTAATATGATTTCTGCATCTCCAGGCATTATCATAAATTCATGTTATAACAACCAGAGCAAGTAGGGTAAATCCAATACTTTAGGTATGTTTTATATGGAACTTTAGCATATTTTTGCATTCAATTAACTCTGAGGCTTTTTTCATTTTCTTGAAGCCCTATTCCACCTCTGGGGAAGGTAATTTTTATTTTACTGTTAATGTAAGATGTGTAGAAAGATTTAAGAAATGCACATGGGCTTAAGGAGAGTTGGATAAAACCTCGAGAGACTCTCAGAATGTATTTCCTGCATTTAAAATTGTGCTGTTTAGGTAATACATTAAATACATTAACATTTAGGTGATCTCTGTTTTCCACTTTTAAGAACAGATATGCAGTTTAGTGGACAAACATTTGGAATTCATTGCAGCTCTTTTCAAGATGGCTCTTCTTTGGAAGACATGATGTCTGCTTGGAAATTTTGTTGTCTTTCTTATTAAAGGAGAATTCCTAGTAAGAGATACTATTCTGCCTGCAATAATAATGGTCCTTATTAAACACTGAGAATCAGACCTGTGTGTATAGTCTGTAAAGGACCAGTGATTGTAAAGCACTGGCCTTTTTGAAACAAGTAACCAGTCTTGGCATGTGCATTGGTGAAAACAAATATTGTAAGAAAACTCTTATAAATACTTGTCTATGTTGTATAAGATGATAGATATATAGAAATATAAATGATACACGTATATATGTATTTGCAAGATTATAGCTTGAAAAAGAAAATAAATTCTATTGAAAACCCTAAAAGGAAGGGAAAAGTGTATTCTACTGAAAGAAAATGTCATGATTCAGTACAAACTTTGTTTTTTGCAGAGGCAGCAGGATTGTGACTTTCACTTACACAGTCAGTGACTGGAAAAATGCCAGATTCTGAAAGTACTTTGGTGTCTTCACATGAGGATGTTAAAAATGGTACTTCAGTTTTGAGTAAAATGAAAATTTCAGATGAAAAGGGATCTGTTGAAAAAAGAGCAGTGACTCAGATTGAGAAGAATGGCTATCCCGACTCCATATACGTAAATGCAGCTAAGATTTTTCAAGGCATTCATACTGAAGAGAGTAAGCATAGAAACCTGGTGCGGTATGGTGATAACGCAGAATCTCCCATGATGGCTTTTAAAGATGAGCATTCCAGGCGTGTATCTTATGAACTGGCTTTCAGTGCTCTAAAATGTAAGTACAAAACTTACCCAAGAATTGCCAACAGAAATGGTGTAGCAGAGAAAACATGGAAAAACTAAATCTTCAGTGTCTGCCTGACAGCAGTCATCCAGGGAAAATTTTGTTAAGCTTCAGGTTATTACAGAGTCACAGATTCACAGAATATTCTGAATTGGAGGGCACCTACAAGGGTCATCAAGAGTGGCCCATAAGAGGATTGAACCCACAACCTTGGTGTTACTAGCACCCTGCTCTGACCAACTGAGTTCATCTCAGTGGTTCTTTTCAGATCCTAAATATGGATGAATATATACTTTTAATAGACTATTCATCCCTCAAATATTTAAATATAGCTAAGTGTTATTAGCATTTGTGAAATCAAATTTTTAAAGCCTATTCTTTTTCATGTAAATGAATTACATAGGGCTGCTACTGTTGGTGATTGAATTTGCCCTCAATTTTCATGATATTTAAAATTACAATTTAGTGACTTAAAAGGTTTACTTCCATAGAATCTTGTAGAGAGTGGCATAACTTGTCAACATTTTCTCCTTTTTACAGATCAAGTTCTTCTTGAAGAAATGTTGTTAGATAGTAAGGTTTACCCATGCTACTCAATAGTAAGTGAACATTTTTGTGAGGCATTTTTATTTTCTGTGTTGATATAATTAGTACCTTTTCTGAGGATTCTACAACATTCTTCAAAACAGCCTTTGTTGTTTTGAACTACATGACAGCCTGAGACTGAAATATTGCTGACCTTTTTACATAGTTGCCTAAAGCATCCATCTCCAAGGTCTGTTGTGAGATTCTCTTGCAACTGATTGCTGGGAGTCAAAACCTTCAAAGAAAGAAGGTGGGAGAGCAAGCCATGAACTTTAGTGTAGCACAGTACTTGCTCAGTGACATTGTCCATGTCCATGTGCTTTCCTTCTCAGCTGTGTACCCTTGTGAGCAGGGAAAAATATGTTTCCTTCCTATCCTTGAGAGCTGGAAAACATAGAGTGAATCCCATCAGAGAAAAAAATGCATTGACCCCGTAGTTCATTTCCTAGGCAAATGGTACTGTATACAAATATTGTACTGGCTAAAACTGGTCCTGGTTACTCTCTCAACATGCTTTCCTGCTTGGACATGGAAAGAAATTCTAGAGCTGGCAGAATATTCTGCTGTTCTTTCCAGTTTTGTCTTTGATGCCTTTGAAAATTGCAAGATTAACTTGGGCTGATACTCTTTGTGGAGGTTGATGTGAGCAGGCAAATGATCTAACACATTTATCTTTGCCTTGTTTTAGTAAGAAAGTGAGACTTTCATGCTAACGTTTTGTGTTTGGTGGTATTTCCCTAATAACTTGAGTTTTCTAATTTTGGTCATAGTTATGAGAAGGTGAGAATTTTAGAAAGCCTAATAACTGTAAGAATTTTATGCAAAGAGGGGGACAGTAGTAACTGAAGTACAGTAATTATTGTCCTTAAGTAGGAGGTTTAAACATTTAGACAGAGAAAGGAGGTTTTATATATATCCCAAAAGCAGAAGGGTCTAATAACTTGAGTTTTTCAGGTTATAACTGAGTGTGTCAGGTCCTATGTATGGAAGAATCCCACAAGAGAGAAATTGATAGACAAGAAGAGTTTGTTAGCTTAGTTATTTAACAAGCTACTTTATGAAGAGAAAATAATTTCAAAGTTTCAATTCTGATAACATTTGAAGTTAAGATACAGTATTTTATTTGTGTGCATGGAGAATGTTTTTAATTCTGATAATCTAAATAACTTGCAAAGTTATGTATTTGAGTTTTTTAAAACATGTTTTTTGTAAAAAGTGTTTTATTAACTCTCCACAAGTAATTACTGTCATATTCTGGCAAGTAAGCATTTAAGGGTTTCTAATGCCTTTTACATGGAAGACTGCTGTTTGATATGGATCTTTTTGCAGCAATAAGGTATGCTTTGGGTCACTTTCTCTATCCAGCTGCTTTTCTCTTGCAGCCAGATGAGTTAACCAGCTTGCTTGTTGTGATGCTTTATGACCTACAAGACCGAAAGTTTCAAAAACGAAAGATTTCTTCTGAAGAGGAACTTGTAGCAGAAGTTCAGGAAATAGGGCAGTATTTATACAGGTATATCTGCAAAGAGCTATTTTTTGTTGGAACAGATTAGCAAAAATGAAGATTTGTATAATCAGTGCCTTTTGAAGATAATTATTAAACATGTCTTTCACCTTAAATTTTGTGGACTTTTTTTTTAATGACAGCCTAGTTTGGAGGCGTATGTTCATATTTATACAGTTATGAAAAATACAGATAAGAAACCATCCTTACATTGTGGATTATTTTGCAGGCATCTTATCTTATTTTGGCATTGTTGAAACCTTAATACAATTCTAGGAAGGAAATTAAATATGTAATAAATTCTCATAAATGCAAGTGTAATAGAGTCAAGAGGTCATGCGATGGAATAACATTTGTCTATTTAGCAGTACTTCTACTATGAAACTTTGTTAAATATTTATTATTTTAAATAATTAGAACAAAAACCAGAATACATAATCATTTTAATATTTATTATCTCTTCCATCACCAGTTGATTAACTCAAAAGGCATTTATTAGACAAAATTGTGTTGCTGCTGGATTTAGAATGGCCCGAAAAGTTAATTAATCTCTTACATGCAAGGCATTTCTGGAGGGCAGTAATTAAGGTACCTGAAGTAGTTGACCAGCAATTTTTATTTATTTTGAATTATCATGTATCAGGAGTATGCATGAAGCTTGTGGGAAGAAAAGATTGGAAATATTTTCTCAGACATTTTCATGTAATAATAATAAAAGTGACTCCTGGTTGCCATCATACTTGTATTGTTTATGTACATGTTTAGGGGCCAGCTTTCATCAAATGCTCATTCTGCACATATATGTATTTATGTTTTCAAACATGCTAATGAATCTGATGGTTGTATTCCACACATTGCAGTTCCAAAAACATACTGAGATTCCTTTTGAACTGTCTGAGAAAATGGATGTATTTGAGAGTCACCTGTTATAATTCCAGTCCTGCCTGATTTAAATAAAATCATTTTAGCTATTGACTACCACCTTGGATCTGCTGTTGTCTGGGGTAGAAAATGTTCTGTAACTGTATTTTCTGTTGCAGTTTGCAGAAGAAGGTGTCCCTTTTGGATTTGGTTTCTGAGCAACATGGTATTGTAATAGAAATGTTGCATGCTAATAGATGATGAAAACATTTATAAAACTTATTAAACTTGTGACTGTTTTTATAGTTATAGGACCAAACTGGCAGCTGCACTAGCACGATGTCGCATCAAATATGATGCTCTTTCAATTGAATACTTTGTACCAGAAACCCTATTCAAGCAGGAACAAAGGGCTTCTGCTTTACCTGTCTGTTTTTGGATAAATACACTTAAAATTAGGTAAGGTCTTTAAAGTATTATCTGATATTGATGTTTTTGCATACAAAGTGATATAGTTTGCTACATGCTTGGTTTAGAATTTCCAGGTTATATTTTTACCAATAATTAAAAATTATTACAGGAAACTGCTTAGTCCAGTGCCATTGGGCTGTGACTTTAGAACCCTTAAACAGGAAATAAATAAAAGCTGCTCCATTCGTCCCGTGTTTAACGTACTATGTAAACTTACAGCACTATCTGAAGTAGCATTTCAACAAACATCTCTTGCTATATATACCTTTAAATCTTTATGATATTTGAATTGCCAACCTCAGCAGTTATGCCTTCATTACATTTACACAAGGATTCTTTCCACATCAGTCATTAAAATTATTGGTGAGTTGGGCTAGATTGAAAGCGATTGAAAGAACTAAAGCATTCCAGCACTGCATTTACTACAGTGTCTCCTGAGCACATGGACATTTCTGTTTTGATGCTTTGAATCACCTCTGGAGACACATACCTATTTTTAAATTAATTGTTTCAGACATACTAACTTAATTGTTTCAAACCAGAACTTACATGCCTAAAGTAGAGTAACTTTCCCTCGTGCATTAGACAGTGTGCATTTTAGACCCATATATGTACGCATATGTATAGGCACACAATAACAGAAGTAAAAAAATTGTTCTAATCAATGTAAACTATGTTGCTTAAGTAACTCTTGTATATTTAATGGTCAGAGTTGTATGTTAACAGCCTTGAAGATGTTATCAGAGATTTGGAGATGAAGGGATTCACAAAGGTTGAATCTATGTCAGACTTTGACCATTATACGTATGCTGTGGACCAACATTGCCATGATGTATTGGTTTTTCCTTCCTCTCTTAGAGAAGAACTGCTTAATTTAGATCTTATTACAGATTGCAAACTCTTACTGCAGGTGAGTTCATGTTCAGCCTTGAGTCAGATGATCTGCAAACTGAAATAATTGCTTTGCATGCGGAAGAGGTTGTGTATTGTGTTACTAGTCTATTAAATCAGTTAGGCAGCAACAAACTGTCATAAGGTTTTGGACATTTGTAATAATTAGATTACAAACTGATCCACTTACTAAATTTAGTATACAAA
Organism: Hylia prasina; assembly: GCA_013397195.1. NCBI lineage: Eukaryota > Metazoa > Chordata > Aves > Passeriformes > Sylviidae > Hylia > Hylia prasina. The sequence goes on along the minus strand of VYXD01000346.1, from coordinate 508,523 downwards.
TGTCAATGTTTATAATTGATAGCTACAATTAAGTTAGTAGAATGTTTAAAATTTAATCTTAGAGCCGTTGAACTAAATATAAAAAGTGGTCAAAAGAGGCAGTCTTACTTCTGAAAATATGAGGAAAGTTTCAATATAACTCCATATGCTTTTCCCCAGTTAGTAGATAGTGGTATGCTATTGTAATATTTCTTCTTCTTTAAATGTATGTTTGTGATGGAATGATAACAGTTCTTTGTATTTTATGCAAAATACAAAGTTCCTTGGTCTCCATAACTCCCACTGGTCTTTTTTTCTGGCTTGCCATCATTAGACTCTCCAGTGAGGCTTGGTGGGAGGCTTCTGTTCTGGAGTAGTGGTTTGCAATAACCATGCAACAACACAACCATGAATTGTCTGAACTGTCTGATGATTCTTGAGTGCCTAGCAGAAACATTTCAACCAGCATTTTCACTAGATGTCTGAAAACTTTTAGCATCAAAATTATTGCTCAACTTAAAAAGTGACTCAGTATTCAATATTCCATTTCAGTTTGTGGATTTTAAATAGAACACTTACAGAAAAGAACCATGGATGACAGCCCTATTAGTAATGAGAACAAATTCTGAGTGTTACTACTTAAAAGTATTCAAAATGAGTAAATAAAACCATCAAAACCATCTCTGTGGCAGGGTGGTGCTTGAATGCTGTGTGTACATAGACAATGATGTGAACTTAAAGGGTTAGCATTTTCTTTTTACCTTTTCATTTATCATCAGTTTGTTAGATTTGGCACAAGACCTGGTATCTATGGTCAGTATCTTCACTCCTTGCCTTTTAAAGTAATTTGATAAAGTTTTCTCTTAATCATCAGTGGTACAGGAGCATTTACACTTTTGCAGCTGTCCCTGTGTTTTCTGCATCCCAATCTGCCTCTCTGTTGTTCAAATTTCAGCAAAATCCTGATCTTTGATCTACAAGGGCAACATTTCTCCTGTAATTATCATCAAGAGCTATGTGAATAGTTTTGCATTTCTCTGCTAAGCTGTCTCAGAGGATGAATTCTGCCTGAAGTGTGGCCTGTGTTTGTCTTTTGTGAAACAAGCTGTTGCTAGGAGTTCCTCTTTACAAGGATGATATGTACTTTATTTTCACCTATAGATATTATGCATTTTTATGTATTATTTAGAATTAAGTTATTTAAATTTATTGAGTGACTGCTTGGTTTTATAATTTATTTAATTCTGTATTAGCAGATATCCCCAGTTCGTTTTTTTCCTCCCTTCTCTCCCATTTGCTATGGAAACAACGAAACACTTTCCTCATTTGGAAAAGAAGGTTGGCATTCACAGAAACCAAAATAGTTGATCATACTTAATCTTCATGTCATTGTTTTGTAGGATAAGTCTCGCAGCCTTGCTGTTCACTCTGCACAGGCGCTGTTGAGTGAAGGTGGTGACGTTATAGTGGCTCACGTAGGTTCCCATCTGACCATTGCCCATTTGTCAGTGCTGACAAATCAGAGCATGCCCACAATTTTTGTTTGTGGTGTGAAATCTTCGGCGAAAGAAGAACAACTGAGGAACAGTTTCAGTCATATGGGATGTGAAAGTAGGTGATAAAACAGTTGGTATTCAAAAAGTATTGTAATACAGATGTTTGTGATATCTGTAAATATGGACTAATTCTATCAGAACTCAGAGGTCCCTCTTTAGAGGCTTAGGGATGGCAGTAACAACTTTTTTTGTCACAAAGTGAGCTGCTAGCTCTTCAGCTACAGTCAAGTTAATTGCAGTCTAACTATATCAGATGCAAGCTCCTGAAATATTTCCTATAGAAATAGCTACTACGTAGCAGTTGGTGTAGCTGGTAGTGGGGAACTTTTGGTGTTTTGGCTGTTGCTTTCAGTCTGATTTCCAGCTGTTTCAGTGTGTTAATCCAAAACACAAGCACTTGTTCCGTTCACCTGGAGGACACAATCAGGACAGAATGCAGCAAGACTGCAACCCCATTAATTGTTCAGTGGAAGATGCAGCCCTTCAATCTCTTTGAAATCCATAGCCCAACTTGGAGGATCTGAGTCTAACAGGCTCTAGCTCTGTCAAATTCTGTGCAATACCACAGTCTCTGCACCTATATCACCTGCAGGCAAACTTGCAAACTTGCAGTCTGTAAGTGTTGAGTTTTTCCTGTTTTTCAGATATTCAGTTGTTACATGAAGACTTTACTGAGCTTGAACCAACAGACCGAAGAATTGACAAGGCGAAAGTCATTTTGCTGCTACCACAATGCTCTGGACTGGGTGCTGGCAATCCAATGGAGCTTATTTTAAGTGAAGACAGAGGTAACTTTTAATACAATTTCTCATGCTTTCTGGTAGAAATGGATCCAGGTATTGTCTAGACAGCATAGGTGTTCCAGTAAATTGTGTAATTTTATTATTTTAATTTCCTTATTTTAATTACTATAAAACATATAAACTAAATTGTGTAATTCCGTGACTGCTTCAGGTTGATAGTATGGAAGTTTGTGGGTGATTCTGGGGAGCAGAGTGCGTATAGCTTTTTTAAAGTAAAAAGACTATAGGCAGAAAATTTATTTCAAGATATTAACATGTATATAATTTTCTATTTGATTACATTCCTTAATTAACTGTTTGTATAAGTCCTTTCACTGTACAGTTTTTATTAACTAGAAGCAAGTAAGATGCACCAGTAATTACAGGTAAAGAAGTCAGGCAAATAAATCAGGCACTCCTTGGTATTCTAATTTGTAAAACCTGTCTTCCCACTGCACCAGTAACAGCAAGGACTGCTTCTACAAACAACTTCATTTTCAGACACTAATACAAATTCCAAGACTAAATTTACTACTCTCTGCTTTTAGATGCAGGATTGCTACAAGACCTTTTCCAGGGATTTGTGTCTGAGGATAAACTCAGTATTCTTGCTGAGAGGCAGCTTAATGAGTTGATTCATGCACTGAAATGTGAGTGTGCTACTTTCCCAATTTCTGGGAAGACTTTGCACTATCAATTCCATTATATTATCACCAGTTTTAATACAGTTAAAAATGCACCAATTGCTCCATTAATTAACAATAAGCATGTAACCAAACCCCCTGAACAGTGATTTTCTCCAGTCTGATGGTGTTTCTGTGACCGGGTGTCCACCACACATTAATGCAATATTCTTCAGTATTGTGTAGAGAACTGGCTTATGGCTCAGTTATAATCTACTTTGGAAATTCTGCAAATGTAGTCTCCCTCCATCTGCATGCTGCCACTTTCTTCCTCTCTCCTTTGGTAACTGTGTGAAAAGACTGGAGACAGCTTTACCTTTGTGCTGAAATCTGCAAATATTTGAAAATATTTTAATTATTTAAAAACACTAGAAATCAGGAGGTAAAAGTGACATATTTTTTATTATGCTTTTAATCCTTACCAAACCACTGTCTGTATGAAGAATCTGAAGAGTAAAAAAGTGTTTTGTTTTGTAGTTAGGAAAGTACAAGCTATTGTTTACTGCACTTGTTCAATTTACCCAGAAGAAAATGAACTTGTAGTGACAAAAGCACTGGAATCTGGAGTGGAAGGAGAAAAAGTACGACCATATAGGTACAGAACGAGTAGTTTTATCTGTGGAAATATTAAAGTATGACTTTAAATTGCAGCATTATTCTTATCCTAGACTGATACGTATTTTACATGGAATTAAAATAGCTTTTGCTGCCTGTCATGCCGTTTTTTTTCTGTTTATGAGAGTACTTAGCAGTATTCTATTGACTTTTTCATCTAATATTTTTGTTCATCTGAAATTAAGATGGGAGGGAAGCATCACTGGCAGTAACATTCTGCAGATAGAGCTATTGCTATTATTGTGTTAATATTCAGAGAATGAAAGTAACTTGCTAGCATGCTCTCTGCTTCTGATGTAGAATGATCAATTTCAAAGGAAAAAGAAATTAAATCTTGAATTGTAAGAATGATACATAAGAATAAGAGGCCTTTGCTGTAGGATTGCTCTTTGCTGCATTCAGATGAACGACTTCTGGGAAGGACAGGTTACAGTAAGAGATCATCCTGTGCAATCATGGCAAATACAAATATATATGAAAAAAGTATGTATGCTGTATATTTCATATGTAGTTATAACCTGTTAGCTGTCACCCTGTCAGCCAGAGGAATTGTTAAAAGACTGATGGGTGTTTTCTGGATTTTCCTTTCAGTCATATAAATGCAAACAGTTGGCACTCACATGCACAATACAATAGTGGATTACAGGATGCAGGTTTAAAAGAGTTTATGTTATAAAAAGCACAGAAGAGTAATTCTATATTTTTAGATTTTATATTATCTTAGGTGATGTTAATAGTCTGACTATCAAAGGGAAAGGTACTGTGGCTCAAAATATTCAGTGTAACTAAATTTTGCATTATTAAAATGGTAGATATTTACTGTGGCCAGTCCAAAGAAGGTTTAAAAGTTGTATGTTATTCATAAGACACATTGCAACAAAGTGCATCTTTCTTGAAATTCAGTGATAGAAAATAGCTGCCTGCCTGATTTATTTTTACAGTAAGTGGGATGAAAATCAGGATATGTCTTGCCAATGATGGTGTGCTAGACCAAAAGCATTTATGGCCTCTTGCTTGTGTTTTCCTTTGGAATTTGAAATTTTATGGAATCTGTCTTGACCTCTGTGCAGCTCTATGGGGAGAACTTGGGGGACTTTGAAATGTAATGGTCTCTAAATTATTGAACATAAATAATATGTAAATTCATAACTTATAAAATAATTTTTATTTAAAAAAAGTTCCTGGAGCTTTAATTATTTTTTAAAAAATCCCCCTTGTGTAAAACACCTCCCCTCCCCACAAAGCCAACCCAAAATCTGTTCACTGTTTTGCAGAAGCACCATGAATGTTGTCAAACCACCAAATGATACTTAGACTTTTAAAAAGGCAATCTTGGATGGTAAGAAAAGGACAACAAAATTACATTAGGATTTTTCAGACCTGAGCAAATTTCTGACTGAAGATTAATTGAGCTTCATAAATGACAATTTCAGATTCAGTTCCTCCTTCACTGTCATGCAGTATCTTGGATATTTCATCATCGTCCTTGCTACAATAAAGCTGCTGGTAATTGGCATGAACAGAGCAGTAATAGAACACCATAAATAAAATACACAGAGTGATTATGCTTAAGATGAAAGCTCAAGCCATTTAAGATGCATGTACTACTTACAAAAATTCCTTTTACACTTTTCTTAGAATTAATTAGAGAACTTATTTGACTAAAACAGTGCAGTATAGAATGAAAGGCTGTTGCAGAGTTAATAGCCCACCATGTTCACAGTAGTATCTTTGAGAGACAAGTCATAATAAAACATCTTGTGTGATCATCAAAGATCTACTGAATATTAATTCCCTTCTGAAAGAAAATTGAGGGCTTTCAGGAAACTCTTACAACAATTTTGCTTATGTGCATTTTATCTTTTGGAATTACTCTGCAGTACTGAAGTTGTGCCGAACAAAAAAGGCTCTGTTCGAATTTGGGGTCATTGCTGGCTGTGCAGTTTCAAGGGCGATTTCAAACATGTTTGCACTTGTTAAGCTGAACTTACCTTTAGGATATGAGAGCTTACAGCAAAAGCTTTACCTAAAGTAAGGGTACACATGGCAAACAGGTGTGTGTAGAGAGGAGTCTAAACCACTCCTGCATTTGCTTTGGCCTGTCAAATTTGAATTAATTTCTGCATCATTTTTCAGGGTCATTGAAGGGATTCCTGGCGAACAGTAACTTGTATACATCAATAAAAGATTACCACTGGGGTTTTGTTCCATTGAACAAGCTGATCTAAAGTAAAAAATCTGTGTCATAAGACATAAGAGTTTTATTTAGTAATGTGAGGAGGATGTGAGCCTTGTAGCCTGTTTTATCATGTTCCTAGGAACATAGAAAAAAAATTCAGATCACGGTGAGAACTTGGAAACAACGTTTTGCATTTTGAAACAAACAGACTTCCCATTAAAAATGAACTAGCCAGCCTAATCAGGATATTGCTTTCCAATATTGAATACATTTCCTGTAACCATCTTTGAATAAAGCTCTGTCACAAGAGGGTTAGTGGAGCATTAAGGAGTAGGATTCTATCCTACAGTCCTCAGTGAGGAGGAGGGGGGTTAAAATTACAAAAGGACATTTTGATAGTGTTTTTCTGTACTGAGACAGCTTAGTACTGGTTTGCCAGCCTTATGAGCCAAGTCCTTGAGACTGCTTTATAACAACCAGCATTTCTGGAATACAAGGAGAATACAAGAGGCCAGTTCTTCCCTCCCCACGGATGCACTGCAAAACTGTAAAACTGGAGAAAAAGCACTCAATTAGAACAAATAACAGATTTTCCTAACCTAAGATTTTTAGTTTAGATAGATATTTATTATAAGTATATATAACTCAAAGTGAACACCTCTACAATTTCTGCAAGCTGCTTAGTGTTTTCAGACCATTCCCCAACTTCAGGGACAACTCAATAAACCAGTAATTGCACATCTGAGAAAGAACATAATTTTTCATTGTCTGATTATATGTTTATTATCTGGTGATTAATATACTTAATAATTGGTAAAAGAAAGGAATTACTGAAAAAATGTAAAAAATCCAATTAATTCTAAAAATATGAATTCTCATGCCTTTCTTGAATTGCAGATTTTTAAAATTACAATAAAGCTATGTTACTGAAAGACATAATTTGAAGATTACTCTTAATGTATCCTTGTTTATTTCCTTTTATATTCTCAAGTATTATTTTCTGGTCTTCAATTTCTTTTTTATAGGCTTATTCCTTCTGTTTTTTCTACTTGCTCCAATTCAGAGTCTTCCACTGAACTATTTTTCAAAATGGAGCCATCAGAAATTTCCAGTGGTTGTTTCCTAGCTGTTCTAGAGAGAGAGGTAAGCTACAAAAATAAGCATTTAAAATCACTTCACAGAAGATGAGCACTGCAATTTTCCACAGAGGAATAAACAAAGTGGAACATCTGAAATAAAATTCCTGGCTGCTCTTTAGTTGCCTTAAGAGCAAAAGGTGAGTTGAAATGTGCCACTTCTGGAGTTTTATGCTGAGCACAGTTGTAAACGATGTGCCTGTTCTTCTGGAGCTGTTCATGATTAGAGCAGGCCCTTGATCCAAGTTAGTGCCAGCAACATCTAGAGGAAATAAATTACTGCTATCACACTTTGGAATGAAGTACACAGCTTGATCATGATAAATGGTGTCTAGTAAATGTATTGGTTATATGTGTCACCAAGATTTTCCAGTATCCAAGCATCTGAAATCTTAATCCCTATGGTTGACACTATTATAATTTGAATAAAATAGGTATGACTATGTTTCCTTCCCAAACTAAGGCATATGCAAATCTGGCTTGAAAGGCAGGGGGCTTTTGCTGAGTAGCTGGAAAGTCTTGGCATGATTCCTGAGTAAAGGCCTTAACAGGCTAGTTTGCATCTCTGAGCATCAACATTTTCCTCGTCTCTTAGAAAAAGACACTTTTTTTCTCACCAAAAGTGGAAGGGCTGGAGGTAAGAACTAATCAGAATTTCACTGCCAGTTAAAGATACGAGATCTTACTTGGTTATTTGTACCATTTTCTGTCATACTGCAATTACAGTGCTTGAAAGAAGCTTGCCTCTTGGGGGAAGTTAGATTTTATTAAGAGTAAGAGTTACATATGAAAAGCCTTTCAAGTTACCTATTATTGATAGGTATACAATATTACATATTTTTAACTTGGTCTGAGTTTTAATCATGCTGTGTGCATTTTTCTACCATATTGCCTCTCTCCAGAGAAACAACCACTTTTGTTGCAGGTAGTTAATTCAAGTAATTTTTGGGGGGTCAAATTCTACTACAAATAAACAATAATAATTGCTCCAATGGGCAATTTTTAGGTGATTCAGGAAATGAACATTTTCCACAAAGTAGAAAACATGTACTTATAATTTAAACTGAAATTCCTTCTTTACAGAAACTGTCTTCTTAGCTAGTTGTAAATAGTTTCTCCTCCATCATTTCTCTCTATATACTTGGATGTTGACCTGGTTCCTTGTTTGAGAGTTCCTTACTTAAGTATTATGAGCAAGAAATTTCATTACTGTGGAAATTATTCATGTTTAATGTTACTGATATTTCTGTATTTTAGTAACTATTTCTGATACACACACACACAGAGGTAATGGGTATGTATGTTCTTACAGACACATTACAGAGCAGGTCAGTGTGGGAGTGTGTTGGTTTGGGCTGGGGTGGAGTTAATTTTCCTCACAGTGTCTGGTGTGGACCTGTGTTTTGGATTTGTGCTGAACACAGGGTTGACAACATAGAGATGGTTTTGTTATTGCTGAGCAGGGCTTACACAGAGCCAAGGCCTTTTCTGCTATAGCCACACTGGTGAGGGGACTGGGGGTGTGTGGGAGGCTGGGAGGAGACACAGCCAGGACAGGCAACCCCAACTGATGAAAGGGATATTCCAGACCATGTGGCATCATGCTCACTGTATAAAGTGGGGGAAAGGAGGAGAATGGGAGGACATTTGCAGTTATGACACTTGTCTTCCCAGGGAACCACAGTCTTTATCTTAACCCAGGAATTCCCCAGCTTTACCCTTCCAGTTCCTCTTCTGATCCTGCTGGTGGTGGGGCGAGCGAGTGGCTGTGTGGGGCTTGGTGACCAGCTGGTTTAAACACAAGTCAGACGCACATTACAGAGCCCAGAACTGAGTTTCCCCTCATTGGGTCAGTAGAGAAGAAGGCCTCTGAAGACCAAATGCTCCAGTATCTCTTCACACAAGTCAAGTTCTTAGTTTTGTGAATAAATAGTTTGGTTAGCATTTATCACATATCACTTAAGTCCTTCTGCCAGATTATGCCGTCTTTTTCTCATGGAGTAAGTTCTGAGAAGCTCTGTATTGTGGCTTAGACTCATTGTTGTTTCCTGTGAAATTTTCAGAAAGATCCTTCTAAAAACGCTAAAGACATTTTGGCTTCTGCTGCAGCAAAAAGACTACTAGATGGCATTGTTGAAGAACAACCAAAAGAAGAGGTGAAAAAGCAGAAAGTAAAACAACGTAGACAGAAGATTACTGCTAGTGATAGTAAGCCAAAAGCTGCAAAGCTCCTTCCCCGTAAAACTGGAGCTAATGTTAAGGCTGAAGTTCCTGTGTCTAAAGCAGCCAGTAAGATACAAGAAGATCATGTGCACCAAAAAAAAGGAGCCAGTAACACACCACAGAAAACTGTGCACAAAAAGAAACCAGCCAATAACACACCACAGAAGAATGTGCACCAAAAGAAAGCAGCCAGTAACACACCACAGAAGAATGTGCAGCGGAAAAAAGCAGCCAGTAACATACAACAGAAGAATGAGTGCCAAACAAAATCAGCCAGTAATGCATCCACGTCTAAAGCAGGCAGCAGTCGGTAACACACAGCAAAAGAATGTGCCCTGAACAGACAGCTGTGTTGAGCTGAAGAGAACTGTGAACCCTGATTCACACACAGCCCCATTGAAAGTGCTGAAGCTCACATCTCATCTGTCACCTCTGGGCAAGGTGTATGATAGACACACCTGCTCAAAAGGCATGTGCAGAACAGAACAGGGTTGTACTGAAGCCCCCAGCAATCACTTTGCCTCCACTGATGACACTGTATTAAAGGTGGTAATGAAACAAACCCAGGGTATCAACTTAACATCGCCTTCATGGCCAGAGTGGAGCACAAGGGTCCAAGTGTTTGGATATTTCCACCACCCTGGTCAAAAATGGTCAAGTGAACTTGGCTGTATGAACCTTCAGACTCTCCCCTCCCTTTGTAAAGAAGGTAAAGATTCCTGTATATTAATCAATACTCTTTACATTACAGTATAGCTTTAAGCAAGGATAATCTGGCCTTGGGAAAGATATATTATGGCCTATTTATATAGAAATATCCATGTCAGATAGTAACTTTTAATCTAGTAATCACACTTTAAAGTGAATTGAGCTCAGCTGCCTAAGGCTGATAGACTGTTGGGGGAAGTGAGGTCAAAAAACTATTGCCTCTTGTTATACACTTTAAAGTGTCAAGTTAAATCATACACCCAAACCTCCACTGTCATCTAAACCTATACAAGTAATCAGTTTCAAATTGATGTTTTTAAAGTGAATTAATTATTCACTTTAATTATTTAAATTATTTAAAGTGGCTTTTCTTTACAAGTGCTAGATAGCATTTTTGTGAGTTTCCACTTAAGACTGATGCATGGAAAATAAGCCTTGCACAGTAAGCCTGTTAGCTCACTTTTAATTTCTAAAACTAGATGTGAACTTCTGTACGAGAAACTGGCCAAGTACATTAAAGCCCATGCATAGGCTTTCTCTTGGTTTCTACTTAAGTGTGCATTCAAATACTAACAGTGAAAAATAGATCAAATATTCTCATGCTAAAAACACTGAATTTTCATCATAATGTCACATCAGACTATGTCATGGTTCAAAACTGGTTTTTTTTTCAATTTCTTAACATAAACAGTTCTTAGTTGAAAAGAGCTGCTTCTGTCAAAGTAACATTTTTATAGATGTTACCACTAGTCAGCTGAAAAACGACTGGACAAAGAGTAGCTGCCTGTCTTTGGAAACAGCCAGGGCTTCTAAGCTGCTCCCTTTTGCTAGCAAAGATAAAATAACTATAAATATACACAATTGTCTTGTAATCTGAGTAGAGGATAAAGGCAGGCACAGAGATAATTTTAACAATAAATCTGAGGTGTATTTAGAACTTGTAAAAATGAAATGGAGACAGCACAGCAATACAGAAAGGCAAAGGTAGCTCTGGCCCAGAAATTTTCCTCTACGCAACCATTTCAGATACTTGGCAAGAGTGTTGTCAGGAGCATCACCAATATAGTGTGGAGCTTAACCAATTTGACATATGGGTCTGGATTTAGACCCATCCAGAGAAAATGATATAATATCTCTATTTTGTTTTCACCCACACCAGTCAGTGTCACTGGATCAGCAATACCTTTTAAAGAAAGGATGGGAATGATATTACACCAGCAGTATAGACAGCTGGCTGTTGTTCATCATTGCTTCACTGAATCAGTGAAAATTTCTTCTAGCATTTTAATGTGAGCCAGCTGTCCTACACAAAGACATCCCTCACCTTCTTCATATCCTTGTGAGCAATCCATGCTCCTTACCCTTTCCAGTAACACAGTGAACTCTACTCTTATTTGTGAACTAACTTGTTAGGATAGATATAGACCCATACACATGCCATGTGTAGAACTGGAAAAACGAAATTCTTATTTTATTTCAAAACCGTCTAGTAGGAGGAGAGATTCTACATGTTGGATAGAAGGAATGGACATTATTGAGATTTTTTTTCCCCAATATGGTTGTTAAGTGATTAAAATAAAGAGATTTTGCAGTTAAAGAACGATTTTTTTTTTTTAAATCAAGATCTGTAGCATTCATTATTAAAGTTAAAATTACTTGTAAAACAACATACATGTGTCCAATAACAGAATTTCTGGGCTACTTACATAATATGTGCCATGATGTCCCACACTTGGCTTCATCTTGCTTTCAGGAATTTTTATTTTTGACACAGTATGGAGGTTAAACCAATTAGAATCTTGATGTCTTACCAAGAATATCAGAAAGTGAGTATTTTAACTACAGGTCAGCAGCTTACTTTGTAAGCATGGAACATCACATGGTGGCAGCATCTGGGACTGACTTCAGATGGCTTGTAGGTAGATGCCTATAACCCTCAATGACTTTTTACAGTAAAACTGTATCTTATGTCACTGTTTTTATGTAAACCACTTGTCTAGTTGTAATTTTCAACTGGAAACTCTTGATTCAGCTTTATAGATACAAAACTCTTCGTTGTACTGCTATTGCCTCTAAACCACCAGTAGGTTTTTCCCTTCCCTCAACCACCATCTTGAACAAAATAATTTCACAGTTTCACGGAGCAGGAACAGTTGAGACAATCACTTTACGCAGCTAAATTTATTCTCAGAACAGATTACATTTAAATGTGGAGAAGTGGTCAACAGCAGGGAAAATTGTCCTTTTTGTTGTCAGTCAGGTACTTTTATGTAAGACTGGGCTCTGCTAACCAACAGTGGTTTGGTTCCTTCTTTCTTACTGCTGTTAAATGAAACCTGCATTGGCTGACAGGACAGCACACGTTGTGGCAATGTGTTAATTAATGTGCCCAAGAAAGGAGTAATGCATTCGGGGGTAACGCTGAAATGCTGAGCCCATACTGGCTCTTGAAATGAGAATGTTCTCTTTGCCATGGGTGATGTACCAACACTTTTAGATTCCATGATAAATGGTTCATTAAGTGCTGGATAAAATTAAGAAATGTAGAACTCTTAGGAGAGACAGAGAACTGGTGCAAGCTATTAGATACTCCACAAGTTTTGTTCCTCTGCCACTAAAGGGCATCATATTTCTGTTAGGTACAGGTGACTCTGTACCAGAAGTGTATCACTCAACCTTGTTTTACTGTGAATGGATTCTATGCCATTCCTATGCTATTTTTGTTATTCCCAGTTAACCACCCTGTAGGTGGTCTCCATAGCCTTGCCTTTCCCACATCTCATTGCTCCCCTGTAAATGAAGCAGTAAGTGGCTTAAATAAAACCTACAGCCAGCACTACAGATTTCAAAAAAAAAAGGCTTTTATCTATTAGTCATTGACTGTGAATATAAATCTCCTTGTTTTTGCAAGGGAGCATGTTAATAACATGGCTGACTGACACGTGATACCTCTAACTTACTACTTGCATTGAAAAAAATTAAGAAATTAGCTTTGCTTTACATGGTTTTTCTACAGACTTCAATAAAAATGTGACTACAAATAATTACAAAGCCTGCCTTTCTTAGGCAACCTAGAGTATACAGAGTGGAGAATATTACAGGAGTACATCCAGTAAAGACAATACATCAACATAATAATGGAGGACATTTCAGTAAAAATAGAATAAATAAAATAAAAATATTTTAAGCTGTATTTAACAGGTTAAGTTAGAATATGGCATCAGACATACAAGGCATAGTGAACATGGCTGCCAGGCTACAGAATCACTAGGTATTATAAAAAATGCATAGATAACTGAAGGGTTGATATAACATCAACTAGAACAGTTGCAGTTGCTCAAACACACACACATCCCATACATACTTTTTTTGGCCATGATAAAAAAAGTGTGTCTGAATATATTGTGAAACAAAAGATAATAGGCATTGCAATATTAGGCTCTGATTCTGCAAACACCTGGGTGTATATTAAATCTTTTGGAGAATAAGGAGCTCTACTGAAGCAAAAAGGCCACATATAGTCAGATCATTAAGCACACATTAAATATCTGCAAAATCAACAGCATTTTGCTAACAGACATAAACCTCTTAAAACACACACTGGTGAGTGATGTACAGCTCTTCAAATACCTTTCTGTCTTCTCCTCAGCCCTGCCTGCAGTTGCACACATTGCTACTGAAAGCTAACCAGATGTGCCTAGCCTTGACAACACGGATGTAGAACCTTTACACTGCTGTTTGCTAAGTGTTGGTTTACTTAAAGAGAGCCTGGATCTCTCCTGGGAGAATCAGCACTGCGTAGATGCAATGACAAAATTTAGTTATACTGCTGAAAATTCATTCACTTCTGTACAACAGTTGCCAATCCCAAATCATGACATTGTCAGCAGGAACTTTAAAAATATGCCGCCAAAGTATTTAATTTAAAATAAAATAAAATGTGAATCACTAGCACAATGACGAACAAGGAAACTTTTATCTCTTAGCTTCACAATCCTACCTAAGGGTACAGTGTTAGCCACTGGGGTTTGAGAGCAGCCATCCTTGGAAATGTTCAAGATCAGGTTGGATGGGCAACCTCTTCTGGTGAAAAGCACCTCCCTGATAGAGGTTTGGAACTAGACAACCTTTGAAGTCTCTTCCAAACCAAACAGTTCTGTGATTCTCTGATGGGAAGTGAGTTTTACACTGCTCCTAACAGAGGTGACTGGGATCAGTACAGGAAACTACAGAAGCTATATGCAAGCTGCCATCCCCATGCTTTGTGATCTGGCTCCGTGGTCAGGTAAACCACAGGTACTGCTAAAGAGGGTGGGTTTGTTTGCACCCCCTCCCCTCCAGCTCTCCCTGTGTGCTCAGCGTAAGCAGCTTCTCCAGCTGTATAGGCAATAGAGGTGATGCAAAGGAGGTGGCAAGAGCGTGAGCCTTGAGAGCAGAAACAGTTGTTTCAGTGCCTGAGGTGCAGAATCGTGGTCATGAAGAGATCTGACATCCCTAGAGGATCAGCTCTTCAGAGGGTATTGTAGAAAGTGAAATTTAATTACAACAGTTGCATAGCCAGCCTTCACCTGACGCTTGCTCATACATCATGCTGAGTTTAGTAATGATTTTCCTGCATTTTTCAATGCAGAAATTTCTTGAATCATCATTCTTTTCCTGTTGTGTTCCTAAGTTACTTTGCCAGGTGTGGTCATTAACTTCTTCAAACAAGGACATAAAAAGAAAACAGTTTGTTTATAACAGTCTCTTGCTTAGTAAAATACAAAGAGTTATTGTAACAAGAACTTTGCCAGTGCTCCTTTATCATTGGAGTATGACAAGATTTGCAGACTTGGGAGACACTTAAAATTTGGAACATAGCTATAAACGGAGGCAAAAAATTTGTACCAACCTGCAGGTTTAGACAGAAGATGAGAAAGGGAAAGACTGAAGATGCATGACTGCATTTCAAAATTAACCTGAGGTACAATTTTGAGGGCAATGCTGGGCTGATTTGTGAGGGTCTGCAGGTGTGTAAAGCAAATCAGTTAGATGAAGTCTTTGGAGCAAAAGCATTGAAATCCAATTGTAGTACCTGAAACACTATCCTGTTAAAAAAGAACTCTCTTCTTACTTTGTTATAGAATACTAAAAGTAAAATAAATTTCAAGAAATTTTGTAAATAACAAGAAATGAAATTGTTCTTCTTCTGGCATGCTAAGTATTCAGCAACAAATTCTGAGGGGAAGGGGGAATTACGCAACCAGACACTGAACTGAACATTTCATCAAACACTTGTAATAGAAAAAGTATGGAATAGTTTAGTCTCTATAACAGTTTTAAGACAATAAAATCACTAACTACTTCTTTCTTATTCCTGATTGGTTTGAGCCCTCCATGAAACAAACAGTATTTTTTATGAATTAATGATAGATTTAGGAGAACAAATTTAACAGCCAGCAGTTGAATTTGTATGTTTAAAGCTGAAAAGCTTCAGTGGATCACCCTGCAACTCAATTACTGAAAACACTTCTGTATTTTTCATCATTTGTTTGGTTTTAAACACAATTCTTCTGTAAAACCATAATGTGTAACCAGAAGATGACATAATGACACTATGATTTAAGAACATGTCAGGGAGCTGTTAAAGTAGTTGCTAGACCAATGCTGCCAAACAATTTAAAACAGGTGCAGTTCTGTAAAAAATAAAACTTGGTATTTAATCTACAGTAATTCAATTGCAGCTAATACTTGATACCTATTCCAGTGTTGAAAACAGAGCAAAGTGCTGTAGGATTTAAGATTGGTTTGTGACAAATCCAGCTCAAGAAGGTGAAACTTTTAACTTAGGCATCATTCACTCCAAGGACTTTAGCATGAGTTCACTAGGAGGGACGTGGCCATATTCTCTTTTTTTGCGTGAGTTTAAGTAATGTCCATGTATTTACAATCAAACAGACCTTCCATCGCCCATGATGTAACTCACTGACAGCAAAAAAATTATTCATGCTTCTTTTCATATCACACGATGGTGGCAAGAACGGGAGAACATGCTTGTCTAACATTGTTTTGATAGGGGTAAATTCTCTGAAGAGAAAGCATCAGCAACTGAAATGGAAGGTCAGACATTGTCCGTTCATTTCCTTAGTGTAGCTACTGTTATCTTCAGTCAAATGGTGGGGGAATCTTCTCTCTTAAGCAGCTATGGCATCTCAGTGACCGGGCGCTTCTGTTTCAAAGTGTCAATGAGAGACAGGACTCCTCTCTTTACGTTAGTTGTAACTCTTCTGGTCACCGAGTCTGCAGGAGGTGGGGGCGGCCGAACTTTCTGTGAAGGAGGTCTGGCTACTAAGCACTTCTGATACCGTAACTGCAACAAAGCAAAGCCATTCTGCAATCATTACTGGATCAAATAACTTCACAGACCATTTAAAATACACTTCCAATATTTGCTCATTAAATATAGTCAAACCTCTGTTTTGGCTGTGACAAAAAGCAGAGCTGAAGTTAAAGGGAAATTGGTCTGTCAGTGCTTGGGCAGAATCTGTCCATTAGCACACAACAGATACTAAATCATATAAATACCCATTTGAAAACTGAAAAATAAGTTTTCTGGGTCCAGTTACTCTTGAAAAAGGATTTTTTCACTATATTACCATTGGATTTTATAACGCAACTCCAAGCAAAATGGTTTTTCCAGCATTAGGTAACTTGTGTAGTGAAGGAAAAGATTTCTAGTTTACATAGATGTTGCAGAGGTTAGGAGGGAAAGTAATTAAAGGGGCATTGCTCACCAAGCTGGCACTTAAAACATTAAAATGTTTGGATTTTAATTGATTAAATATATCATAATATTGATTTCTATTTTTATCTTTCTTTTCTCTGCTTTGAAATTAATATAATTGCAAATTTGAAAAAAAATGATAATTTATGGAGCCAGTGAAAATCTAAATCAATCTATGAGATGCCTTTGAAGAAGGTCACTTACCATACAAGCAGCCTGAACAGCTTCTGATACATTGCCTGCATTTGGTTCACACCAAAAGACATGGCACTCAAAATGCTGGTTTCCTGTGTCCATAATGAAGGCAAACGTGTGGATGTCTTTGCCTACTCCCATGAAGGACAGGAACCGCACACGACACTCCACCATGACTTCCTCTTCATTCTGGTCATGAATCAAAGATTGATCATTACTACTGGAGACTCTCTGGAACTTTCAGTTTCAACTAAATGGGTGGATATCCTGGTACAGTATTATAATTCCTTCTTATCTATCTGCATAAACCAAGCATGCTCAGGCCTGGGCTGGATCTCCCCTTCTAGGCTGTCACCAGAAAACTGAGGCTTTGAGCATTACCACAAAATTTTTAGATGTTGTACATTTTAGAACCGGCTTGTTTTGTGAAGAAACAAACCAACATGGCTATAATGACTCCAAAACATGCTCCCCTATCACTGATATGCTATAGAGATGTTGGTTTAGTGCCTCATCAAAAGACATATATAAAATACTGCATTAGTAAATCTCACAGTATTAAACTCTATGGAAAGTGCTCTACATTTTCTTCTGTAACACAGATTTTTATATTACTCTTAGCTTCCATACCAAGAGTAAGGCAAATGCACTTTGGAATTTAGGATTGCTACTACAACATTTTAGGCTCAAAATTCATAGAAAGGAAAATGCTGAATTTAAATATCTAATGAATACTTATAATAACTTATTTCTGAGAACATGTTTTGAATGATAAAGAAGACTGAAGCTGATATAAGCAGTAAGAGCCTCTGCAGATTCTGGAAAGAAATAAAATGCAAAACAAGCAAATGAATTTTAGTTTAACCCTACTAGCATTTCTGTTCCTGGTTTTCAACACTAATTTTACTGTATTTTAAACAGCACAGTCTGCCTTACTCTTTCATTGATGACTGTGACAGTAGCATCAGCAACATTCATGGTAACTGGCAACCAGTCATCTTTGCTAGAGGAAGCCATTAGACTTTCAATGGCACTGTTCAGAGTATCCATTCCTAAAAGAGAATAAAATGCAACAGTGAAAAATAATATATATATAAAAATAACAGACTTTTTATCTTCACACAGTAGTACAGAAAACAGAGCGGTTTAGATTTCTTATTAAAATTAATTTAATCATGGGAGAAAGTATTGTGAAGTTGTATTTCTCCATCTGGAAAATAAAAACAAGTGCCTCTGGTTTATAAAAAAGCAGGATAGCATCTTTTTTAGCTTTTGTACAGTTTCAGTTCTTTAGGGCCCATCCATTAGTAGCAGAGCTCATATTCAGAGAAAGCTGTAGAAAGAAACTCCGCCTTCTTGGCAGCTCCCAAAATACCCTGTTTGCAAAACACATGTTGATATGATGCCCTGAATATTAGATGTCTTCATGCCTGATTCATGTGACTGAAACAGAAGAGTTGCCACCCTTAAAAAATCATGCACTGGCAGCTGACAAGCCATTAGAGTTTTAGCAGGGTACTTTGGAATTCACTTAAGTGTTACATACCCACAGGTTTAGCTACAGGTAGCA
Source organism: Hylia prasina (assembly GCA_013397195.1). Classification (NCBI taxonomy): domain Eukaryota; kingdom Metazoa; phylum Chordata; class Aves; order Passeriformes; family Sylviidae; genus Hylia; species Hylia prasina. The sequence continues at coordinate 490,134 of VYXD01000346.1, read as the reverse complement.
TGCCCAGGTACTGGACGTGAAACTTCTGTACCAGTTCTGTCTTTGGTGTTGGGAAATCTACTGCATGGGAACAAAAGTCAGTTTCTATTAATCAGCATTCACAGCAGGAAAAAGCACTTTCATTTCATCAATAATATAAAACTGTTTACCCATTAATTGTACTCTGAAGGTATTGCATCGATTTAAAGAAATTTTTATTCCTTCTAACAAGAACAAGCCTCAGTAGTTTCTAAAGGAACTTTTGGTCTCTGCTAAGAATAAAATCACATTATATTGCTGGCATATTAAAACACAGAAAATAGAGATGAATGGGTCTCTGAGATGTACGTTTCACTGCAATAACTATGTAAAATCTGTAGTCTGCTTTTAATACCATCCTTGCTAATATGTTAAACACAGTCACACAAAGGCAACCTCCTTCTACCAAGCAGTGACGTGTACAAAAGCTGGATGACAACCCACTTGCATCCTTGCCTTAGAAGTTGCTAAAATAAATGCTGAAACCTAGGAGGAGTACTGCTATGGTTCTTCTGAAACCAAGTGAGTAACTGGAGTATATTCTGTTTTTAAGGAAGATTTGGCCAACTGGTGCAGTCTCAAGTCAGGAGGTATATTTGGTTTGAAAAAGACAATATCCTGAGGAGCCACAAACAAGTAAGACTGTGTTTGCAACACTTGCATTTCAAAATGAAAGAGGAAATGCACAAGTTGACATAACTGAGCAGGACTCCGTAAATGTCAACATAACCAAGAAAAATACTTAAAGTAATATAGGATCAGATTACAATCGCCAGATACTTTAATTAAAAAGCAGGAATATACTCCTGATTTCTCCACCCAACATGCTCCATTTTTGTCAAAAACTGCATCAGAAACAAAACTTATCTAAAACAGGACAATCCTGAGGATGCTAGCTGTAACACACAGTACCTTGCAGAGGAACATCAAGGGTGACATTTGTTCTGTCTTGCAATGAGCTGCAAGCCATAGCTTTAGCATTCTTCCGTTCAGCCATAATCTGAAGAAGACAGTGATAATACAGCATTAAAAAAAACCCCTAGTTCAGCAGCAACTACAAATCTACTCCTATTACAACCCTATCTCTGGAATCTGAAATAAGTCAGAAAGTACATGACTAAGCAGGTTATTCTTTTTAAATAACTACTTTAATTTTACTCCATTTTATTCACCATTCCTTGACTACATAAAGAACTTAAGTGGTGTCCAAGGCTAGATGAAAGAGAGGTTGAGGACAAAAAAAAATCTAGTAATTTTTATCAATAGCAAAATTATAGTGAGGAGTAATATAGCAAGAAACACAAATATTTAACACACACAGATTCATTATGTATGTTCCTCTCTGAACTATCTTCTGCTGTGTAAATTTTTTCCTCCATTTTAATGTTTATTCTGTAATTAAAAATCCCATGCAAAATACAACATGTGGTTCCTTCAAAATGTGTAGTACTAACAAAAGAGGAATAAAGCCCACTTCTAAATAAACATTTTGGATGGCTATTTCCTACAAATGTATGACTGAGAAAGGATCCAGGGAAGCTAACAGAGGTTTTCCAAAGCTCATATATGAACCATAGCTGCTTCTTTATGTTACGAATTAAGCTATAAAGATACCTGGTCTTACAGCAGATGACATTTGGTTTGAAAATGCTTCTAGCAAACTTCTCTCCTCTGCCCCCCTCCTTTTCTTCTTAGTTTTTATACTCTGAAAGTATTTTCAGTTGCAGGGTCACATGGGAATATTCCTGCCCCCTCTGATGAAAAATTATACACACAAGCTTAGGAAGAAACCCTGACTAAGTAAAGATGTACAGCATGTCAGCACAAGTGCTTCCCTGAATCAGGATCACATCTAGTGCTGAATTAACTGTGTTGCTGTTAGCTATGGCTAGCTGAACACCTAGGTGTTCTCTTATCCAAAATTAATGTCAGAAGTTTCATGTCATAGTTACTTATGTGACAGCTCTGCTCCCTTTCTGATATTCCTGTGTAAAGTTACCATGGCATTTATTTGATGTTGACCTTACTGCATAAAAGCAGTAGTAGTAGGGCCTGTGTAGCACATTTATCCCTTCTAGACTTGCTGGAAATACATGTGTGAATTGGAGAGTTGGAGGAGAACTAGGAAGAACATAACAGGTCTCCAGTCAGCCACTGCTGCAGTGCCGGTGTTAAAATTCACCAAGCACAGCCTGCAGCTCCTTGGCCAACCTGAGCAGCTCCCTGAGTACTGCCACTGGCACTCCTTCTGGAGCCCAAACCCACACAGACCTGCCAGGTTTTGCACAGTTGCTGGGCAATCTTCTGCATCAGGCATAACTCTGCTGCCCTGAGAGTTCCAGTATTGCCCACTGTGCAAAGGCTCGTGTTGCTTGCATGAAACACCACAAACAAGTTCAATACCACATCTTCAGTGTTACAAAAATGAAAAGTTTTTAGACTATACAGCTGACTACAGAGGAGAGTTTGGCATCACTGATTCCATTCACTAACATGAAGACAAAATGTAAAGAGCAAATGACAGTCATATAGCAGAATTTTAAAACCTGAAGGCTTCCTAACCAGCATTTCTAGAAGAGCTATGACTCATGAGGAGAGACAAGTTACACAGGGATAACTGATAAGATTATTCACCCCCAAAGCCTACTTTTTATGTGATGCAAACTAAAATGTTTTAAGGAAAACCAAAATGAGCAGTGTAATATTTTTAAAAAGTGGGATGCACTCAAGTCCACCACAGCTCAATAAAAGAATAAAAGTGTTTCAAGTAGATTAGTTTAACTTTCTCTCTATAAAGTGTTTCAGATTGCCTACTGTAAAGGATGTGCTGTGCTGTTACTGCTGCATGAAATGACTGTACAGAGGACACTCATGGACTGATCATCCAAGAAAACCAATATTAATAACCAGGGAATAGTGTCAAATCTGTAAGGCAGAATGACTGAAAAGAACAGTCCTCCCCAGTATTAGGGACAACACTATCAGAGCAGGAACTGAGATCCTTTAGTATACATAACTAGAGTACCTTAAACCCCTTTTCCCTCATGATTTTTTAAAATACAATTAGCAACTATTTTCCTCTATGTCCTGCAGGATAATACCATTGAATAACACCATTCAAACGAGGTCTGATTTATTTACAGAGTTTACCATAAGTGTTTATTATTAATTGAACCTCTGTTCTTTTCCTATTTTGAACCTGCAGCTTCTTTATTATTAAGGAAAGCCTTTGGCCTCTATACACACTTGTCAAATCAAAAGCACATATCATCCTCCTCAAATCTAAATGCCCACTCTCCCATAATTCCCATCCATTTTTGTTTTTTCCCTTACAAGGTCTCTACACTGTTTCTCATTGCCTGTTATATAAACTAACACTGTATACACCTGCTAATTACATGTATAAGGCTCAGGGACCACTGAACAGACAAATGCAACTGATTTTAAATCCACTTGCCTTTGAGCAGATTTCGTGTAAACTTGTAGCAATGGCTTTTGCAGGTGTGTCACATCGAAACACATGACATTTCAGAATTCTTGTGTCTTTGTCTCTTGCCACGTAAGCAAAGTCTCTGTGTAAACAAGATAAATGGACACATTAGAAACATGCAAAACAAATTTGATTACATCAGAATCTGCAGTATTTCCAAAACTGCAAGTCCTACTTCAGTTTAACAGGTGTATGCCTCAGGTCTCAAGGTATAAAATACATGCCTTCAACACAGCAGGTGTACAAATGTAATAAACTGCTTACCCAAGAAACCTACATCTAAAGTTTGGTGCTTAATCTGTATAATTCAAAAGCTCATTACTGTTTCCTAACCATGCAACTTACTCAAGTTACAGTCCATAATTCCAAATGCAATTGTAAATAAACAGCAAAATTTACTCAAATATGTTATTGAAGATGAAGTAGAGAGAGACTTACATATTAAAACAGAAAACATATGCAGGTCTTAACTGCTAAAACCCCCAAGAAACAGCATATAACACTGTAGTCAGAGAAAAATCATATTTCAAAGGACTGTATAAAGTGTTTAAGATATGCAGATAGTAATTAGAGATCTGGTTGCATAAGGGAGATGTGAACCTGCTGAGCTTTGCTCACACTAATTGCCCTAAATTTCTGACCTTATTTTTTCAAAAGTTAAATAAAGCTGCCCTACAAAAGAGATTTTTGCACTGTACTGGCTTGCCACCACAGCACAGTACAGCTTTTTAGCATGGATGAAGAAAGTGCCATGACTAGGTTTATTTGTTCTCAGGCTGCTTAAGAGCAGGAGCTCTTCTGAAACAGGCAGCAATACATACTGAGCCAGGAAGGAGCCTGACTTTGCCCAACTCCAATCCTTGCTACACCAGACTCTCTGGTCACTGGTCTTTTTCATGTCCTCCAAGCAACCACAGCTCATTCCCACTTTGTGACCCTCTTGCTACCTTCAGATTTCTCTGGGGCTTTGCTCCAGCCTCTTATGCCTGAACTCTCTTTTCAGTGCCTTTCTGCTTTACACATAAATAATTACCAGCAAATCTCTCAGTGGTGAAGAGATAGGAGGGATATTCCTAAGCCAAAGGCCTAGTATAAATGAAATTATTTCTGTATACAAATGTCTGTAAATATTCTGAGCAGGGTTTAATGTAGCATGGATGGCCAATTCTTTAATTCATTTTAAATGCCCAGTGAATTGAAGAACTTTACACTGAAGCTATCCAGGGAGAATCAGAAACTGTGGCAAATGGATTGCTGGCTTTCTTGCTTTGTACGAATACAGACACTGTCCTGCAGTTAAGTACTGTACCTGTATCTAACTGAACAGCAGATTTTGCTCTTCATGAGCCCTTGCACTGTAAGAGGTGCTCAGTAAAAGGTACAGGTGGTTGCTCCATCTAAGTGCTTTGCAACCTGAAGGCTGATGAAGAATATTTTTAAAAACCCAAGCCACAAAAAACTATCAGAGCATGAGATCAGAAAACAAGTCCACATGACAGAACCATGCAGAAACACAGGGAAGGTGGAGGCCCCTCTCCATCTTGCTACATCCCAACCTGCAATGGCACACATTAGGGCATAGCAGGGACAGGAGGCAGTGGGACAGCATGTGGCATGTGCTGGACCCCTTCCTGCATGAGGAATGCAGCCCATGGGCTGCATTGGCTCTCGCTGGCTGCAGCACTGCCCTGTCAGCCTGTAAGACACAGGCATCCTTTGGGACAGTGTTTTACCCAATTGATTGTGATCAATTAGGTAAAATCACAAATCAATAATCAATAATCAGGAAAAATCACAAAGCAATAATCCTGGACGGTGCTATTACAGAAGATGCCCCAAGGTTTCCTAGCTCCAGCCCGTCCCCAAGTCCCTCGGCCACAAGAGCCTTTTGGCATGTTGTTCCCTTTTTCTGCACTGCAAGATGCTGAGATTGCTGGAATCTTGCTCCTGGAAAAAGACTGGTGCTTTTGGCTCATCTGGACATGTGCCAAGCCTTGCTTTAGAATGGTTTTCTCCTTGCTTAGTGCATCAAAAGCAAGCTGAAGACTTCCTACCTGGACTCCAAGAGAAGAGGGTATGGATCACCTGTAGCCTACGAAAAATTAGCATCTATGGGTAAAAAGCATGAAACAAGGTGCCATATAAAACCCCACGGGGCTGGTGGTGGGTGCTGGGAAGGAGCTGCCAGGACTGCCTGGCCCATGCCTCAGTTCCACAAGTGCTGCCTCAGTATTGCAGAGCTGCATGCAAGGCTTGTGTCCAGCCTCTCCAGCACCTGGTCCTGCAGCTCCTGTCAATAGTTCTGCTTGTAATGGTATGCAGTCATAAACAAGGCTGTCTAACACTATTACAGAGGGAAAAGACACACCAGCCAGTACATCAGTTTCAACTACTGAGAGCCAATAAAACCCTCATGGGGGTGTTGCAGACTCATAAACTAGTTTTCACTTTAAGTACCTGAACAGCTTGAACAAAGACAATCAGCTAATTACATTCATGGATTGTGAATATACATAAAACTTTAGATGATCAGGGCCTGCATCTACTGAGACGAAGTATGAAATGTGAATTCTTGTAAACCTGTGGTACCACATCACACTCAACCCTGCCAGCACCATCTGTTTTCAAATCATCAATCAAAATTAGCACACAAACCATCCTTCCCCCTTCTGGCAGTGCACAGACAGGACCATTGATGTCATTAGTTCATGGAAGTCACCTAGATAGATGCCTGTGTGCTTGCAAGAGTGGCCCTACATGGCAGCCCAGCAGCTAAGACCTGGAGATGGGGTTCCAACTGGTGGCAGCTGGCTCCTCCACTATCAGCAGGAACTTTGCAGCCTTGCTTCAGGCATTTCTAGGCATTCAGAAAACAGAGCTCCACAGTTCCTCCTGGAGAACAAAGGTACGGCTTTCTGAGGATTTCAGAGTATCTGCTTCCTATGGCAACAATAAAACTTAGGAAAAGTTTTGTGTTTCCCTACACAGAATCACAATGGACCAGTTTCTTTTTTGTCCAAAGCCTTGAATCCCAAGTAAGCCAGAAGACCAGCCTCTGATTCTTCTTCTACTTGAGATCCCTTCTGGGCTGCTTCAACTATAAACCTTCATTTGATTGCAGCTCACTTGAAGCTGATTAACATTTAAGTGAGATTTATGTGCAACAGGCCCCTGGGATAATGAAGAAGTGCTGAGCAACGTGTTTGCAATAGAAATTTATGGAAAAGGGCAAATGCCTCCTCTTACCACCCCCCCATCTTTACATTCTGCTGGGAAAACAAGTGAAAAAAGACATTAAAAAACCATTTCAAAGCCCATGGCTGGATAGAGAGCTAGCACAGGGTTAACAACCAGATGGATGAGTCTGTGTCTCTGGGTGTGTGTGCACATGAAATTGGTGGGATCTGAATGACAGCTCCTAGTAAAATTTCATTCCATGTCAGTGGGGAGAGGAGCAAGGTGTTTAGTGGGAGAATGGTGTTGCAAAAAAAGCTGTATACTCTTGAAATTTTATAACACAAGTGCAGCACATCAGTTGATACAGGATTATAGAGAAGTACTGCATAGAAGGTAATTTTAATTTTATTAATTCATTTGCACACGTACTACATCATCCATTAATAACTTTGCTAGAAAAACAGAAAAATAGATAAGAATCATTTTGTGCAAGAGTGGGTAAAACTGGTTCTGCTGAACAGTCAAACATTTAGTAGTAATTTATTTTGAAGGAATACAGAACTAGAGAAAGACATTTTAAAAAGCAATTTTGAGAACTGAAAAGACAATGTAAGGTGCTAAGTAGAAGGGAATTTAATTTTTATTTGCTCTTTTACTCTCTTTAATTGGCAAATGTCTACAGTCCTTGACTAAACCTTAGATAGTCATACCCTATTTAACACCTGGCTAAGCATCACTTAGCTGCTCAACCTTGGATGAATATAATCACATTAAAAGCAATTTATGTTAATGCTGTCCTGTTTGAGTAGCAGTTATAACCATTTGCCACTATTATGCTAAAGTCCTAGGAGGCATCCCAATTAAGTACAGCCTAAAAGAGTAGCACATCCTCCATTACCTTCTCACATTAAACTTATTTCTTCAAAAGACTGCAGAAGAATGTAGAATTGCACGAATCCTTTTTTTGTTTTTGGTTAAAAACAGCTAACATCCTAGCCTTAAAATAGGAAATGAATTTTTTTACTCTTCTCAGTAAAATTAAATTGCTGCTATTTAAAACACCTACATTAAAATGATACACATGCAGGAAAATATACATTTCTTTCCAGATTTATGTATTACAAATGGTAACTAGAATCCTTGGACCAGAAAATTATATTCTCTGGGTTTGTCTTAAAATTGATTGAAATTCATTCAGAATAGCCTATGGAAGATGATTTCTCTGTACTGGTGCACAGACTTCTGCAACTGCAGGGTCACAGATAGGCACTCCAGGCTGTGGGGAAACCATCTCCTGAGTCTGTAACTTTCAGGCTTCACTTTGCTTTCCTGCAAACAGCTCACCAGAGACTTATGAAAGAAGGAAACAAAAAGGGGAGGGCAGCCACCACTATAGAGAGCAGGGTCAGAGACACCTGGCAGGAGGTTGCCATTCACTGACAAGACTTGAATGTCCATGGGAGCAGAGGAGGAGAAAAGCAACAGAAGGGAGAGAAGACACATGATAAAAGCAGGTGGATATAATGCCATCAAGACCATGGTGGGGTTTTTCCATGACACACAAATATTCTAGTATCATGAATGGCAGAAAAGATGAGGTGCAAGGAACCCTACAGTAATATGATTGTTAGAATTTACAAATCCTCTGGATTAACATTTCAGGATTTTATCCACATAGGATATCCAGACTTTTTATTCACATAGGAGAAAGGACAATAGCTTATAGCTGAAATAATGCTTGTGGCCCTATTCTGTTCACTTGTCTTTTTATTATGGTCACACCAAGGAACTTGCAAAGTTATGGAGAAAAATCCAAAGGTAGAAAGCAATAACTAGATGAAACAAGCAGCATTCACAAATGCTGCTGTTTGTAAAAGATGTACTGAGGACCTTTCCACTACCAGATACCAGACAGATACCAAGTAAAACCACTACTTCCCTTCCACCTGTTCCAAATAAAAGTCATAGCCCCTTCTCCAGGTGAATATACACCCAACCCTTTGGAATCAAATCCTGGAGGAGGAGGAGGAAGAAAAATAACTATTCCCAAGAGTCTTCTCCTTCCCATTTCTCTTATACAGTAATCACATGTACCCTTCTCTCCTCAGTGATGAGCACTGGAAGTGATATGGGGGAGAAAGAATTTTCCCTGTGTTTCTGATAGTTGCTGGAAATCCTAAACACACATGAAAGCCTTCCATTTTTCTTCACTCCAAGCACTTCACCTCACAGACCTCCCCTACCTCTTTAGCTGCTCTCCAGCTACAAGCTAGAATGGCACACTTGGCCACCACAACATTACCGTGGTGATGAATTTTGGATCCAAGTAGTTAAAATGCCCTCCCCCAAGAAGCAATTTTTTGGGAGACTTCTTGTTTCAGTTTTTACACAATTTGAAAATGGATTTCCTTGCAGCAAAACATCAGTTATGCATTTTAATAAATTCTCCTCAAATGGTCTGGCATTGACAGAGTGTAGCTTGTTTTTCTCATTCAAGCACAAAGTTTGTAGGGCAAATTATCCCCTGCTGAAAGGCTGTTTGCTTCATTCCTTGATAATGTCACTTGCTCACTCTGAAGGAGGAGCTATGGCTACTTTGTGTGATACTCAGAGGCTTTAATCTGGCAGCCCTGAAACTCATAGCTGCCGGTTTTCTTTGATGTCTTATCATTGCCACAGTTCTGCGTGCTTCCAAAATTTGTTAAAACCCTCTCAGAGCTGATACGTCTGATACCCAGCTCAGCCCTTCCAAGCCTGAAAGCATTTGCATGACTTTCACTCCAATTTCCCTCCTGCAGCCTGATGCTTAGGCAGCTGCAAAAGCTGGTCCCCAGATGGGCTTTCCAGGTCTCAGTGCTGCCCACCACCTTCTGCTCTGCAGAGAGGACAGGAGTCCTGTCAGCCTCACTAGCAGGAAAGGTGCCTCTCAGATGTTACAACTCATTTACCCCTCTATTACCAAGGGCTTTATTCTACTCCTGCAAAGGGCCTCAGATCTCATCAGTGGAGTCATGTTAAGTGCAATTCTCCAGAGCCATCAGTTCTGTTGGCACAGTGACAGATTGTACAGCTAAATGTATGTCCCGTGCTGGTGCTCACTCCCAGCCTCACCTCACAATCACAGGCCAAGGCACCACCATCATGGCAAGGAGGACAGTCTGTCACACGTGCCATGGTCACCCCCAAGGGAGTGCCCTGGGAACTGAACTCCTGTAGGACTGGCAGCCCAAGGTGGCCCAGCTAACACTGTGTCACATCCAGCTGGTGCCTGGGGGTCAGACGGGGCTTACTACTGCTCACCAAGTGCTAGACAGGCATGGCAAACTGAAAAGTCAATCAGTAGCTAGATCTCTGCTTGCTTTATAGATGGATTTAACAAAATTCTGGGACAGACTGTATGAAAAAACACTGGCCACTGACTTGGTCAACACAAATTTTTCAGGGTGTTTTGTTGGCTTCTTCCTTAACTACTTCACAATATTTTTGAAATGTGCATGGGCAGGGAGCTGCCTTCCTACCCTGTGCAGCAGTTTTCAAAGAAAAGGCACAAAAATGAGGTAGTTTGTCAAGGCCATTATAGTTGCTGCTTCTCCTTTAAAGCACTGTAAAGTGGTTAGTTTAACTCCTCAGGATGGCCAGTGTGATGAATCCTGAATTTCCGTTAAGTAAATGATGTGTTATTATGCCTGTGAACCTCTGAACAGCCTCCTTGCAGCAAATCCTGTAAATTTGACTTTGACAAATTAGTATTTAGATATTTTTGACAATGCCTCTGTCTTCCAGATCTAATTGGAAGACATGGGCTTTTGTTTAAAAGGAATATTTAAAGATTTAATAAAGAAATGCATCAAGTTGAGATGCTCAAAGCTCTCTAACAGATTTAACTGAAGACAGCAGACGACACCAGAATAGTTAATCTCTCTAGTGTGTTTTGTTTTAAAAGCAAGGCTTCCTAGTCCTTTGTTCTTTATTATTCAGACAGAGAACACAGCAGTTGTGCACAGATACTACCCATGAATCTGCCTGAAGCACCCTTTTGCCAATGCTAGGCTGGAATGATCATCACTCTCCACATGCATGAAACCTACATTAGATTGCAAAACCATAATCAAGAAAGTTCAAATATTTCCCTAGGCCAACAGTGCCTGAAGAATTGATTTAAAAAGTCAGGCCTGGAAACCATTCTCATTATATTCCACAAAGCAAACATAAGGAATAGTCTGCAACTCTAAACCACATTCCTTCCACCCAGTCCCACTTTCAAATTTTTGCAATTTAGAAAAGCAAACAAACCCCAAATCTCATCTGAGGGATGCAATTCTATTGCTGAGAGCCTTTGGAGTGGCTGCAGACCTTGTGCTGTGAAGCACCTGACTACAATGCCTCACTGTCTGTGCTCCCATGAAACAGGAAGCATTGTAGAGAATTTCAAATGATCCCTTTGTACATCCACACAAATCAAACATACCGGGGACAAGTTTTCTTCAAACTTAAAAGACAAGCAAGCAACTCAGAGAGACCCAAAACAAATACCAAAAATAGAAAATAAATGTTTACTTTTTCAAATCTAGCTAAACTTAACTCTGAAATCCCCTACTCTCAGTATCAGGTTTTTTCAATTTTTAAAATAAAAGCTGGAATTTTAACACCAGTGTCTTGCATTTCAGATTCCAGATTTCACCATCATCTGAATTTAAATCCCAAGACCAGAAGCAAATACTAAACCCCATTGATTTTAAATTGTTCTATTATTAGAGGGTTTGGGACCTGATGGAAAAAAACCCAAAACAACCAAAAGCCAGTATCAATTGGACAATTCACTTAACAGCAAATTGAAAGGGTGACAGATATGAATTTACTCACTGAAGTTGAGCTTCTGTTCACCGATACAAGCAAACCAATACAACATTTTTCAGTGCATGCCGGAAGGATAAACACAAAAATGGAAAAAGGAAAATAATTTACCTCTCTCTGAATCCAGGGAAGCATGAAGAAACAGAAAGAGCAAGTTAGAAAGCACTCAAGCAGACAGAGCTCCAGCATATGATAAAACAGGATAGCTGAAAAGTGCTGTACATTTAACATACACTGTTTGTTTGCAGCACAGCATATCTAAGCATACAGCCACTATTTACTCTCGACACCTTTTTTCATTGAATCTTGTTGCTCTGAAGTTTGTATTTTTGGAAACATGCAATGAAGCCAACAGGCATCAGCTGAATTCAGCGAGGCAGTGCAGACATATCAACAGTGGGAGGTAATAAACCTTAAAATACCACACACAAGTCTGGGAAGTAGTATGCAGAAAGTATAAATAGGCACAGAAAGTGCATGAACCTTCCTTCTTCCAAAATAACACTTTCTACAGCAGACACTGACAAAAAGAAACAAGCATAATTCTTCAGGTTGTGCAAACCTTACATTGTTTAAACTCAAAGAGTAGAAAGCAGGTTGTGCAAAGCTTACATCGTGTAAACTCATAACAGTAGAAAGATTGTCATCAGTTTTTTAAATGACTTTTCCAAAAGCTCATGCCCCAAGGTCACTTGGGGTCCTCTGAAAGTTGCACCCCAAAGAAATGACAGCCTGGGGAACAAACTTCCATGTGCACTGAACTGAAGCCAGGATGTATAAAATCACCACACACCTTCACTTCTAAAACACTTCAGCAACCACTAACTCTTGGTATAACTTAACCAACATCCCTTTCCCACAGGCGAGGGCAGACAGCAGAGGCACAAGCTTCCCTGGCTGGTGGCTGCCCTTCTGCCCCCTCCTGCAAGCCTGCTCCTGCCCTGGAGCCCTGGAGGGGGCTCCCTGCAGGTCCTGGCACCTACTACCACAGCCTGCTGCTTTCCAGGTCATGCCAGCCACCACAAAACCCCAGCAGGGAGGGACACTGTGCTTCTGGAGCTTGTGCCGTGGAGAAGGCAGTTTCCTGGGATGTTACCACAAAGGGTTAGCTGGGCTGAGGAAGGATGTGGGTTGCTGCCTGCTTCTTTGCACCTCTCCTTAAACACTGGATGCCACTCTATGCAAGGCATAATGTCTCTACAGGGATAATGGCCATTCTCAGAAGAGAGCTAGTGAGTCCTTCTCTCCCACTCCTGCTTCCTACATGCACCTCACAACTTCCCTTTTTAAAGAAGGGCTTATCTCTAGTGAGCATCTGAGCACGGTTCATGCACTATGTGCAAAAATGCAGGACCCTACATCATTCCAGCTTGTAACTGACTCTTGGCAAAAAAAAAAGAAGTGGAGTGGAAAAATCATCACATCTCAAGTAATAAGGCTAGGATTAAAGACAGAGCACACTGAAGGGAAGAGATCCAATTCCCATTAGACATCTCATGTCAGCAAGCTTACAGCAATTGATCTGTTGCTTAGAAATGGCTTAGTGAGTAGATCTGGAATAAATGTAAGTTTTCTAAGGCAGGCTTTAGATAAACATACATGTGGTTCCCTCATGCATCTGCCCCAAATGGATGTGTATGGATGTAACTAGAGATTTAATTTTTTCTCATGTTGAGATGAAACTGCTCCTGCTGCAATTTTTACCTGCTATCCCTTGTAATAATCTTGATGTAGCTCCTTGTGATGAACAGGCAATCACTGCAAAAACCTCTCCATGGACTTGTCAGAGCTCCCATCACAGCAGGTTCCACTGGACAGGGTGCTAGACTTTTTCATTTAGGCTCCCTTTCCCATAAATGGCTGGATCAGATGATCTTTTCATATTCCTTCCAATCTGGGGTGTTCTATTATTCCATGAAAGCAGTCAAGTTGGAAAAATTATCTACACTTACAAATGTAATGGACTTTCCCAGGAATTTTACAACAGAAGCAGGAAACTTGGCTTCATTGTAAAGAAGAAACACATGGTGCTCTGCTCTACTCCTGTCATATGTTGAACTGTGAGTTTCCCCTTTTCAATATCCAGTGGTGACCTGTGTGGGTCTCCCCAGCCAAAACCCCACTCATTCCTTTGCTTCAGCAACATGGGCTTTCTACTGGGCTTTGCAGAATCAGCAAGCACTTCAACTATTGCTAACATTTTATAAGATAAAGGGTTAAAATTAGATCTCAACATTGCAACTATTGGAAGTCTTTCAAACCTAAACATTGTTGATACTGTATGTCAGTGCCAATATGAAAATCAGAATTGAAAAAGTACTATCACTTTCACTTTCTGAGAAAACACAGTGTTTCTAAGTAGTATGAGAAGTAAAACATATATGATTTTCTTTGTCCATTAATCACTGGCTTTATACGGAGTGGACAAACAGAGATTTCCATCTCTCAGAAAAAGCATTATATTGGACAAACTCTCCTGTGACTTAGACACAACATACTGGGGTAGGACAGGAAAAGAAATGTCTTAGAGACACAAAACATGACCTGCTGGAGCAAACTCTGAAAGGGAGATCTGTTAATTCCCCAATTGTTATGCAAGATACAACTGTACAGAACAATCACCACTGCAGCTGCCAGCCCAGAGAAATGAGCACTGAAGGAAATTCAGGAAGGTGAGAGAAAAACAAGCAGTTGAGCTGCTGGACTTCCTTAGGGAGGAAGAAGTGAGTGGGGCTCTGGCTGCCGTGGCATGCATATGAATCAGGGGAGGCTACCTCCTGCTTCTAACCAGTTAATTACAGGTTTCCAATTAACCCAACAACTTCTCATAGAGTGTCTTGTAATTCATTAATTATTTTAATACAAAAGACTACTTGCCTGTATTCTTTTTACATTCTAGTAGCTCAAATATGGTTGAATAATTTACCTTTAAACTTGAAAAAACAATTTTTTAAAAACTGTCCCAAGGGTAAAAAGTAGATACGGAAAGTTTCAGTTCAAGTGGCAGATTCTGTTGATTGCTCTAAGTGCCAAAAATGCTGCAAGAGCAGTTGTACAAGTGCTTCAGTGTGGTGCCTCCATCAAACCCAACAACTTCTCATAGAGTAAAACGGGTCAAACCAGAGCCTGCCAATAACCTGGGAAGACAACCCCCAGAAAATTGTGTCAGGGCTGCTACACAGGATTTGAGATTATTTCTGAGGGGAAAAGCCCAAGACCAAGTGAAACAGTCCATGACCTTCCAGTCTGCAGAGCTGTAAGAACCCCTCTCCTGGAGCACACCCTGAGAGGACACNCCTACATATCCCTTTCCAAGCTGACTGAGTTAAAACGGGTCAAACCAGAGCCTGCCAATAACCTGGGAAGACAACCCCCAGAAAATTGTGTCAGGGCTGCTACACAGGATTTGAGATTCATTTCTGAGGGGAAAAGGCCAAGGCCAAGAGAAACAGTCCATGACCTTCCAGCCTGCAGAGCTGTAAGAACCCCTCTCCTGGAGCACACCCTGAGAGGACACTGCCTTCCAGGGAAGGTGGTAACGGTCTCTTCCTCCCCATCACTTCTGCCAGCCTCATTTATTCCAGGTTGTTTTCTGGTTAGTGCCTTCCAGGGAAGGTGGTAACGGTCTCTTCCTCCCCATCACTTCTGCCAGCCTCATTTATTCCAGGTTGTTTTCTGGTTAGTGCCCTTAGGGATAGAGCATTGCAGTAGTGGAAGGGTACCTGCCTCCCTGATCCCTGCTTTCCTCCAGAGAGTCCCCAAGCCCAGGGATGCAGTGGAGGCAAGAGAGTTGTAGAGTGCTTTAACTGATGGGGCACTGCTTGAGTACAAGATCATTCCTTCTTTCAGTTCCAGGTTTTGTCTATCAGTGACTGATGTAAACTGCATCCTGGGGGCTGACCACTGATGTGCAATGCCCACCGCACAAGCAGAAGGGTGATGGAGATTTCACTGGGAGGTGAAAAAACACCCTTTGACACAGTGCTCAAGAGGCTACGTCTGCACTGCTGCATGCAAGTTTGGGCTCACCAATCCATGGAAAGTGACAAACTGGAGTAAGCCCAGCCATGGGCAACCAAGGCTGTAGAAGCCACGCTTGTTTAGCTTGGAGATGAGGTGGGCTTGTTTAGCCTGGGGACAAGGTAATGGGAGAGGATGTAATTAATGTCTTGCACTTGCTCATGAAGGGGTTTAAAATCTTGAGCAAACTCAAGTTTTGTTGCCAAGAGAGTGGGTAAACCCAGAGATATATACTCTAAGAGGCTGTTCAATCTGTTCTTGGAGCCTTATAAATACCAGGCTGAAGTGGCTCTAAAGCAATCCTGAACCCTACCCAGGTCTGGGCAGGAGACTGGTCTAGCTGACCTGTTGCAGTCTGTTCCAGGGCAACTTTCTTCCCCTGACTCTGTAACAGAAACACCTGAAAGCACAGATCTGAGATGTGCTGTACTGATGGACATGGTGATGCTGTGTTTACACAGATGACCAACCTATGGCACTGTCTCAAGAGTGAAGAAGGAAGCTGGCAGGGATGAAACAACACGCTCAAGAGCCTCAGCAGCTCCTGTACCCCACACATCCATCCCTGTGGCTGGGACAGCAGGAGTTCCCCTGGACTCCAAATACTCCACAGTTGCTACTGTTGTGTCTTCTACTTCAACAAGGGCCACTGTAAGGCTGCAATGTGATGGAGAGCAGATCACACCAAGAGACCTGATGGGTTTTGTTTTTGTCACCTCCAGAAAGGTATCTAAGGATTGAGGTGATGTTCCCATGCTTGGATGATGTTTTAGTGTGGCAGTGCACTGCACACAAGCCTGGGAGAGCGTTCAGAGTTTAATCCCCTGTACCTGGCAGAGGTCTACAGCCTAACCATTTTTGTGACCGACGCATTCAGCTAACTTGTGAAAACAAAGTTAACACTTCACACTTCTTCATTCCTGTAGCTTCTCCTGGAGTCTGGCAACTCCTCAGTTGTCTTTTTTAAGCTGCCATGTGTTAACTACACCATAAGGAAGTACAAAGGTCTGCAACTTCCATAGTTCTTCAACATTTTCACATGGGACAACAGCCACCAGCAGCAGCCTGACCATCTCTCTTCCTAAGAGGTAACAACCAGCTGAAATGTCTTTGCTGTCAATTACTGTAGAGTTTTAATGGAGTAAAATATATTTAACTTGCAATCCATTGCACGAGCCTTTCATCTTTATTTAGTTACAAGTATTTGCCTGAGCACATCCTCTGAGGCACAGAAGAGACCTTATTCTGCTTCTCTAATTTGTAATTACAAAGTCTAGTAGCACTTAATGCAACAGAACCCCTATGTAAAATGTAGCTACCCCTCAACAACACAACATAGAAAAATAAAGGAAACAGCCTTCATTTTGGTGCATTTGAAAGTCTCCTGTTGCTTAGAGAATGATTATGTCTTTCACTTTTGTATGCCATTAGAGAAATAGTTTCTATTCATGAAAGGAAAATAGCCGTGGTTTATAATTTTTCTAAGGGTTTCATAGCTTTTTAACCTTTTTTTTGTTTGTTGGGATGTGGTTTTTTTTTTTTTTTGAGGTTTTTTTTTGTTTGTTATTTTTTTTGGTGGTTTTTTTTCCAAGTAATCCTTAAGCCTTTTGTCTCCCAACAGGTATTGAAACTGCAGACTATTCTAGCAGACTGGTCTTGAGTTGCTGGGTCCCTGCCACCACTAGGATGGAGACTGAGTAGAATTACAACTAATGCTTTCTGCATGAATCCTCTGTTCATTGTGGGCCAGATTGTGCCATCAATTTTTAAGCAATTCTCCACTGGTAGCAAAAAAGAGCTCTGCTTAAAAATTGATGACTTAATCTAGCATTCTGTTGCTAATTATATATTATGAAGACTACTATAACCTAATCAGATTCTATTTTTAAAATAAAAAGAAAATATGAAGCACCCTGACAAATCCACATTTTGTGAAGACTAAATTGTATCCTAAAACCAGAAGAGTTTGTTTTAGACTACAGACTTTCTGAATCAGTAAGCCCCACTTCCTAGGGCTTTTGGTATTTTGTCAGGTATCAATGTGACATCTAGCACCCAAACTATGATAGTTTCAGTTTGGGATCTGCCAAAGCCTGTTCCTTGTTATTCTTAAGTCCTCTCCATAAATAAGCAACCTCAGGTCATTTTGCCATTCCTTTAGGGTTTCCCTCATCTGCACACACTCTGAAAACCTGAGATTAAAGAGTGGGTGCACTTAGAGCCCCCTGAAGCACACAGCCACCCCAGGTGCCTCCTTCTCCTGATGTAAACCAGAGACATCTTTCATAATACACTGCAGATCATTTCCCTCTCATGAGAACATGTTGGCTTGTTAGGGAAAACAAACACATTTCTGGAAGCACGAAAAGGACGTTGAACAGCAGGCCACCTTTCCCCCAAATCACTAGAGCACCATTTAAGATGGACTGGTTGGGTACTCCCAGAAAACCAACAAGAGGACACAGTCTTAAGCTGCACCAGAGGATGGGTAGGTTGGACATTTAGGAAGAAGTTCTTTACAGAAGAGGGACTGGGCATTGGGCTGCCCAGGGAGGTGGTAGAGTCTCCACCTCTGGAGGTATTTAAGAAAGGACTGGAAGTGGCACAATGAAACAGAACACTTTTTAATGACTTGATATCCGTGATATAGAACTGTTAAATTTCAGAGTTTGACCTATATTAACTCTCTCCAGAGAATAAGGTCATCTCAGCTATCTTAAACTACGTTGAAGCAAAGTCTGCACTCTAAAACAAATTAAAACTTTACAGTGCATTTGAATCAATACTAGCACTCTAGTATCACAACTTTTTCCACTGTAAAAGTTTTACTTCTTGTCATGAAATACAAGAAATTGTGAATGATGGATCAGAAAGCCTTGCTGAATTCCCAACAGACTGTAACAAAACAAGAAATACCACAGACCTTCAATACACACCTTGATTATCTAAAATACTAATTCAAATGGTTTGCTCTCCATCTGTATTGTAACTGATCTTTGTTTAAAATGTCTTCATAGATAGTGTTTATGTATATACACTCACTTGTAAAAGGGAAAACCAATCCGTGCCTTTCAAAAAATTAAAACTTAAAAAAAATTCCTTAAAAATTATAACTGGTATTACATAAGATAACCCCACTATCTTTCCCTTTCTCTCTTTTAAACACTTATGAAAATAAATAGGCCACTTTTTACTGAGAAATGCTCCAGGGCTAAATAATGTTCTTTTCCTCACTCACAAGTTGTTACAATTAGCACAAAGCAACAGCTACAGGAACATAATTAAAGCCATAGTTTTAAAAGATAAAACAGATCATGTACTCACTCCCCTCATAGACTCAGCTATTATCCTTTAAGAAAGCAAAAATTACTGCACAGAACAGGGACAGCAATGAAGTTCCAGAACATGTGAGAAACCTAACTGAAGAGTGAAGCTGCTGAGTTTAAAGAAAAAGATAAATGTGCTTGTCTCCCTTCCCCATGCACCCAGCATAATAAGGATTCAAAGCTATATATCAATTAACAAATCAATGAAATTTCTCCTGCTGCAATTTCTTTATAAATTCAGATAGGATTAAGCAAGCACAGAGACCTTAAGGCAATAGATTACATTTAATCATGAAGTTTCATCTTCTGCCAAAAGAGCTGCTAACCATTTCACTTCAACTAAATATATTTAAAATGCATGTATACCCACATATAGTGCAATACTTTTGCCATTAAACATGTTCACCTCTTGAAGATTTACACAGATTGTTCAATCTTCATTGTCAATTATGGGGTGAAAAAAGAAAGCAAGAAAGCCCAGACTGTCTAGCTATAAGTTAGCTGGGAATTAGACACAGATAATTATACAGGTGGTGTATGTTGGGAGCAGAAACACACAGAGCTTCCTTCGCTTTTTCAAATGAGGTTTCTGCCGTTCTTAACTACAGCATCTTTTCATACATTAACATGGCATTACCAGGAAAAACAAATTATGATCAGCCTCTACAGAATCAGGCTGGTAAGTACACAGTCAGTAACCACAGCCAGTTTAGGAACATGTAATTCTGAGCTGAACACAGTCCCCCAAACCTATTAATCATCAGGATCCAGTAGTTAGCTTAGTGCTCAAATGAGCAACATCTGAAGGGATAAAAGAGAGAGACAACAGCATCAAATACTTACCACTCAGCACACAATCCCGCATTTCTGCTACAGTGCTCTCCTGAAGGTTGTTAAGTGTCAGCTCTTGGAGAAAAGAAATCTGACTTGCCTTTGTCACACTAGGAGCTGTAATTTGCCTTGCAGGCATCCACACAGTAGCTTTAGACTAATAGACCATAGCTTTGAAAATACAGCTCGAGACAAAGGCTACACTAATGCAAAACTGTTTTCTGGGGGGGTGGAAGGGGGAAGGGCTAAGGGTTTTTTTCTTGTCACTTTTTAAGTTTCTTACCTTTTTGTTGCAGCGAACAGGAATTAAATGCCAAGCACGTCACACAAAACACCCAAGTCAATGCTCTGACTGGTCCCCGTCTCCGTCAGTGTGTATGTAGGCATCAGATGGTGCAAGTGCACTTGGAGCAGCCGCGCACTTGTACTTCAGCGACGGGGGGCCCAATACCCCTGAGAACAGCAGCTCATTCATTTGGCATCGAAATGAAGCACATCATGTCAGCTCCCACTCTCCCCACGGACTGTGCACGCCTGTGTTTGGCGGCTCCAGCTGGGAGCGAGTGGGTGCTTCTCCCTGGAAGGCCTCTCGCTCATCAGGGGTGTGTCTCTCCCTCCCTTCCCATCCCTGTAGCACGGACCCGCTCCCCGCGCTCTGACCCGCAGAAGAGGTTTCTCTCCTCCCCCTGTTAACCATCCTCACTGCTACGCATTGTGTTTCTAGCCAGTAAACTTCAAAGATTAATCTTTTGTGACAGAAGTAATCTTTTGGGGAAAGCTCAAGTGCACAGGGAGTCTGCCCCTCTCAATTTTCCAAAACCTCTGCAAAGAATTCACAACGTGTCTCTGTACTGAATGCAACAGAGAAAGACAGTCTCCTTAAAAGGCAACAAAGATTTACAGCTAAATCCAAAAATCCAGACACAGGTAACAACTGCATTTACTTCAATGAAATTACATCCACTTATGCTGGAAGTGAGATTTATCCTTGAGTTGTAAAAACAAACACACCAAATAATTTGATTTTCCACAACTGGAACATGCAGTAATAGTAAATCCAATTTAGAGGCGTTGCTTGCACTAAAGGTTCCTGGAGCTATAATTTTTATCAAAACCCCCCATCAAATGTGCTCAATCAGCAACAAAGAGCTGCTTCTGGCAGGGACTGCATTTAAAATGTATCAGGGTTTAGGCCCCACTCCAGGTTATTCAGCTTTCACAGCTACCTGCAACATTGCACATCACTCCTCAGTGCAGGAGGAAGACTGGGGGGCAGCAAATTCTGACCACAAAACAACCCCAAGTTTGCAAGGACATTGGTCACCACCCTGCAAGTCACTCTTCTCCATCCAAGGGAATTTCTCTTTTAAATGTGCCAGCAGAGCTATCTATGGGATCACACCTGTTATCTCCAAGGAAAATGAGCCAACATGAAAATGTCCAACAAGTCTCTTTAAATTATCTGAGCCCAACCTGAGTAAAAGTATAGGAAGAAACACGACCATGAATATTTCCACCAGCAGAGCTGAGAGGGTGAAAAGCAGTTAAGGACAATTTTCTGGCAGTCACTTCTTTCAGCCACACAGATGCATAAGGAAGCAGGATGTTTTTTTAACCATGAAAATATACCCTGAGAGTCTAGTGGAATTCCTTCCTTCCTTCCTTCCTTTCCTCCAGCTTATCATCAACAAGGTTTGGTAGGATCAGTTATGCTCAAGCAACAACCTGTGCAATCCCAAAAACTTTCCACTCATTTCCAGGGAGTAACAGGAGGGAATTCAGTAAACCCAATGTGTTGATGCTGCCTAAGATAAAGCAGCTCCACCCCCTCCTTGGATGCGCTGAATGCTCAGCGCTAAGAAGAATTCAAAACCATGTAATAATTTTTGCATTGTCCAAGTAACTTCTCAAAAGTCTTGACACAAGTGTGGAACTCACTTGTGGGGAAAGAAAGGGGCATTTTATGGACAAACAAAGCGGCACCTGAAGCTGGTTAATGTGGTAAAACATAAATGCATTACATTTATAATCTAGGTTCCAATAAGCATTCCATGTAACTTCTTTACATTTGAAAATGAGGACAAAAGCTAAATCCAACTATTAACTATTGCAACAACCCTCTTCATTGCTGCTGTCCTCCTTTAGTCTTGGTAAGTAGAATACAAGAGGGTATGGTAGCCTTCCAGCTGGCCAAACAACAGCACTCAAGAGAACAATGTCCGACTTTTACTTAGAAGGTTTCTAAGGAGAGAAGCCAGATTTTGCCATTTTAATATGCTGGATCAGTTTGTAGGAGAAAACTGCTCTGCTCTGATTCTCCTTCAATATGAAGAGAGAAAAAGAGATTCAGCGAAACTTTATAAACCTGTAAAAAAAGTATAATTAACACTAAATCTCAGTTTTCAAGTTACTAATTAATTGGCTTTTCAAAAAGTGAACTGGGGTTAAATTCTAATCCTGTGTTTGTTTCAATATTTTGTTAGATGCCACACTTATTGCCTTGTGCACTTGTCAGTAATAATATTGCCAGATACTTGCCCTGGTTTCAGCATTTCATCTTCCCTTGCCCCACATCCTCTGTTCCTTCAAGTTTGTTACTTCTAGTTGCTAGGTATGAAAAGGGCAACAGATTTACCTCTGCCACCAGATAGAGGAAAATATCCCAGGGCTTGACCAGCAGGCAGTTTCTGAAAATCAAAAACAATCTGAGCCAAATCTCTTCCCATTTGTGCACAATTTTCTTAATAACTATAATTGTGTTGCCATGGCAAAATGTAGCTTTACCAATTCTCAATCACACCAAGAAATGTGAATTCAAACATGTATTAAAAATTTTAGGTACAGGCTTCAGGGTAACGGTGGTGGTATCTGGTTTCTGATTGCTTCCAGTTTACTTGGCCAAGTACCTTTATTCTGAAAATGAAAGGTGAAACTCACACAGAAGTCTTCTTTCATGAACTATATTGTAAAGAATAATTATCAATAAGCTTTGAGACCATAAACCTGTGTCACAGAATGCCCCACTGGATGCCAAGTTTGGCTGACAAGCTCTTCCTAGCAACAACCGCTACCAAAAACACAGTGAAAAACTTTCCAGGGCCAAACACCACACTGAGTCCCATTTCCCACTGCCAGCCAGGCAATGTGAACTTACAGCCAAATCCCTTGGCAGGTAGGATCTTTGTACTGCATTTTACCTGCAGCCTGCAAAAGAAATAAGTTTACAGCGAGTAATGGGTCAAATTTACACTGACAAAAACATGACAAGCAGCCAGCCCTGGCAAGGTGAAAACAGCCCAGGGGAGCTCTCAGCTCATGAACAGCTGACAAATCCAACTCCCACACTGCCAAAAGTGCCAAAAATCAAGGTAGAAGGGGTGTTTTGGGGCTTGCCTGGTGTATAAATAACACCTGTGTTCTAGGCTCTCCTAGCTATCATGTGCTGCCCTCTCATGGGTCCACAGCTGGGGTCTCTTTCCCAAGCTGCTGTGTTCCTCACTGCGGATGAGGTTCAGCCAAGCTCATCATGAGGGAATGGGTGTTGAACGCTGCAATGAATCTGGGCAGATCTCCATGGACTTGGTAGCAATGACATGCCCAAGTCTCAGGTTAAACTGTCAGTGAACAGCAGGGCACCTGAGTTAATGAAATTAATTTATCCTCTAGACACGGGTGGGATCATGTTCTCCCTAAACTGTTCAAATATTCCCACTGCATGGCCAGAACCCATCTCAGAGTGAGATACCAAGTATCCCATCACACACTGCCCATGTAATACTAGCAGAGTTATAGATGGGCTGAAGAGACAAAACCACTATCAGCATCTGAGATCCTCATACTCACCCTGAGCATGTGGTAAGGACTGGATCCAAGAATTTCACATACACAAAATTTTGAGGGAAAAAGAAAATGAGTTTATGAGTATGGAACTTTGATTCAGGTTGCAGCTTGTTTCAGTTTGAGCAAAACTAAAATTTTATTATAGCAACATATTCATACTGTGAGCCCAAGAGCGTATTTTGGTCAGTCCTAGCAGCTGCCCTCACACTGATGGCTCACAACTGTACCCTTGCAGTCCTACGCTTGAGGTAAAAGCTGGAGCAGGTTTGCATCCCAGCTCATTCTACTGCAGCACTCAAAAGCTCCACTTCTGCCCCACAGAACAAAAACAAATGCTTCCCAAACTAACCTTGCCTTTTGCTGTCCTGAAGCATCCATCCTATCCCTGACAAAAAACATTTTAACACTTCCAGGAAACAAAAAATTACTCCTTTTTGCAAACCTCAGAGCACTACAATATTCTTTAGTCTTTAACAACCTAGAAGCTTCAAACCTCCCCTCATCATGATCATCTACTTCCATCACAAATTATCACGCAGTAACAGCAGTGCCAATCTAATTTATCTGAAATTTCCTATTATTTTCGAAAAGAGGAGAGCAAGAGAGGAAGCACTTCAGAAGGTTTAAATCCTGGATTCAGGTAGGTATATGTGAATTCCCATACAAATCACAAAATGAATTTCCAAAATCCAAGGATGGATGAAGAAAATTTGAAACACTACCTAGAATCCTAAAGGCTCCAAAGTGACAGAACGAATATAGCATTTGTGAATGCCTGAGTTGGCAATACTCCAGAAGAGCTTTGTTTGTTGTTTTTACATTAAGGCCCTTGAAGCTATGTATGTACTTCATAAATGAACAGAGGGCAAGAACAATTGCTCAGTTTGCTTTGTCTCATTCATCTCATTATGTTCCTGATGGTGGTTGAGTAAAAGCAGAGATGAAAAGCTATTTCCATAAATAAATACACACAAGTGTCCTCCAAAGAGAAAAGAAAAAAAAATTTTAATCTTTCTTAGTAATTTATTTTCTTGGGAGTGTGGGTACTATCAATCTTAAACACATATCTACATTGTTGGAGATACATATATGAAGTTTCTTTAGGTTCTTCAGACAATGCAAAAAAGGAACAGGCAGAAAATAAACTTCTTAATCTATGAAGAACAACTGATTATACACAACTGCAAAGCAAATGCAGTTCAATACACCCTTAGCAAACTGAACTACAGTTGTGATAACTTGCCAAAGGAAGAACCTTCACTGCTCTGGTATTGTATACCTAAAGGACCCAGGAGGGCCCTTCCCATCTGAGCTACTAAAAAATAATTCTGTAAGTAATCTACAGTACCTCCTTCTGCATCTTGTTGGCAAATACAGCATCATTACAGACACTGCTGTGTCAGTATGAGGGATCCCAGAATACAGGCAAGCTGACTTTCACAGGGTCTTGTCTGAAGTGGAAAACTCAATTCATTGATGTTGAACATAGGATCAGGAGAATACTATGTCAAATATTGAAGACAGCCACCTTGCAGACCTTTAACTCTTTCATACTCTTTTAAAAAACATAGCAGGCTCCTTACTTTTCCTCCCGCTATTTTGTGCTTAGTCCTGCTAAAGAAATAACATTTACACAATCCTGATGCCCCCAGAGGTACTACATTGATTTTGCTGAGCAGTATTCAGGTCTTGGAGGTCCACCTCTGTAAGTTATGGACTAACCCAACTCGTGGTGAAGCTAATAAAAACTTCCCATCAATTATAAGGAGAGCACAAGTGTACATCCAGCCAACTTTGAAATTAATCAAAGGTGAGGAGAGAGGAACTTCAAGCAATGAAATATTGAAATTTTAGCGATAATTGAGTTCTATGTTTAATGCATTAATTCAGATTAGAAATTGAAATAATTTTTATGGGATTAAGATGAATAGCATTTGTGTGAAGATGACTCATCAGAAGAGGTATAATGCACACTATTTTTTTAATGTCACTAAGAACAAATTTCTTTAAAAAATACAGATGTTAATGTAATGATTTCTAAATACAAAACCAAGTCAGTCAGTAAATAAATCCCTAAACGTCTAAGGCACTTGAATTCTCTGTTGACAAAAATCTTTTCATTTGCTCAAATTAGTGTTTAAATTTCTGCTAATCAATCCACACATATCAAAGAGGCTTCAGCAGGCAATCTACCTTCACTGCCAGAGGCCAAATTGTGCTGAATACCCCTGACAAACAAAGGCTCTTTACCCTGGTGGAGCCAGCGTTAGGAAAGAAGCCAACATGCTATTCTCAGAACTAAAATCCTGAAGTGAAAATGCTTTCTAAATATATGGAATGGATAAGACAGTATATGCTACGACTTACATAAAAATGCACTGCATATAAATATTTGAATTACAATAATCTAGCAGCAAATGTGAAAAACTATCCAGAGGTAGATGTGACACTTAAATAATTGAAGTGCTAAACTGCTAGCAAGAGAATCCTCTTACATTTTAGAGGCACATTTCAAATTATTATATAAGGGCAGGTAGTCAAGTTTGTGACTGTGCATAGAGAGACACACAGGTCAAAGTCTCTACCTTGTTCTACTATTGCATATAGCAAATGCCAGAAGACATTCAGTGGTCTACAAATACATAGATATGTCACAAATCCTCTTGATATCAGGAAAACACTCATGCAAACATCAGATGTGTTTTTATGTAGGTGGATATACACAGTAAAGGTGTATATAGAAACATCCTACTCTCCCTCTAACCCACCAGTACAATACTGGCATAAGATGTTTGGACAGGAAGAAGAGCTACACAGGTCACTTTCTGTCTGTACTTTTGTTTTTTGATTTGCTTCATTAGAAAGTTGTGAATGTCATATATTTTATTAACTAGCCTAACAGTGAGATAATTGAATTAAATACGTTCTGCTCCACAAATATTTTTTCCTCTCCATTATTTTTTTCTGAAATAATTTACCTAGTAACAATTTTTACAAGTCAAAGTTTTGCTTACAATAGAAAACAGTAAGCAAAGTAATTACATGTTTTGCAAAAGGTTGACACTTTCAAGTGAATCACTACACAACAGAGAAGTCTTTTACTGCTCATACAAACATACTACAATCAAAGTTGCAGAGAGCTTTATGAACTTTTAGCCAGCAAGGTGTTGGTAAGTATTCTTGGCACAATTTTTCATAAAACATTGCTCTTTCCTTCAATGGCCTATGTTTTCTGTGGTTTTTCTCCTCAGAAGGTTTTTTATATGTCCACCTTAATACTAACTGAACAGCTTCAATATACATGAGACTAACAAAGTGAAATCACTAGTGGACTAATTTGGTTTTCTCTCATCTGCTACAGAGACCTAGACTGGAAAAGGTCTTGAGATGAAAGAACACAAGAAAGTTGCTGATTTGTTTTGTTTTTAAGAAAACAAAGCATTATTAATTATTTGACAACCATTTATGCCATAGATGGCACCCTCTATACATAGTCCCTATGCTGATATAGCCTCTGAAAGATGTGTAATTAACAGCAACTTCAGCACTGCTGAAGATAAAGGAGGTGAATGAAAGGCAGGCACCTTCCATCGACTCCAATTGGTTTGGGAAGGAAGATGCTCTTTTTTGTTTGCACAGCCTCCTTGGAGAGGAATCAACAGAAGGTGTATGCACCCAAGTGATGACCACACAAAGTAAACAAGGTAAGTTTAATCCACCTCTGACTGTGAGGTAGATCAGAGCTTCTGGGTGTTGAAATCTAGGAGGGTTGTAGAGAGTCTGGGAGTAAGACGGATGTTTTCTGTTGACAGCTGCTTTTTGCATCACTTGCATCACGGTTTTGCCATGGAGTTGAAGCAGCAGTTACAGAAATCAGTCTGGACACAGTATCTGCTTGATTAACATGCAGTGAAAAGAATAGTAGAAGAACTCATAAGATTTCCACCCCAAACTGGCAGTCAGTAGCTCTCCCAAGTCACAGACACTTTGACAGGCAGCTCAGCTGTTCTCAAGGGACCTCAGTGATAGCCACTTAGATTCATGGATTCCTCTAGCTGTATCCTAAAGTGTTTAATAGCTGAAATAACAGGGAATGTGTGCAGATTTTCTAGCACAAATCCATATAAAGGCTTTAAGCCAGGGACTCAGTCAAAATGACATCTTATTGAGACAACCTGACTATATCACAGTGGTTATCTGTAATCCATGTCTAGATGTATCATTTGTCTTAACTGAAACTTTTACAGTTGAATAATTTCAAGTGCTTTTTTTAAAGGTTCAGGCTGGAGATCAGGAGGAATTTCTTCTCAGAAAGAGTGACTAGACTTTGGAATAGACTGCCCAGGGAGGTGGTAGGGTCACCATCCCTGGAGGTGTTCAAGAAAGACTGGAGATGGCACTTGGTGCCACGGTCTCATTGACAGGGTGGTGATTGCTCTAAGGTTGGACTCAATGATGTCAGAGATCTTTTCCAACCTAATTGATTCTGTGTTCCTATGTATTAATTTTTCATCTCATTAGTGAGATTACTCAGAAAGGATAGAGGATGCTGCCCTAATTGAAGCCACCAGCAACAGCAAATCATTGGTGCAAAACTACAGGTGTTTTAAATTATATAATATTTCAAGTTAATACCGGTCTATTTCAATGCATCTTCAGTCTACTGTGTCTTTCATGTTAAATCCCAAAGCTAAAATAAAACAGTTTAATGAATCAAAGTATGAATGCATACACGCAGCTTTTTGCAACCACTTGACCATATTTGCTTTAAAACTCATTAATTCAGTAAGCTTGACTGGATTCCCCCTTTTACAGCTGTACTGTTTCGTTACTCCCTCCTAGAACACACTGCACCTCCAAACAATAATCCCAGAATTTATGGATATAAATGGGAAGTTTAGCATAAATAACTACCTAAACTATTTCTTAGTGAGAAAGGAAAATGTTACCAAAACATACAGAAAGGGATTTTCAAATGCAGCTGGCTTAAGGAAAAGCAAAAGATAACTATAAAAACCCAGCTAAGAGGAGAGGTCAGAAAAGCCACTAAAATCCTTTTCCTCCAGTGAAATCCTTCACCTATGTCCTATTTATGTGATTCCTTACAGTATGTTTTGTCCTTATTTCAAGGTTACAGGGGCCGAAGGGAATAGGCAGTATTGATTAATGGTTTTTCAGAGATTGAACAGCTCAGCTGAAATTACACATTCTTTGAGAAGTGTTATCTTTTCAGAAGAGCAGGTGCAAACACTATTTCAGTTTTAATTTATTTTATTTTCTGCTTTTTTTGACCATGTTCCTAACACAGAAGAGAAAGTTTATTATTCATTATCTTGTGCAGAGAACACAAGCTGAGAAAACCATATTGTTGAGCTGGAAACTGCGCTGCAGCTCTTTTCACGTATACATTAGCACACAGTCCTTGCATTCATCCTGGTAAAATCACCTGTTGCTACTGAGGTGAGAAATACTAAAGCCATTTTTGCAAAAGTTGCAAATCAGGTAACTATCCCTGATTATGGGTTTGCCATCACCAGAAAAAAAGCATTAATATAAGATCAAGAGAGAAGCAAAAGCAAACCTACACTTGAAAGTTACAAAGATAAACTTATTAACACACACTAAAAGAAAAAAATGAGAATCAAAATGAAGCTTTTAAAACACTCCTTCTCCTCCTCCCAAGCATTTACTTTCCTATGAACAACATAAAGAGACAAAACTTACGATTTTTAGTCAATTTCACTATTTTGACTGGTTTTGACTTCATGTTTAATACCTGAACACAATATATATTGAAATTTAATAAACTATATGTTGCTGTTCCTTACAGCAACTGGTCAAGAAATGTCATGCTCTCTAGAAACATGAAATGTTCACTTTGAACACAGAAAGGCCTACTCCCACTACTGACAGTAGAAACATGAGAAAAAATTAGTTAATTTCCTCTTCTGGTTTCTCTGTATTGTCAGCATCATGTATAAAACTTCCTTTTAAGAAAACAGTTGAGAAAGTGGCTCCTTTTTATGACCAAAAGGAAGAACTGAGTTTGAGGGGTTCTTGTTGCTTGTATTTTTAAAATTGGACTTCTCCCACATATTCTATATCTAAACATTTTTTCTTAATAGAGACGTAAGTTTCTGCAGAAGTCTTAGCAGAACTGCAATTCATCTTTGGTCCCCCAGACATGGCAAGAAAAAGGACAGGAGTGGGATCAGAGATTTCCTGTCTGGCATGTAGCTTTTGGTAAATGTTGTGGCATGCCACAGCAGGTCAGAGCAGACAGAGTGACCTGTGCACACACAACCTTTCCCAACAGCTCCTGCCTATTGGTAGGGCTTATGTTCATCTAGGAGAGTCTGCTAGTGCCTCCCATCCCCAGATACATTTCACCAAAAGCATACAGTGTTATTGGTGCCACATGATTGCAAAAGGTACATTTCTCTTAACGTTTCCTAAAAACATCCATGACCAGTTCTGTCTTTAGGAAAAGCTGGTACCCAGCCTGAAGAAATATGATTCATTATCCTACTTTATAAAGAATATAATGGAATGATTTTATTTCACAAAGGAATGTAACTATTTGGGAAAAGAACTGTAAATGCTTTAAAAAATTAATGAAAATAAAAGCTGGCATCCTTTACTCTGTAAAGCTGCATCACATTTAGGTGCTCCTTAAAGTGCTCTATTTATTTTCTGACTGAAGCAAGGTACTACAAAAACTGACTTGAAGGGAAATATGTAATGCACCCATTTTCTAAGGCAAACAAAGAAATCTAATGGTTTATTCATCAGGAGTTAAAACCTTTTTACTTCCCAGCTTTTCAAACTGGATTTTCCCCTTTTAGATTTCTCAAAAAATCTGTAACAATGGAAGTGAGAACTGTTAACCCATGCCCAGTCGACTGTCAGTCATTTATAAGAGTAAAAAAATTAGAAACCTTTAGTCACCCAAAAAATTAGTCACCTTTCCTTTTAGAAATGTAGCCATTTGTAATCAGAAACTTT
Source organism: Hylia prasina (assembly GCA_013397195.1). Taxonomy (NCBI): domain Eukaryota; kingdom Metazoa; phylum Chordata; class Aves; order Passeriformes; family Sylviidae; genus Hylia; species Hylia prasina. Next base: position 459,573 of record VYXD01000346.1, on the reverse strand, counting down.
GACGCAGATAGAACAAGTGTCAAAAAATCTTTTACTGGGAAAGATTTTTCATGTTTGAAATTAAATTTCCTATCAAAAGTTAGAGACAAAAACCTCCAGACCCCTACTATTGCTAATATCTTGACAATCACACAGTGGTTTGTGTTGGAAGGGACCTCAAAGATCATCTAGTTCCATCTCCCCTGCCTTAGACAGGGACACCTTCCACCAGACCAGGTTGCTCAGAGCTCCATCCAGCCTGGCCTTGAACTGTCCCAAGGATGGGGCATCCACAGCTTCTCTGGGCAACCTGTTCCAGTGCCTCACCACCCTCACAGTAGGTTAAGACTGTGACCCAGGTTCAATTCCCAGTCAAACAGCAAAACATCACCTGGAGAAAGATTGTTTTGAGAAGAAGCTTTCTTGAGAAATTTTCCTTTGGGAAAAAGTTAGCAGCCTCCAGCAGGCTAAAATCTCTCAGACCCAGAAATATCAGGCCCACAATGTCCAGCCTGTGTTGATACTGGGAGGTGTCCTGACCCAGATGCAGCACCCTGCACTTGGTTTTGTTAAACCTTGTGTGATTTCCATGTCCCCACTTGAGTCTGTCCAGGTCCCTTTGGACGGCATCTCACCCTTCAGGCACATCAACTGCACCACTCAGCTTGGTGTCATCAGGAAATTTGCTGAGAGTGTATTTGATCCCTTCATCTATGTCCTTAATGAAGATAGTAGGTAACACTGGCCCCAATACAGATCCCTGAGGGGCATCACTTGTCACTTATGTCCATCAGGATTCTGAGCCATTGACCACTACCCTCTGTATGCAACTATCCAACCACTTTCATATCCGTCTGTCTCCAGTTAAGAAAGAAGAATGTAGTGGGAGACTGTGTCAAAGGCCAGATAAACGACACCAGCAATCCTTCCCTTGTCCAGTGATGTGGGTAGTCCATCACAGCCAGTATTGGTCATGCAGGACTTATCTGACATTATCAAACATGGACACAAAAAGCAGAAGCTTGCTAGTGTTACTCAATCCTTACTCTCCTTGTGTCAGGATGGGTACTGTCCTAAGATCCTGGATTTTCTCGATGTGAATGACAATGTTTTCACTACATCAAAATGCCCAATCAGACTGGGAGACAGCTCACTGTCCTCTCCAAATAAGTCACTTTCACAACCCCGTTTCCTCAGCAATATTACATGACAAACAAGAATGTTACCAAAAGACCAGTCAGGAAGGAAACCGAAGGAAAGACTGGTGCCAGGGCAGGAAGGCCTTCAGCACACACTCCTGGTTGCTCCCTACCACAAGGAACAACTTCAGCTCGCAGGCAGCACATTTCATGGACAAACCTCAGTTTTCTGCAACACCCTAGGAGATTTTCTTAGATCAAGAACTAGAAGTAATAGTAATGATTTAAACCCATTACTTTTCCCTCAGTCCAACCTTTTTTTTCTATCACATTAAATATCTCAAGAAAGTAGAAACACACGCATACAAGTCAGAGCCTTGGTAGCACATTTAACTTGAACCAGCAAGAAGACATGCTTTCATACAACTAGGAGAAACATACTACGAGGCATATTTGAAAACATGCTTTTATACCAGAAATTGCTACATATATCTGAAACAAATCAATGTTACACGTGCAGTTTTATGCACCTGAGTTAATCTGAAAGGCTTGTTCAATGCAGATTTAAAAAAAACAGCATATAAGCGATACACTATGACAAGCAGAGAGTTTAAAAAGAAACCAGCAAGAAAAAGAATTTACCCACCTTCTCACAGGCCCTGGGACAGAATAATGTGTACTGTGTATTAGCAGACCAAAATAGCACCAAGTCAAGCCAGACAAGAGCCAACACTCACCGACCATTGTCTCGCCCCACGCCCCAGACTCTGATGCTCACAATGGGCTGCGAGTGCAGAACTGTGCGGTCCATGGGATCAATCAGGTTCAGCATGTCATTTTCCAGTATAAGGTACATGTCTTTGCCCTGCAGTTCCAGACAAAGTACAATTACACAGCACATCACCCTTTCAAACTAGCTGGGCTCAACGTGTTATGTCTGTGCAGTTCAGACAAGCTTCATCTTTACTCAGAGTTTTGGGTTGTTCCAAAAGCAAACGAAAAAAACTTAATGCACTTCTGGTGTGAAAAAGATCTAAGATGCTAACTTGCTACTATATTTTTAAACAATCCCAATAACAAAAAGCTTTGATATCTTTTAAATACAACTCATTCAGACCCAAACTACTGAGTTATTCAACAAGTTATATGTTTATCTGTTTTTCAGTAAATTCTTCCAAATATTTGAGAAGTCATGGTCTGTCCTCATAGTAAAACCTTATATCAAAACCTGTACTTTCAAGGCAGAGTTCCTTCCTTCAAAGTGCTTTCTTTCCATAATCTTTAGTGAATGGATTATGGGAAAAGACAGCAATTTGTACGTGTCAAAGGATTTATTCTTTGAAAAACGATTAAAGGGGAAAACCTAGGATTAAGACGTGAATGTGAATTCTGTTAGTGGCTGCAGAATCTTGGAGCCAGGACTTCTCCCCAATTCTTCTGGCATGTAACAACAAGGATAATGCTTTTTTCTCTTACAGGAAACAAATTTAAAGGGATTTTCCTTTTGATGATAACTCACAAATGCTTATCTTCCTTCTCTTGACATCATTTGTAATAGGTCTGTTGCCTCTTCTTGGAGGCTGTACACATACTCTCCAGACCACGAGATCCTGCAGAAATGATCCTGGACCTATTGCTGAGCAGTAAGACAAGCTCCTGCTGATCAGAAGATGGAAGCTATCAGCTAAATATAGAGTAATTTGCTTCCTCCCTTTTGTGCCAGAATCCATACATGAACAGAAAGAAGGGAAAGGGTCTGAATCCTGACTGACTCATGTTTCAAACCTGACATTTATCTTCACCTCAGTGACACAGAAATCCTCTTCCCACTTGGTTACAGCAGCTCAAGTCTTTACGATGCCTAATTTTGTGTCTGTATAAGAATTACGTTCATGTCACTCTGCAAGGGCTTTCTGCCACTGTTTGTAGGCAAGGCAGCAAGGGGCAGGCACTGCCCATCTCCTCTCCCAACCCTAGATCTCCTAACAGAGATTCCAAAGGAAGGTGTGACACAGAGCTGGCAGTGCAAGTACCAAGAGGGATGTGGGAGAGATAGATGACACCTGGTATGCACAAAGCCAACACAAGCATATTCTGCCTGATGGAAAAAGCACATCTGTGGCTGAGATGCAAGCCTGGATATATAGGCTGCTCCTAGAGAAGCAGAAACAGACGTAGCTGTGATAGTCATGCAGCACTGAGATGTTAGTGGCAGACAAAGAGAAACAGCGCAAAGGAAAAAAAGGGAGGAATTTGCTTGGAGGTCAGAAGCAGTAAACAAATTGTGTGAAGAATGCTACCAAAGATTGCTTTTTGGACCCATTTTATACTTATATATTTGTTCCAGAAGGAAATTATTACAAGAAGGAAAAATATGTTATTCATGCAAAATACACTGGGATTATACTAAAAAAACGGAATCCAAATTAGCTGGAAATAAATTGGAGAATGGGCAGATAAGCAACATAAGTCACAGGAAATTATCCTTGCAATGCTCAGGGGAATCACTTGTCAGCAGCCAGAAGCAATAAATTTTGCTAAATTTTGTTGCCCTATTATACAAAAGCCATTTTAGAGATGAAAGCACTGCATAGGTCAAAAAGGATTTAGACAGGCTAGGAGCTTGAACATAACTTTAATGTGACTGCTGAAGAGCTGCAGAGATCTGATGGTCTGAGATGAGGAAGAACCATGGAGGGAAAGTGAATAAAGGAAAGAGAGGCTCAATCCCAGCAGTTTTTCTGGAAATGTTACAGGCTGCAGTATATAGGTCAATGGCAAGAAGATATCTTTTTCACGTAAGTGAAAATGTACATGTAAGAAATTTAATTCATGGCAAAAGAGCAACACAAACAGATGAATAGAATTTTTCTTTTTAGATTTTACAGAACAGTAAAAGTTCAAAATTTACAGATAATTTCTTTTGGAGCAAAGGGCATGAAATCCCACATTAAAGCCACTAAAAAACTTCTGCAGGGTCAGGATTTTACCCAGGGTGTGGGAGGTTTTGTGGTTTGTTTTGCAGTTTTTTAAATCATGAAAACTTGGGGCTAGTCCTAACCCAAATTTCACTTTCACTACATTCTAGCTCAAGTAAATCTTTAGGCAATCTTAAAATTCTTACATGCAGTCATTTAACTTCATAACAGATTCCTGCTATAATTGCTCCATCTGATACATCAGTGATGGAGTATATTTTTTCAGGTTCCTCTCTAAAACATGCCTCTTCTAATCACTCTTGAAGTCTTACACTGCAGGCAGGAAAATGTGGCTGGATGTAATGAACTCTTTTAAAATCAGGAAGATGATTTACTTCAGGAGCCACCTATTCAAGCACAGTATCTCTATTGTTTTGTCAGGCTGATTTTTCTTTTTTTTTTAAACTAATAGCACTCAATTTAAACATCCATTCCAAAACTTTTCACCAGCTTGGCTTGAAAACCTGCAACAGTTTCCAAGAAAGAACAAGGGGTCTGACAGAGAGAAATACAAAAATTGTGTACATTAATTCTTAAATCATGAAAGTTCAAAGAAAACAATATATTTCAAGTTGATCAAAGTGCTGAAAAATGGATGTGATTACACACATATAAAGATACTGTGTTTTTTTCTCTCCTAGGGTCAGCAGTAAGTCCAAAGTCCATGACTGAGACATATCTAATTGCGTGTTTAGATATAATATCTAAATAAAACTGTTCCCAAGTGTAAGAAAGAAAGGAAAACAATATTGTTTTACTCATTTATATGTGCAATATATATTTCTTACATGTAAAAATCCTTCTGAAATTATTTTAAATAGATAGAATGCTATAAATGTGTTCCTTTAAATATAATTTCAATTTTTAAGGGCATTTTCTCCCAGTTGTTCCCCTGTAGCATCTTGTCATTGCTGTGGTCATAGTCAGGAGCCATGGACTACACAATAACTTGGGAGACTGAGTGCTATTTCTCCTCAAACTATTCCTGAAATGTAGACAAGTCTTTCTTTTGATTTCTTTTTTGTTTGGCAGTGGCATTTCTCTTAATTCACACAAGGAAAAGTTACAACATTCACTCTTTTGTCACTTTTGTGTTCAGATCTTGGGTGGCTAATCCACATTAGTGTAACCCTTCTGAAAACACAACAGGAGAGGGGTAGAAAATAAGACTTGGCAGAAGTTTAAGTTGTCCCATGGACAATCAAATAACAAATTTATTTTACTGTGGCTGTCACCTGTGCCCTCTGTACGTCCCACCTTTTCCCTTCCTGTTTCACTAACTGACCCCTCAACATCTTCCACTTCTTCATCTGCCCCCAGCACACCTATTTTCCACATCACAAAAGCTAAAGCTCCCTTCAGTTCTCCCCAAGTTCCCATAGTGTTATTGTCTCTTTGCTGCCAGCTCAGGAAGAAGCACAGAGCAACCCTGCTTCAGTTCATGAAGGCACACTGACCCCTGAGCAAACCAAAAAAGAGGAAATCTGGGCTCTCTCTTTTTCCCTCAGTGTGTGGGAATCTGGCATCCTTCAAAGCTGGATGACACTGGTGCAGAGATTTAAGAGGTATTGGAGAGGAGCCAACAGACAGACTGATGACATATAATTAATTTCCTTCTGGAACACTGATAAAATAATCATCATAAGATAAACCATCTGTCCATCAGTTCCAATCTTCTCATACGTTTCAGAACCACAACCCTGCCAGGGTGGGTTTCCTCAAAGCTCTTTGTCATTGCAAAACCTTTGAAAATGATGTTACAAAGCTTCACTTTCAGACCTCTGGTCAGGAGGAACACTTACACTGAATTTCAACAGTTTGGCCTGTGTGTCCCTAACAATGCCATTGCACAGATGTGACATAAAAGTGACCCCTTTGTGGCATCTGCTGTCCTGAGCAGTTTGGAACAAAAAAGTCAACATTTTCCCTGAACCCTTTTCTATATTCGGCAGTTCCAGGCTGAGACAGTGAAATCCCAAACACAACACATGGACTAGTTGTCTACAGAATTGTTCCTTGGAGATGTTTTATGATGCAAGAGGACGCTTTATGACTTCCAAGAGGAGAAGTTTACTCTGTTCTTACCTCTCCCCAAATGCCAACAGTGTCTCTGATGTCATTTTTACAGTAAGAGAGTTGTCTGATGCAATTGTTCACAGCAACACTGCTCTTTCCAGGAGCCAGATCTTCTTCTGCCATTTCTACCCAGCCCAGAGATCGCACAGCAAAGCACTAAAAATAAACCAAAAAACATCTGTCATACAACAACAACTAGGCAGTTAAGGTTAAAAGTCTCCATCTAGAACGGGAAAAAAATTAAGGCCTTGTAGATGGGCTTATGCTCAAAGATAAGTAAATGAAAATATAATTTGTGAATGGCAAGGTGAAAACATTCAAAGGAATAAAGAAGAATGCATGGTTTGCTATGAAAGGTGTCTGTGAAGGTAACACTAATGCGTTCCAATAAAATAATTTTGTTAACATAAAGGAGGAAACAAGGGAGCAGTAAATATTAGGATACACACAAATACAAAAACAATAAAGGAAAAAACCACAACTATAGATTGAAATTTTGTAGATTTGTATAAGTGAAATTTTCACTAAAATCTAGAGCTCTAAATAAAAAGAAAGAAAACACTACTGGATTATGTCTCTTGTGAGATATCCACTGGCTGGCTTTTAACCAGAAAATTACACTTTTTTATGGACTACAGCAAGCACTTCAATAGTAAGCTTACTTAAGGTAGCAAACCATAACAAATTTAGTGCTAAGAAGAAGCTATCATAAGAGGAAAGCAGACTTTTTCTAGAAAAAATTCAAAATTACCTTTAAAATAAAACACTCTAATTATACAATTTTTAGCAGAAAGATGTTTAGCCAACCAGAGGACTCAGTTGGCAGAACAAGCCAAGGCAACATTATTTTGCATATATGGTACTTTCGGCAAACAGAACAAAATGGAAGAAATTGAATGGGACCATCTCTAACCTACATTTACAAAGGTAGAGAATAAAAAGTGTTAATTCTGAGAAACCACCAAAACCTGCTCATTTGTTCTGAGGCATTATAGTGGGAGAAATACAGACCTCACACTAAGTCAACAGGAGTTTGCCTACAGCTCCAAGAGTTCTTCCAGGGAACGTTACAGGTGTTTCACTCCAAACTACAGGGGCACTGCCACCAATGGGCACAACAGGATTACTGCTGTACCTCCTGACCAGACACACCAAATGCTTCAGATGGTCCCTAAAGGTTCAGCAACAGTAGACCAACACTCATGGTTGAGCACTGCTGCCTTGTGGCACAGCTTTCTCTGCTGTTGGCAGCATCCTGCACGTCCTCGGGAAAGCAGACAATGATCCTGGGAGCTGCTGGAAGGCAGGCAGTGCTGGTGACTGCTGGGAGCCCTGCTGCCTCCAGCAGCACATTGCCACACTGCCCAGGAGCTGCAACAGCAGGCCCATGCTGCAGTTACCAATCCTTCTTCTTAAGATGCAGTAAATAAATCAGCTTCAGAGTTCAAAAGGCAAAGATTTACTTGCCACCGCCTAAAATCTGCCATGAAGTCAGTGAGTTGATCAAGCTCACACACCATCACTGCTGTGCAGTTTGGGAACAACTTCCCTCAAAAAAAAACCCAAAACACCAAGGTATTTTAAATATGCACAGTATGTCCACTTTGGCAAACTAAGGGAGGAATAAAATTCACCAGTGGATAAAAAGATTAATGAGTTTCTCCCTCCCTTTAAAAGTTCTCTCCTCCTTCAGCCTTCTTTGAGTTTGCACAATGCATTCATCCAGCAGGAAAACCAGCCCAAGAGCCTGCTTCCTCTACCTCTGGTACCACTCCAATGAGTCACATTTCAGGTATCAGAGAGCAAACACACTCTGCAATTGCATAAAACCCTCTAATGAGTGTAGGTAAAAAGATTAAAGCCTTTCATGCCTCCAGCTTTCTTGTTGTTTCTTTTTCTTTTTTTTTTTTTTTTGCTTTGGCAAACAAGGGAATCAACATGAAAATTCTCCCACATTGCTGCTTCCTGACCCAGCTCTGCTGGAAACCCAGAAAAGTGCTGACTTTCCATTCTAAAGGGCCGTGAAGTAGAAGATGAAAGAGGAGACAAAGGAGCGGTCAATACTCAGGGGTGCTCTTCACTTCAGGGCTACACAAGATACTTAAAAAAACCCATTTTTTAGCAATAATTAAGGTGGTCTAATCTTAAGATTGCAGAATTGTTTCAGGCACATTAGATGCTCATGAGTCTTGCCAGAAGTGCTGCTATGCCCACTGGAATATTAAATATTTATCTTTGCAAGCTTTAAAAATACTGATTTTTACTGTACCAGAAGAAAGGGGGTTTTTACAAGTATTTAAATATTAAATTGAATAGCAGAATACTAGCAGAGAGAAACATTTTCTAAATCATAAGAGAGGTGAAGAACTACATATATACAATAAGCATACTGTTTCCTTGTTGCTCTTCACATCTCAACCACATCTGCAATTTGTTAGTTGCTTTCTGAACACAAGGATAAATACAGAATCACAAAATACTTTGGGTTGGAAGGGATCATAAAGATTGTCTAGTTCCAATCACCCTGCTGTGAGCAGGGACACCTTTCACCAGACCAGATTGCTCAGAGGTCCATCCAACCTATACAGTCCTTGCACTGAACAGAGTGTATCTTAAGAAGGTCATAAAATAATGAAAAACTATCTGTTCAACTTGACAGCAGGTAAATCTCTTATTAGTAAAGATGGTGAACTGTTTTGCTATTTTTTTTTCCTGGCCTTTTTTTATCCTTACCATAATCCAAACAAAATGCTTCAGAACAGCTTCAGAAAATAAACCAATTTCCCAAAAACTAACTGCAAACAAAAACCTCTCAATAAATCCTAAAAAGACTCAACATTCTATTCACAAGGCAATGCATTTACCTCAGTATATATATAAGAGTAACTTTCTTTTGCTCAAAATACACCTAAAGACCAAAAACTTTGTATTTTGTGGTTAAGTGAATACATGTGCTGATGTGGCTCAGCAGACATAGTTGACCTTGACAGAGATTTTCAGAACTAGAAAATAGGAGGACCCAGTCACATATGACATGTACCAGGGCCCACTCAGCAGCAGTATAACAGTATATAAACACACACCTCTGGAGTGGGAGAGAGGTGGAAGTGTGAGCATGGATGCCTGCATGTCTGTCTTATCTGCATATTGCCAGCAGCTGGACTGTAGGAAATCCACTTTCTGTTTTATTGCTGGTTGCCTTTTTCCTCTTTCCTTATTTGACTTAGAGGTTCTCTTCTCTTTAAAATAAAAGGCCACAAAACCCAGCAGAAACAAACCATCTAGTCTCTCCAGTCAGATATGACCTAATTTTTAGACCATGGCTGGCTGAGTTAGTGTGACAGTAGAATTGCTTAGTACTCTAACACATTAACATAGCATCATGGTTCCCTGCCTCCCACCAATGATACTGACAAGCCAAGAGACAAAATACTTCCTTTGATCCCAAAGAGCTTTGATAATGCACTCTACTGTCTTCTGGAACTAACACCTAGGGACAAACCAAGCCAAGCTATGAAACAGAGTGCAGTTTTTCTTCATTAAGAGTCTATGAGCCCAGCAAAACCATCATTCCTGGCAGTGCCAGTTTGTTATGTATCTCTACTCAAGGCTTAGAGACAATTAGTGGCAATTAATAATTATTGGCCTGTCATAATTTCAAAGTAATCCCAATGCCAACTTTTGTCTTACAGTAGTCCATCTAATTTATTTTCTCTCTTAGAGAAAGTTTTCTGTGCCTGCTCAGGCTGCTTGCCCCTACGCTTTTTTCAAGAGCTGGCAAGGAAGAACAGGTTTGAAGAAAAATAAAAGAAGTTGATAAATACAGCAGGATGAAAGATACTTAGGAATTGTACACTGTGCAGACATTGCTGTTTGGGATTGAGAGGATCAAAGATGTTACCACCAACATTGTGTGGCTAAGAAGTGAATGAAAAAATGTCTCATAAACCATGGTAAATCAATAATCTTATATTTTTATCTTGACTAGAGACTTCGTATTTCCTGCCTACACAAGACGTTGTGCAAAGAAATTACACAGAGGAAAAAAAATTTACTTCATTACACATTAGACCATGAAGAGACAGGTGAACAAAAATAGAAACACAGGTATTGCTGCTTGGTTTTACAGCTCTGGGGAACCTATGTTTAAATAGCTGCAAATCCAATTAACATTTCAGGGTTAATGATCTGTAACCTCAGAACCAAACTCATAAATATTGTCATTTGAACTCGGTATAGAGCTGTAAACCTCTCTTGAAGTGCAGTTCTTGTCCAAAACATTGCCTAAAGCTGGGGAACTTTTGGACTGAAGAGATGAACAAACCAAAGATCACACTTCTGCTCTTTGGCATTGCAAAGCCTTCACCACAGGGCAGGGTTCTGCTCTGCAGCAGCTTTTCCAAGAGGAACTCTGGAAGGTGCTTTGGCAGGGACACAAAACTGTGACAAAGCTCTAACCATTAGCAAATGCACGCTCTAGCTGTTGCCTCATGCAGTGCTAAGCTTGTAGCATTAAAGAAAATAAAAATACAATAATTGAGAAAAACAAAGCAAATACAATCCCCTACTAAAAACAGGACAAGAGATCAAGTGCACATGACTGATGGCAGAGTAGTATTGGAAACTGGATGGATCATAAAGATGTGGATAGAAAAGATTATCGGGTGAAAATTAATTAGAACATCAGTTTGAGAATGGCAATAAGTCAACAGAGACTCCATTATCTTCATGCAGGGAAAAGCCAAATTTTTATTTTCACAACTCATTTTATACAGTTTTTACAATCGTCTGCAACTTTAATTGGTTAATATCTTTCTTTCCAATTACTCTATTGGGTAGTAAAAGCTATTTTACTTGTCGATCAAATCTCTCTATTCTTGTATTGTTTACATATTTTCTTTACTGATTCTCATGGGAGAAATCCCTTGTTACTGCAGGTGCATTTGTTTTTCAACCCAAGAATAGGTTGTAATGCTAACGAGTTTTCATACCATGATCATTTTCACATGGGAACTTGCAAATTGCTTAACTACACTTAGAAGAGATGTAGGCTAGCTATTAATTTAATAGAGCAGGCCTGATTTTATGAGGCCTTTCTTTTATAATTCTTCTACTTGTCATGACAGAGAACAACAAACTAATGTACATTATAAGACCACAGACAGATTGCTTTTCATATAACACAGCTGCTGGCAGCCACTATGAACACATCTGTATTAAGGGTATGTTTGCCTTGATGCTTTAAATCTGTGCTACTTATTTCTTCTCTACTTCTAAGCCCACAGGACTTGATTTTGAGCAGTTTCCCTTTGTTTCCTCTTATATTTTTCCTTTTTAAAAGGTTATATCTGCCTCCAGACATACGTAAATCACTACAATTTTTAATAAGGCTTTTTATCACAGACCACTGAGCAGGTTTGTGGCTGAGACACAGCATGTAGGTCACATAATTAACCATTTATTATGCAGCCAATATAACCTTCAAAATTTCACCTGTATTTTCTTTGATAGTTCAAAAATTGAAAACCCCATCATATTATTTTATGCTTTGGAAGATCAAGTATCATAACATATTATCTTTCTCTTCTGAGGAAGAAGTATGTTCCAGTATATTTGCCTGCTACATAGCAAGAAAGATTACATTGATTTCAGATAAAAATACTGGAGAAGATCAAAGATAGAGTAACAAGAGAATAAAAAGAACTTATGCAATTAATGAACTAATACTTTCATTTAATTGACATGAAGAGACTGCAGTGCATCTACTTTCTCAAAGAAATACTCACAGATGTCACTCAAAAGTTCTTAGCTACAAAAAATTCAAAATGCTTAATCAAAAACACACTAATATGTTAGTATTAGTATGTTAGTAACATAAAATGCTTAATCAAAACATACTATAGTATTTCCAGCTTCCTGTTGCAGTTCATCTTGTATTACTTGAATTACTGAAAATGCATATGAAATACAAAAATAAGCACAGAAATACCCAGGTCACAACAAAATTCAGAAATCACTAATAAATGCTATTTCAGGCAGATGATTATAAATTAAACTCCCCTAGAATTAAATATGGGACTTTACAAATACTATGAAATAACCTTTATAATAAATTATTTCATTAGATTAGGTCAGTATCAAATTTTTTGCTCTCGCAGTCCCTTACTCACTCTCCAAGACACTACAGTCTCATTTTTCCAGACCTGCAGACTTCAATGTGTAGGATGACACAAATCCCTCTCTTGTTTTGAGCTTAATACTTCTGTCTCAGTGGTTCCTCCTGGCTTACAGCCAGAGGTCAAATCTGCTCTACCACGGCAAGAAAATGTTGCAGGAGCATTGTGCTGCTTCAAGACTTTTTCAAAATCCAGTCATTTGAGCAAAAAATAAAATGAACACTACTACTCTCTACCACCACTCCCTTCTGAAGAAGAAATTAAAATCACCTTATTCTTTTCTCCAGTCTTCTCTGCAAGAACAGCTTTTCACTTCAGATGTTTTACAGATAGCTTGACTTCAGATCCTAAAGGGATAGGTTTATGCACTTTGCTTTGAGGTAAGGCTGATTTGGGCTTCATTTCAATACAGTGAAATAAAACCTGTGCTTCCTCATTTGAGAAAAGGCAGTCATATTTTTCACTACAAACTAATAAAGGATGTTCAAATTGGGGTCTATCTTGCAGAGTAGCTGAGCTGTTATCCTAACTCAAGCAGATTTCACTATTCTGTGACATACAAACGTCACCCCAGCAAACACACACATATACTTTGTCAGTAGAGATAAGACCTGCAGGAGTTTACAGAGCATAAAGAATGTGTGCATGTATTTCTTTAAACCAATGCTCTGCACTTGTTAACTTGAAGCTTAAATGCTGTGCTTTCCCAGTGTAGGCTCTTCTTCATGCTGACAGATATAAGTGCTTCTAATGCCACCAGCAGTACTTTATTTAGTACTGTGGTGCATAATCTCAAAGGGAATATCAAAATTTAAAAAAAAACCCCAAACATCAAAATGCACCAAGAAACAAAAACCCCTGAAGAGCTCTCAACCTTTAAGTGAACTCCTGACCTTATGAATCAATGGGAAAAAACCTTCCAGCTTCAATAAAGTCAGAATTTCATGTCTCTTTAGAAGCAACATTATTACAAGTAATTTGATTTCAGCAGAAATTATGTTTACATCAGGATCCAAAGTCAATGAAGTTAAATCACTATTGATCAATTCCCACTTTTCAAAAAAGACTCAAATAAGCATGAATCCAGAGTCCAGAAATCTTGAGCCCTGCTGGACCTCCCACATTTGAGGGCCCATTTACTGTCATGCTGTCTCCTTGAAGCACCATAGAGTCAGCATCTCCAAACATATGGAATAATTAATAACTGTGCAACATGGCACATCTCATTCTTTTAGATCTCTTAAGAGATAAATATTATCCCTTTTCTCTTGGATAAAATGCATAAAATTTTGACAAGGAAATCTTCTAATTTTTTAAAGTAAAATTTAGAAACAGAACTAAACATAAATATATATGCTGGCTAGAGCTATCTAAATATTGCTCCATCATTCAACTCAATGTTCCACTTTAATTGATTTTTAAATGTACCTTTCAGTTACTTCACAATGGACAAATAATTCACCAAGTTTGTATCATGTTGGTTTCAAAACATGTATGTGCAATATATAACATACGTAAGTATATATATTTCTATATACACATAAATACAAAGAGCACTTTTGTCCATTAAAAATCTATGCCATGGAATGGTAAACACTAACATTTCAAACTAGAACAAGCTATTTCCCTGAGCTGCCCTAAACTGCCAAGGTCATGTAAATAATTGAAGAGAAATACAAAAGTATCTGTCAGTTCATTTTGTAGCAATGCGATGAATAGACATTCAAGATGCAATTCACAACCAACAGGCCATTCTATAGCTGAAGCTGACAGAGGCTACCTGGATTGTTTTAGAGGTGAAATAGTGGGTCTCAAGTGAGGAGTATGAAGGGTTGCAAGCTGTGAAGCTCTGTGCTAGCAGAGATGATGGTGAGCTGGCAGCAAGGTGTGCCAGCAATATCAGCCCAGGCTGCACTGAACTGGCAGCTGTTTGCTGACAGAATCCATTGGTCTGCTGAACGGCCACAGGAAACTTTTGCCTGTGGCACATGAGTATGATGCTGCTTCTCCCAGTTTCTGTCCATTCCTCAGGGTTCCCTCAACAATCACACACAAAGTACTGCTGGCCCATGAAAAGTTTGCTGTGTTGCACCATAAAACAGTGAACAAATTGTGATTAAAAACTACTAATATAAGCAACATTAAAATATTAGAAAGTGAAAATATGTAAAAAAAAAATTGCTTAGATCAGCATTCTGGGGTTTTCTGTGTTCTACTGAACCACCACAGTTTGTCATATGGTTGTACACAGCAAGATGCTGTACACAGACTCCAGCCAAGAAAAACTGGATTGTGCATCTCCATGAGAAAAGTACCTGCACTTTGACCTAGTGAAGCAATAGAAACTCCCACCATGGAAGAAACAACATCATTAAAAAAAAAATTAAAAATAGGGGTATTCATGTTTTCTCAAACATAGCCAGCACTTCCTAGTGTCCTATGCCTGAGATGTCACAGCAGCACATTGGGTGTCCCACAGGTGCAATTCCAGAGGCAAGACTGCTTCCAGTGTCACCTCACCTGACTGGCAACCATGGAAGCTGTCTCCCCACAAGGACAGTGGTCACTGGCATGCACCTAAACTGCCCACACAACCTGACCACTCATGGCAAAGGTAGGAATTGTTCCAAGGGCAAAGCAGGACCCACACAGCTCCTACCTGCATCATTCACCCTCCTGTAATGCATTTGGCATCTATGTTCTTACTACCCCGACAATAACTTCTGGTCAACACACCTGTGGCAGACACAGCCACTGTCAATACTGGGACTTCACTGGCCACTAAGATATTTTGTTTTGATTTGAAACAAAAGTGTTCCTATGATCTATCTTTTCCCAGTCCTGCTGAAGTGTCACAGCCCAGTGCAAACCTTTTGAATGGTGTACCTTTACAAAGCAAATCCCCCAAACTCAAGACGTAATTATTGCATTACAAACTTGGAAACTAAGGGTAAAATATTCATGCAGCTTCCATTCTCTTTCACATGAGGAATGGCTTTGTGATGTGTTTTTCTAAGGAAGATGACAAATAAAATCTCTCCTCTGCATGCCTCCTACTGTTTAGGCACTCATGTCCTGATGGTGCATGTCAGGTTCACAGCTAATTAGATCCCAGAGACATATGGGATTCCTAGGAGTGAAAAACATGCAATATCTTGAAGGATCTCATTATAATCTTGAATGGCTTGAGAAATTAAGCTACATTATACCAGATATTTATATTTTACATGGAATATAACAAAAAACCACACTGTAACTCTGTATGCCCTTCTAAAGTAAGTCCATGAGACTTAAGAAAATACTACTGGAAATTAATACATGGGTTTATATATTGTGGTTCCCTTTTCAGAGTAAAGGAATGGGTACAAGATTTCTTCTAGTGCTATTTCCCAGGGAATGAAAACAAAAGATTGTTTTGAAAGGAATAAATCCCTAATCCAAAACCAAGCCAAAATACCACTTTAGAAGAAAAACTGTTCAAGATACTCTATTTCTCCTTTAGATTTACCCTTGTAAAGAGACTTAAGATGGAATAAACTCCTCAAATTTAATTGCAATTAATTGATTTGAGGCTTTTTGCAGCACTTTGTGAGCTCACGAGAAGCCTGAGGTGTACCGCTGGAAAATGCTGAACACTCCCAGCTTGCACCAAGAATTTTAGAAGCTACTCTGACTGTAGGAAAAGAATCATTTCTTGGATTGCTGGACATGGCAAAAGCCCCTCTCAGGTTAAGTCTTCACTTGGATCAGAAATCAGATTCATGTCCATCCCCAAGGATACACACTGATTATTTACACATGAACCTGTGTACAGGCAGTTCTGTATTTGCTTCTGGAAAAGACCAGAAAGAAGCAAAAATACAATGCCTCCACAACACTTACACCTGCTTCCATAGGAAGAAAATCAGCCAAGATATGGATATTAAATCTTTGGGGAACACATAGCATTTTGTAAAATTATTTTGACAGTACTTAGATAGATTATTTTGATTTACTGGCCACTTTCACAACAGCCACAAGTCAGCTTACCAAAGGCCATCTGGTTAAACCCTAAAGCCCAGGTAACCCATAGAAACAGCCCAGGTAATCCATAGAAATTCATCACCAACTCACTTTGCATGTCTCTAAGTGTGTTTCCATTCACCTACAGGCGAATCACTAAATTTAAATTCCTGTTATCAACATCTCCTGATGCTCTCTCTCTTAGACTCTCATTCTCTTCCTTTGAGATCTAGAGCATTTACTGATTTCTAAAGTAGAAAACAGTCTTTTGGAGAAAATGCCTAGGACTTCCACAGGTTTAAATACATTCTTCCCATTGTTAGACAATGATACATAGATAAAACTGCTCTAAAATGGTGAGGCTCAAAAAGTGAAGCTTTGCTGAGCAGACTAATGTGGATAGGGAATTTGAAAATCTGTGCTTGAAGAGAAAATGAGAGAATAAAGGCATGTCCAAATGTCAGGCTTAACAGGCCAGTCTGGAAAAGGTTTTAGAGAAAATCAGTCACATGGACTTTCCATTTTTCAGCCATTCCTCGGTGCAGTGAAAGGATTTCCAGGAGGATCTGTTTCTCTATATGGACATAAGAAAAAATTTAGCACCTTCCTATGTTTTTACACAGAGATATAGTACTTTATAACAATGAAAAAAAAGAAGACAAGCCAGAAGAATTTACAGTCTGGGATTGGTAAAAGCATCTTTTGCCTTCCTTGAAACTCAATTAGGAAGGCACACATTGCTCTATAAATTAACCAGGAAGGTTACAATCTGTCTCCTGGGAAGCAGCAATTCAAAACTCATTTCTAGTTGTGCATGTTTCACATACAGAATTAGGATCCTCATCAAGCACAATGAGCCATCTCTTCAAGAAATTTCTACCAAAATAAATTACTGGAGTCAAGAAGCTGGATGTAATAATTCTCCTCTTTCCACTTCTCCTTTATGACCTTCTGCAGACAACCTGACCGAGATGCCACGGATATAAAACCATGAACTGCATCTTAAGCAC
This sequence comes from Hylia prasina, assembly GCA_013397195.1. Lineage (NCBI taxonomy): Eukaryota > Metazoa > Chordata > Aves > Passeriformes > Sylviidae > Hylia > Hylia prasina. Next base: position 442,213 of record VYXD01000346.1, on the reverse strand, counting down.
ATGATACATAGAGAAACATTTGTTCTTCACTGACAATTATGAATGCTTGAATGTGCTGCTGCCTAAGTCACTTTTATTACAACAATTACATGAATTATTTCCGTGCTTTTCCCAAAACAGGCATTATTGCAGTGCTTCCATTTTTGCAGAAGTTGATACTCTGGGGGAAGACAACTACTACAGTTTTCCACAAGGTGGCACAGTTCCCTTTGTGAAATACAGCACTAAATGTGCCACAGAGAAGCTGGTTTTTTCCACAAATGTACTGGCCAATGTCATGAATAGCTTTAAGATCTCTAGCATACCTCTAACAAAGTTAATTTTAACAAATTCTCCCAATAGATAGTTTAATGAGTTAAAAAAAAAAACAAACTTCCTTCTCTTGTGATGAAATGAAGAAAAAGTATTTATCTGTGCTTGCTGCCACAAGAAAGCAAGTTTCAATCAAAGATACTTAAGGCACATAATATGGCAGAGGAGAGCCTAAAGGGCTGAAGATACCTGAATTTTCCAAGTCATCAATTTCAAATCCTATCAGACCTCTTTCAGTCTCTCAATATATGGGGTAAAATGGACTAGTGGGGAATCCACCTACCCCATACACTTCGCATCCATGTGAGAAGTAAAGATCCCAGAGCATTTTCCACAGGTGAAGATTTTCCCTGCTGTTTCTGGACCACTTCCCATTCCTGTGACATATGGCCATACTTGCCCTGTCCCTGGGGGCAGCCCTGCCTTCAGTCTCTGCTGCTGCTGCAAATCAAATACCATAGGGTTCACCATGAAAGGAACAATTCTATCATTCTCAGGACTGGAACCTCATGCTCCTCACTCCTTCAACACCTTTTACTGTGCTCAGAATTTAGTGCTTGTCATAGTAACGAGCCCAGCTGAAACCCTTGCTTTTAAACTACCAGGAGGCCAAGCAAAGCACGACTATTTACATCTGATTTAAACATCACAAGCCAAATAATCAAGATGACAAAGAAAATTTAGTGCCCTAGTCAGTCTGTTTTCTCTCTTAAAATATATCACTAATGCGATTAAAATTATCAACTCTGTTATATACATATTTGTTCCTGCAAGCTTCTGATCCTATCAGTTGCTCCAGCTGTATGGCACAGCCAAAATACTTATTTAAATTACTTGGATTTTCAATTATAGAGATTCATATACACCCTTAACAGTAACAAGGCAAAGCTATCAACAAGACAAATCTGGAGATAGATAGGCAAGCATTCAAAACTTTCTGCTGCTCCTTTCTCCTCAAAACCCTTAGATTACAATCGTAAAAACTTTGATTTAATTGTGGTGCTGCATCACATAATGATCACATGAACTGCAACCTCAAAGCAGGTTGCATCCTCTCTTCCAAAACATAAAGTTTCTTGTTCTAAAAGGTACCTTCCTTGTTAGTAGGTGTAAGTTGAAGAAAACATATAAAAAACAAAGAGTACTTTAAAAAGCAACAAACTTGAAAATAAAGAGCAACTTCTGTCACTGTATGCCCTGGAAGCTATCCAGAGAGAATAAAATACAGATCCCTCTCTCACACAGATACTCACTTAGTTGTGCAAGAGGACAGTTATTACAGCTGGACAGTAGAATCTTGAGCTCTAAAATCCAATTTCCCAGCTTACGTGATTTTAAAGTAAGTCACACTTTCCTGACCCAACTGAATGAAGTTTTAGATCTGCAAATTCCTTTGATGGAATTAGTCATGCATGGTCAAGCCGCATTGTGCCAACTGAATTTCAAAACTTAGGAGACATTCTGCACCTTGCAAGTTTATGCTTACAAGTGTTAGATTTTTAATTGCTATATCATTGTGGATCTTCATACAGACCTTGGCCTCTGGGTCACTGTTGATGCTACAAGAATCATCATCATCAGACTGTGGACCATTTCTGTGACACAGAAAAGAAAAAAAAAAGAAGACAAAATCAGTCTTAAAATCATATGAAAATTACAGCACGACACAGAATGGAGTTGGTCATTTCACTGGGGCTTCTGAAGTCACTGTACCTGAGCTTCAAAGAGGCATAGCGTAATGTTGCTCCTTCAAACTCTTTCAGACTTGGGTCTGGGTTCACAGTGGCTGCATGCAGGTCCTAGAGACAGAGGCAGTACTATTAGTATGGTTTTAACACTATTATAATAGTATTAAGTACACCATCATGTTATTTCTTATCTCAAAGGGAAATTAAATCCTCCCTGCAAAGAAGCGATAGTATTTCTGGCTGAAGTTGAAAAGAGGCATGCATATATATAGATATATATATATTTTTCAAGCTGCATTTCATTCAGTGCAGGCATCTTATTTGTTATATCATGGCAGTTGCCCTGCTAGTTTAGATTGAATCCATTCCAAGTGGAAAGATAAGAAAAGGCAGCATATTTGTAAGCTAGACATCCCTAGCAGTACCCCCATTCACTTTGGCCTAGGTTATGAATGACATTCATGGAAAAATAAAAGGGGGAAACAGCCACTGCCATGCAAAAAACAAGGGTAATAGTAGTAAAGGTTCTAAAATCTGACAATATACTTGCCTTCCAAATGTCACTATTAATCTTTCCCCCATTCAGTACAGCAAAATCACTCCATGGCTGTTTCTAGACACATAATTATTCACACAGGAAGAAGCACATTGATAAAAAAAAAGGAAAGAAAAAAAGAAAAAGAAAAAAAAAAACACAAGACACTGTTGTTAGCATTGATATTTACAGGATGGGTTAGGGAACAGATCACCTCAAACTTGAACTACTTACTCCACTATACCATGGCATTTGGAGGAAAGGGGAGAGACATGCCTCTAACAGTTACTTACCAAAACAAATGATTGAAATAAGGAAAGTTAATATAAATTAGGAACAGACAATGAAATTACTCTTTAACTATGATCTTAAAAGCAAGCAAAATGAATCTGAATGTGAATGTTGGCCACAGCTGCTACAGCCTTTCATCAACAGCAATTAAGGGGAAACATTAGGATTTCCATTTGACTGGCACTTTTGTTAAAAAACCCTAATGGTACTGAAACTAGAAATATTGAAACATAAAAAACATATACAAGGATAAGATACATACAAGGTAAAAATTAAATATTTCTAGAAAGAAAGCACAAGAAAAGGTCAAGGAAGGGAAGGAGGATTAGAAAGGAGTGCAGAGATTTCTTGCTGAAAAAGTAGTTTTGAAAAGTCTACCAGCTTTGAAAAAAACAACCCCAAACCAAACAAAGCACCCACCCTCTCATTTTCCATCCAAATTTCTCAAAAATTTTCAGAGGTGTTCAGTGGTACAATGAAGCATGTTAGTTTAGCACTAAGCAAGCTGAGGTTCAGGCTTTTCTGTAAAGCTTGAGAGGAACAGCTGATGCTGGAGTGCCTCTCTCCTCTGTCTCACCAGGAGAGAATTCCCACAGCCCTCAGTAAAATCCAGGAGAATTGATTGCTGGGAGACTCAGAGCCACCTCTTTATAGCTTAACCAAATCAAAAAATCCTGAAATTAATTCCCCTTCTAAGATGAGCTCTGCTGGGCTGTCCAGCTCAGCCCCAAGGTGAAGTAAGGCATTAATCTGCAGGGTGGACTTCTCACCCCGGAAGCATTCTTAATATATCCCCACTGGAGGAATTATTTTGTGAGAAACGACTCCCAAGAGTAACCCTTTCCTAATGTGCCTTTGAACTAATTGAGTTGTTACCATTTCCTCCCAAGCCTGTTCCCTTTAATTATTAGCTGCTAGTGATTATGTTGCTTATAGAAGAACTTCTAGAGGTGTTCAAGACCTGGAATGAGTTAGGCTATAAGAAGACACAACTGCCATCACCAAATTCTGCTATGATCTCAAAGAAGCTCTGACTGAAACTTAAGCACTACAGCCTTTTCTCTGCATAGGAAATAGGCAGCAACATTTCTAAAATTTGGAAGAGAATGTTACAAAAGACAAGGATTCAAAAAGGAATCTGACAACACACAAGAGAAAAGGGATCTAAAACTAAGCCAAATTTAAACAGCTGTGCAAAACCAAAATACATTTTCATGCTTTTGAGGGGGAGGAAGGGAAGGATTGTTACAGGTTATTCATATTTAGCATTTATTAGCATTTTTGTTAAATCAGCAGGATTTTCGCATAATGCTTAACCCATAATTGCTTTGGATTGAAATTTACTGATTTTCTTGTGAAAAAAATTGCCTTGCACTTCATGTAAAAGACACTTTCACATTATTTTCATTTTTAATCCATTTTGCCATTTATATGCACAACAGCATCATTCCTCCTTACCCTTCTTTTTTTTTAATTCTCTGTTCAACAGTAATAACTGTTTTTCTTTATGCTAAATATCCAGAATAAGCTACAACATAAAAATGGCTGACTCGATCTGTTCTTTGTTGACTGCCCTCAGCTGTGAGCCACATTCTACCAAATGAAGCAAAGCTTCTGTATATTACATTATTTAAGAGACAGGGACACAATTAAATTTTTTGAAGGAAAAAAAGGAGGAAACAAGACAAAGGGTAAAAAGGTGTTACTCTGGCAACACCTTGGGGGAAGTGGGGGAAATGGTATTTCTAAATGTTTTTTGACAAACTCATAATCTGAAAGAGCCCAAACAAACTCATTTCAAGACTTGCACATGATGCTTTACAGAGAAATGTGACTTTAGAGTATTTTTATGGACTCGTGGAAACCAGTTGGTTCAGATATGAAATGCTGCCCATGCCAGTCCTCAAGTCTAGATTATACTCTTTCATCTGCCTAAAACCTATATATTTCCCAACCTTTTCAGAATGAAGCAATACAAATCCAGCACGAGGGAATGAGCTAAACCAGCCCTCTCAAAACACATCACCTTGAAGCACAGGCTTCCAGCAACAATGGGGGAACCAGCAGTACACAGCTCACACATGGGCCCAGCTTGGAGGTGCAAGTTCTCCACCACAAGTGATGCTGCCAGTGGTAGTGCTGGGATAAAGGCATTTGGGAGCCCCTAGTCTAGACTGAATTCCCAATCTTGTGTGAAGTGTCAGATTGACCCTATCACATTCACCTGTATTACCCTTTCCCAGGGAGGAGCACTTGAGTGTGCAGTACTGCAGTGAGCAGGAAGTGAAACAAATATTGCCTGCTGGTGACTTGGAGATGATACAGTGCTGGCATGTACCAATTGCAGAGAGACTAAAACCCAAAAATTCATGACACCTGACGCTGTCAAATTATTTCACTACCCCTATCTCTTAAACACACAACACTATGACTTATTTCTCTCTGCTCTGCACTGGGGTTCTGTAAGGATTCTTCCTCTACTTCCTTTTAATAAAGCTTGGTATCTGTGGTTTCAAGAAATGCAAGACTTTTTCTAACAGTTCTCACTATAACTCCAGCTATGCCTGGAGCCTCTGCAGCTGTTTCAGTATTTGGAAGTGGACAAAATCCTGAGCCCAATTCATGCTCTTGTTTTGAACTCCAGTACTGTAAGTCTGGTGGTACTGTATTGGAATGCTATCTTAATGACCACTGAGTCAAAAAGCCAGTATTGCTTCAACAATACTAGGATGCTTATCAATAAATGCAGAAACCACAAAAAGCAAATGCTTTTGCCCATATCTACAATTAAAACAACTACACAATATCATACTAATTGTGCTTATTTTCTATATCACCTTTTACAACACAGTATGTGATCTTGGTGCTACCACAGAACTGTCTATGCATAAATCTTTGCTGAAACAAATTCCTTGGTGAACTACAATTGCCATATCAAAACTTAGATGAGCCTACTATGTACTCACATATGTGTATGTCTTACTTAATACACCTATACTAAAATACTATGTTATTATAATTCATACATTTTGTACTCTTGTGACGCTGCTGAGAGTTAATGACTATTATTCATAATCATAAACTATGTTTCATTTAAAGCAAACAGAATCATGAAAGGTTAAAAATACACATAATACATTACCAGCAGGTCTGAAATTTTAATTGTAAAGACACTTTAAACAGAAGTAGAAAAATATTTCAAATGAAAATAGGTCATTTTTCCTCTGCAGTTTACCAACCACACTGATTTCTGCATTTTTGTGAATCTATAATTTATTCACACAGGAATAAACTAATTAAAGGTCCCATTCCCTACATTCTAGAGTAAGAAAAATAATAATGGTAAAGTTATATCCTTCACATGTACATTACAGGAATTTATACTAGAAGCTTGTACAGCACTTTACATTCAGCATTTCTGAATTTTTTCTTGTTTTCTATCAGAATGATAACAGTTACAGTTCTTTCTCCATGAATCCTCTCAGAATTATTTTCAGCATGCCTGGTGCACAGTATGAGAGCCTGATATAACCATAACTGAAACCTTGTGGTCAAGTTTCCAGACCTTATGAGTAGCATTTATGGACATGTGGGAACAACCTTTCTAAAATAAAGAACAAGACTGTACAAATTTAAGTCTACACAGGATAAAAGTTTCAGGGTCAAGATGGTAATACATATTTGAATGTCCTTAACTTCTCTTAACTTTCATGTAAGTTATTTTGTTGCACATGTGAACGAAATCAAGAACAGAAAAAATGTTCTCTCTAAATGAATTAAAACCCAAAAAACCAAACCCCTAGGAACTGCCTGATCCAAAACTTAGAGCCAGAACAAAGACTTCCCTTGACAGAGCTGTAGACATTTTTCTTAAAATTCAGTATAAAAATATTTAAAAGCAACATTATTTTATATTAGTATTTAATTCCACAGAAGTCTTCCCAGCACACTAAAACAAAGTGATTGTATTTTTTGAAGCATACTCTTTATGAGAATTGATTTTATTTTTCTACTTACATGACAGAGAACAAACCTTTGGATTGTGCCTTAAAGCCTTATTTTAAAAGGCAGTACCACATACTGTTCTTTCAGTACATGTGGAGGACAGAGTGTATCTTTTTCCACTTCTAGTTAAAGCCTGACTGTGACACTGATAGATATTTGGTACCAAGACTTACACTTGAGAACACTACATGTTTATTCAATAGAAACTGCCCTGTAAAGAAACTAGTGTCTCAAATGAAGATTCATATGTCTCTTGTGAGACTCCTACCAAATGAGCCAAAAAGAAGATGCAAACAAGGAGTCCAGTCAAAAGTCTTCTATCACATGCAAAAATTGTATGTATCCTGTATCCATATAATGCAGCAATGCTTCAGCCTACTGTAGCCTTCAGCTACAGAACTGCCAAAGTTTCACACATCAGACACTGCCTGTCTAATTTATCAGAGACATGTCTGATTTCATCCTACACATCCAAAGTTTAGAGTGTCTCCTCAGGCACCACCATTATAAAATGAACATAGAGAATTGATACTTACGAGGTATTATCAACAAGCAGCTACCCCTTTGGGACATTATCAGGCCAGTTTAGCTAACAGCTAAATCTGCAAGGTCAAAAAGTTATTTCAATTTTCCTTACAGTATGTAGCCCACAAGAAGACACAGCAGGTTACCTCAGTTTCTGGAGTAGGAGATGGAGTAATGGAACCAAGCGATCCTTTTCGTGAGCCCTGGAGATCTGTTGGGATGGACACAGGACGCTGCCATTGAGTTGTTCCTGTTGGTATGTGCCAGTAGTAGATCCCAGCAATGTCATTTATTTTTTTCCAACCAGGTGGTAAGTCTGGGTCTGTCTGAAATGAATGATCACTCCAAATATCTGCTGAGAACAAGAGAAGAAAAAAATCACACAAAGACACAAAGTTCTTGCATGGGTGTGCACACCTGGTATTGCTGTTTTACAGTTCCTGTGCAAATGAATGCCAGAAAAACATATCAAATTATTGAGGCTCAATGTAACATGATAGATGAATAACCTCTTGTTATACTGCTGCCCTTAATTCCTTTTTGGAATTAAAAATTCTTTGTTAGTCTATCCTTCAAGTCTTCTACTAGGAACTTTCTTATGGGTGCCTTTTTTATGAGTCTCTCACATTTCTAGTACCCAAATTTATGCACATACGCACAAACAGACACAAAAATGTCATGATAACTTGAAATAACTCTTACACTCCAAGGTACAAACCAGACTATTTCTTCCCCATAGGCACTTAAAAAGTTCTTAAATTACTGATTTACCACTTGAGGACTAATCTAAGCAAGTTCTGCAGACAAAGTGCTAGACAATAGTACACTCAAATTTAATAAAAAGCCTCAAAAGCTTCACCTATGGCCCAAATCTGAAATCAGCAACATTACCATAATCAGTTCCAGAAGCTCACAAGTATTCTAAACTTTTGCTTTTAAATGTGTCCTGTTGTAGCCTCTATGGCATTCAAGTACATAATTCCTGCCTCCAAGGTCTTACATGTTTTAAAGACTGTTCTTCAACCTTGCCCATTTTGTTTTCCAACTGAATAAACCGACTGCATTCTTCTCAACCACATAAAAGGCAAATAAATGCAAAACACTTTCCACAAGTTGGGCCACATCATGCAAGAAGTAACGTTATCAAATATCTAAACATCAAGGTGAAGTATGTTTGCAACATCTGCAAGTCCAGTTTAAGTTTAAAGTTTAGGCACAGCTTCTGTCCTTGCTATACATACATATGGATGTATACACAGCTACTCAAACATACAGTCAGGAAAGTCTTAAGCCATGGTTGCATTTAACTACTAATTTCAAACTAACCAACCAAAGACACAGAGGAACCAACATACTATTATTTATTGCTGCAATGACATGCAGTAGGAATTACTTTGAAGTAAAAGCAGACAAAGCTCACAGCAGAAATAATTTTTTTAACCCAGAGACTTAAACAAAGAACATTTCTGCAACAATTAGCTACAAGAGTCTCGTACATGAACAAACAGTTGAAAGGAAATAATGTAAAATATCTGGGATAAGAAAATACCACCTAGCTGAGTAATACTAATTTATTTTGAAAATGTTTCCACTGGCAAAAATAAATACACCAAAATATGTTTTCATATTTTGAGAAATAAAACATAGCTCAGGACTTTGAAAGAGCACCTTTCCCACACCAAATGACTGTTCTGTGTGCTCCTCACGCAAAGGGACTGGCCTCAGACCATCTGATAAGCATGGCAGAACAGGACAGCACCAGAGGGCATGTGTTCACCCTGAAACACCAGGCCCCATGTTTGCTATGCAAACCTGCCTGAAAAAAAAAAAGAAAAGAAACATATGTGTGTCCCAGCCCATGCTGCAGAATGGCAGACGGTTGGGATAACCTTTTCACAGGCTGTGGCTTGCTACTAGCATGACCTGGAAAGCCTCCCTGGTGCACTGACTGCTCTAACAGATGAAAGCACTCAGTGTGCAAGCCAAGGGTAATGCAGCGGCACAAGAGGTACCAGCACAAGACAACAAAATAAGCATCCACATAACAAAATCTAACACGACAGATGAATGCACTTGAGGCATCAGAGACCTACTACAGGGTATCAGGACATCAGTGGCTTTACTCTGAATGTGGAATTACAGGCACTTGAATAATTTTCCTCTGAATTTCAATGACCCCATTCAATGGCATGACATTTCAAAACATGTAATTTTTGTTGCACAGCAGTTAGGTGTCTCCAGTTCCAAGAGAACTTGGTGGTGATGACAGGCAAGGTGTGGGGACAGAGAGTTGGTGCCTCTCTGCTTAGGTCCTTGTGCATGAGGGAACCTGGTTTACTGAAGGCCAAGCAAATTTCCTTCCTGAAGAAAATACTCTTAAGGAAGGCAACATGTCTAATGCAATAAATTTTGTATTGAACTGGGAGTTGTACTTGGAAAAACAGACCTGTACTTTTCACATGCATCTCTTGTTCAGGTGAAAACAAATCCCACCAATCAGCATGGCTACAGAACTAATTTATGGACAAAAAGAGTACTCTTGAGTAAAAGAGGAAATGCAGCCCCGAAGGGCTTGAGTTTGACAGCATACCTGACTTCAAAACAGAGACTGTAAAAATGCTGCACAGAGTTACCAGAGTGCTGGAAGCTCTATACCTGGGAGGTGCAGTACAGTAATAGCTCCTATGCCACAGGACAATTTTAACTCTTATTTCACATTTCAAAAAACCACATTTTTTGAAAACTGGGAGACAGCAGCAAGGTAGAGTCATACTAAGACAGAAAATAGATTCAGGGAAATCTGAGAGGTATCATTCCATCATTCAAAGGACACATGCTTTGCTTTTCCATGGATTTGTTTCAACAGAGGGATCTCATTTTGCCTCCTTGGAAGCAGTAGCAGCAGATGTGAGTGCACGGCCTCTGGCTAATGCAAATGCAGCTCTATTGTAGTTAGTGGAAGCACTAGACTTTCAGTCAGTCTTTCTAGCTTAAAGAGGGCTTATTTCACTGTCTGGGAGCAGAATGCCCAAGTGAGACTGCTTGTCTGCAAGGCTCAACAATACTTGCAAACACTTGATCTACACTATCTAAATAGGCTAAGTAATAAAATACCCACACTGTACAGAGATAAAGGTGAGATACCTCTTTTTTTGTTTTGTACTTCTAGCTTAGTTAATTCTTATGATGGTTTGTAACAATTTTTCTTCTGTTAAGATCCTCTGAAGAAAAGGGACACCATCCCAACACCGGATTTGATCCAGACTGTGATTGCCTATCACTGTCTCAAATGTATACTTCCACAGTAAATAAATTAACTGAAAAGGAGTGTTCATTATCCAGGCTGGAAGCATGATGGTACAAACAGGAACACTTTCAGTGTTTTGCAATTGTAAAAAAATAATCTCACCAATAATAAATCTGTAAAGTCACTTCCAAATCTCTGACCCTCCCATTGCTCACACTCCAGCAGTGGATGCACAATATAAATGAAGAATTCAAACTGAAAAGCACCTCATCTGTAATAAGAGATCTGCATCAAAGCTTCCTATGTCAAAAAGGTCAGAGAATGGGACAGCAACACTATTTGACATGTTGTCCTAGCACTAGCTTCATATCGGACGTCTGTCTTCATTGCTGGGCTGAAGCATAATGAAGAGCTGTCCACCATATAGCATGTGTATTCTGGGCAACACAGGGGAAGCACAAAAAGGAACTGGGAAGACAGGATAAAAAGGTTTTAATAAAAGGAAAAGGTGGGGGGAAATACTGTTTTCTTTTCTGAAGTTCTAAAATCTTGAAACGAAAATGTTTTACTTCTGTCTTCTGCATCTAAATAAAAGCAAAACTAAAGGAAAAGAAAGCCACAGAACCTTAGTCTTTTGGAAGAGATGCCAATGACTTCAGCAGATCCAGGATTTCATCCTAAGGGAAGCATATTCCTCCCGACCCCATACCCACACTGAAAATCAAGTCAGGCACTGAAGGGAGAGGAAGACTTTATATTAATGACTGAGGGCAGGCGAAATTTAAGGAGCACTCTCCATTCAAAAGTACAACAGAAAGAATATAGGTCATGTATATTTTTATCCCATCTATTTCCTGCAGTGGGCTCAACGTGCAAGTTCAAATTTTTTGGTTTTATCGAAGTCTCCAAAGATAACTTCTCACTTTTTATGCACCACGGCAAAATCAACAGCTTCACCTACTCACATGATTCACACCCATGATGGCCAGCAGGCAGCCTTGCCTAAGCATCACTGCAAGAAGCCCAAACGCTATCTCGGAAACAAACGCAGCAAAAATACAAGTCAAGAGGTCAAATAATCATAAATCAGACACGACTGCCTAATTTGGGGAACGTTACTCAACAAGGAGTGATAACCAGCCAGAAGCTGGTCATTTGTCACCATCTCTGCTCACAGCATGTAGCTGGTTGTCATGACAACCCTGTCATCCTCCTTGCCGAATTGCTGAACCAGCCACCAGTCACATGTACTTGGGGAGACGAAGATTCTCTAACGCTTTCCAGGAAAACATGCTGAAATGTGGGATTTACAGGCATACACAGAACCAGACTCTATCTGTGCCAAAATGATTTGCTGTTTTGATCAACTGTAAAATCAGCCATGATCAGAAAAGACTGACTTTGTAAAAATCCTAAGGAAGTTTGGGATGAATCGCCTGTACTATTTTTCTTTTTCATGAGATGTGAGCTTTGTTGGGCTGTATAAATGAGTTACTACAAGCATAAGAGGCATTCAAGCAGACATGACTAATCTAATGGAAAGGAGAGGAAAGCAGATATGTCAACATTCATGAAAAAAATCCAAAACCCACAACTAAACCCACTTGTTTTGCTGTCTTGGCTTATTTTGCCTTTTAACGACCAAAGCCCAGGCTGCTGATAAAAGGATCACAATTACCAAAGAAAATAAGGGCAAGTGAATTCAGCAGAGGGGCTCTGAAGAACTGTTGATGACAGCCATGGATGAGGGTGATGGATGATACTAGCTGTCCTGCTTAAATGGGAGAATTTTTGGGCTCTTCAAGTTGTCTGCTATGGGGCAATACAGTCTGAGGTGCAGAGGTGAAGCTGTGAGAAGCCAGCACCACAGCTTGTGTTTCCAGGAGTTGATACTAACAGCAGCATCAGTAGGAAAAAGTACTGCAGTAAGACTTTGAGGAAAGGTCTGTATGTTCTTTCCTGGAAAAGGGGCACATCTATCCACAAAACAAGCAGACGCTGGTAAAGTAAGGAAGGAAGACTTGGAGGCAAACTGAATTGCTGTCTCAAGGGAGCTGTTGTGGCAACAGATGTTCTAGGAACAAGTCAGCCTCTGTCCCATCTGGAGGAGGGTGGCTCTTTAGCCAGATGAAGCACTGGTGACAACATGAAATTATAGAGATGTAGGAAGGATCATGTCACCTTGAGCAAAAGCTGATGAATGGCTACCTGAAAAGTGCTGTAATGGAGATACATCCTATGGCTCTTCCACAAACTTTACTGTGACAAGATCTCAATCTCTTGATTAGGGTGCTGGACATTAGGAGAGCTGGGTGACTAAGATGATGTACTGGGTCTGGTTGGAATTGGGCTCATTTTTTTTCTTAGCAACCTATAAGGTACTGCACATTACATTTGCGACCAAAATACGTGCTGGAAACATACCAGTGGTTTGGTAATTGCTGAGCAATTGCCTGCATAGGCCCAAGATCATCTCTATTCTCAGCCTCAAGCAGACAGGCTAGGCATTGGCCTGCTAGTGTTAGTGTTTGCATCACTTTTGATATATGATTATTTCTTTCTTCACTTACTAAGCTTTCTTCATTGTGAGACATGACTTCTCACTTTTGCTCTTCCAATTTTCTTCCCCATCCCACTGGTGGGGGGAAACAAGCCACCACAGAATTCAAAGAATATTGGCCAACCTAAGATCCAGGAAAAAATAAGCAGGTACTGTCTGGGGTAGAATGAAAAGGAATCCCAAACAAATGAGGGTAGCACATAAATGAATGCCCTTTCCACCAACTTAGTGCTTAAATGACATAGTATCTGAACAAATTGTAGCAATACCCTAGAAGATTTCTTCCATCTAATTTTCAAAGCAGTCAGAATAATTTGCTACTGTTATAGCAAGTGATCTACTGCTTATATATACATTTTCCTTATCACAGAATTACAGAATGGTTTGGGTTGGAAGGGCCTTCTGGAGGTCATCTCATCCAATCCCCCAGGTACACCTAGAGAAGGTTACACAGGACTGCATCCAGGTGGGTTTTGAATATCTCCAGAGAAGCAGACTTCACAATCTCTGTGCAGCCTGTTCCAGTGCTCTCAGTTACACAGTAAAGAATACAGACAGCGTAAGTGGGTTTCTATCTTATTTGAAATACTACTTCTCTATTCCTTCCACTAGATGGCAAAAGCTTTTGCCTAAAGAGACGTCCAAAACACAGCAGACTTGTGCATCTCTACTTTGATCTAAATCTGCTGTGATCACTCGTTGTGTGATTGTGACCCAAATGACCTCCTCACCTCAAAGGACTCTGAGCAGCAAATAGTTCAAGAGCTATTGAAAAACATTTTCATTATTATCATTAGCAAATTACTAAAAATGATATTGCAAGTAACCAGTCCAGCAGCAATCTGCATTTGCTTTTCTGATTTTATTTTTTGCATAGTATCTCTTCTTCCCACACCATTCCCCACAGGGAGCAGAACTGCACCATATGGTCCCATGTTCTGGGTTCATAACCTATTTAACTACTTCATCTTGTTTTAGGAGCAGGGTGTTTGGTTTAAAGAGGAAGGATTAAATGACCACCCCATCCAAGGGGCTGCTAGACTCACCCAGTGAAGCCTGTGCATGCACTGTCACACCAGCAGGCAGTCTGCACAGCACACCAAGGGAAAGCATGGAGTCCAGCCTTCCTTTCCTTCACAAAATTTATCTGTCACAACAACAGCAGCCAAGCATTTGGTAGAAAAACTGGCAAAGTTATGTTGGTAACAGGTCTGGATTTATGTATTTCTCTCTTAAAATAGAGAGTCTGATTCTCCTGTCTCCTCAAAGGAATTGGTATGCTAGTATCAAACCATCCATAGAATAAACCATTATTTTTGGGCAATGAACAAATATAATCTGGAATTTTCACACAAACCAGAAAGATTCAGTCTATAATACTGACACAAAAAGTACTCAAGTTAAACACAGATGTCCTTCTAACTTCAAGATCCAGGATGCCTGCAGAGCAGGAGGGGATGTTGTGCCAGTGTCTGGCATATGGCAGTAGGGTCACCTCAACAGCTTCAAGTCTCCACAAAAGAACTCCCACACCACAGTGCTTTACTTACAACTAACACTCTTGTTTTGCAAGCTTCAAATAGAGCTCCATATCTCCCAACCTGTCACTCTCCTTTTTACTGGGACTGGCTGTAGACACAGGTGGTTCCCATCTCCTTTATATTTTCTGCTAGTAGCTAGTGCTTCTTACCTTGGTACAAGCCATGAAAGACAGAGGAACAGATCTTAATCCCGCCAATACACTTGCCACTGACCCTTGGTACTAAAGAATGGTAACAAGTTTGGACTCCACACTTTTAATCCCATTTGTTTGAACTCAGGAATAGCTTTCTATCCTCTCTATTCTATTTCTGTTGTACCCTCAATTTAAATTAAGTTTAATTAAGTTTAAATTAAGGACTGGTGATGTCAGTGAGTGCCTCCTTAATCTGAATGATGCAATTAGTAAGGCAGAGTATGGAAGAAAGATTCTGACTAGCAGTCACCATCTTTCCCCTTCATGTTAGAAAAGGAACTGCATAAAAAAATTTGCACTAAAAGTCAGGTACTGGGCAAAGGTAATTTTCTTCAACTAAAATATAATGAGGCTTACTGATTTCAGGAGTCCATGCAGAGAAAGGACTGCACTTCTCTGGAGAATATCCTGCATAAATATATTTATATACTCTGAAATTTCAGGGACGTGCTCCTTAGTGATTTTTTGCAAATGACTGGCTAACTAAAAGCAAGTGAAGTTGCCCAACGGCACAGACATACAATTCAACAGGTGGCTTGACTAAATCTGCTTTTCTTTGACAGCTTCATTTAGAGCACTGTGCAAATACATTAGAAAAATCATTTTTGATATTTAATGATTCTGCAAAAACAGAACATAAAATTGAATTACAATAGAGCTACTGTCTGAAATTAAATGTTTTTACTTCACCAAAAAAAGCAAAGTTTGCAAGAACAGTCATTTCCCCTCACATATGCAAGCTCTGCCCATCCTTCAGTTCACACTGCAGCAGAGGCTTAGGATGCCACAAAAATGACTGCTTTATCTTCACACCAACCTTGTGAGGCAGAAGAGTGCAAGCCCTGCCTTAAAGTCAGGGAGGTGTAGGAGGAGAACTCTGAGATGTATTAAATAACTCTCCTGGAGTCATGCCCAGACTCCAGGTCTGTGCAGGCTCCCTGCACCCAAGCACCAGGCAAACACACACAGTGCACAGGGATCAGCCAGTGTGACTACACATCAGAATCCCCTTCCATCCTATAGTATGGACTCCTCTCCTAGTCTGGCAAAATTTTCTCAATTTAGTACTATCAGTAAAAGCTGGAATGTGACTTTTAACAATTTGTATAATGGGTTAGTTTGCCACTTTAAAGCTGTAGTGAAATGTGCATTAGAGAGCAAACTGAAGGCTCCTGTTTTTTTCCGACATAGAAGTCAAAGACCTAATATTTCCCCATCTGCAAATCTCATGCTGCTACAATAATGAAGGGATGAAGAATTTATTATGGTGAAAATGCACTTAGAGATGCATAAGCATGAAGTTTTGCATAAGCCTAGGAAGCAGCATTATATCCCCATGGCCCATGGCCCATGGCCTGCCTGCAGTGAGAGACACTAAGGGGGAAGCTTGGGCACCTCGGGCAGCTCCAGCCCATACTGAAGGTTTGTAGGATGGTGAACTCAAGCTTCACCTCCCAGCCTTCAAACTTTGAGACTTTCTATTTAAAAAAAAGCCAACAACCAAACAACTTTAACCTTTTCAAAAGTAATTTTGCTTCAGTTGAACTAAGTCTTTTCCTGCACAATGCACAGAGCCATACATGAAGTGCAATGTACAGCATCTACAACAGGAAGGCTTTATGAACAGGGGCTTCTGACAGCAGATGGAAGCTCCAGAGGAGCTGGCTGTGTTTCACCTGCAGTGGGAGAGGGAAGCATGCTGATAGCTCACAGGGGTCTCTTAGCCCTGCAGTTTATTCCAGTATTTCACATCACTACATTGGTATATCAATTATCTATTAAATCTTTATTCATGCTGTCCAAATACCTTCTGGTATTAAGAAATCTCATAGATGTTAATCACCTTTGAAAGCATCCATATAGCATCAGAAATACCAGTATTTTCATTCTCGTATCTACTTCACAGCACTCTAGAACTAAAATTCTGCATTTTTCATAGAGTGCTTTCATATATGCACTTGAAGCTAGACTTAAAAATCTGCATTTAAGGAGATACAAATGGTACCTCTGATATAAGCACTAGCAAGATTTAGAAGAAAATTCAGAAAAAATAACTGTAGCCTAAATCACCCTGGGAAGTCTAAGTTGGCAAACAATCGCCAGGAACAAACCCAACATGCAACAACTAGAGTCCTATGCCAGACAGCATTTGAAAGAGAAAAATGAAGGGATTAATTTTAAAATTCCACAGAACCACAAGACAATTTCACTTGCAATTAGTACCACCTTCAATTCAAAGCCCATTAGCAAAATGGCTGCTTTGAAAGCAAGGATAAATTTCCCTTAAAGATGCATGTGCCCAGGGCACAAGTTGAGACATTTTCTTTATACCCCTAAACACACCTACTTGTTAAGAATAAAAAATATGCCAAAGGAGAGGAAAACAATAGACAAAATCTCCAGTGTATGATAAACCATGAGCCACTGAGCTCTATAAGCACTGTGAAAAAGACCTTCTGGTGTTAAGAAATCTCGAAGATGTTTGTCATCACAAACAGTTGATTGCCACCACATTTACAAACAGTAAAATAAGAGATGCACAAGCAGCAGAATGGTCCTTTCCCCCAGCTGAAAACAGCAGTTAGTCTTTGGTGGAAACCTTACAATTTGTGGACATGTCAGAGGACTACAGGTGGTTTTGGAAAGCTGGATAACCAGTTATGTAGGGTGAGAAGAGTGCCCTTTCTGGATTTCTACTCACTTTTGCTGCTGAGCAAAAACAAAAGACTGTAGCTAGATCCTACAGGATTAGGATACACAGTTTCAAAAGCTGTTTTTCAATGCACAACCTTCACCTTTCTGTTTCCTTCAACAGACAGAGATAGGCATCTCCTCTTTTTTATCAATTTCTTACAAGCTCCTTTACTGTTACTCTTCTGCTACTTCAAATCCTCATATACAAGGGCAGGCAATTTAATTACCTTTTGCCACTCTGGGAAGATCAAGGTTACAAAGATTTTTGAAGGTAGCATTTTAGTACTCACTGGCAGTTGAAGTTACATTTTAGGAACCAAGATCAAGATAAAAGTCTTTATGCCTACAGTTTGAATGTAGGATTGAACTATCATAGGACTAGTGCATGCACTTCACATGCCCTACTATAAAAATGGATGTAGCAGAATTAGAAAAGACAGGCAGATAAAACTCTCTGCAGGAAGAGACATTGAGGAAAATAGAGCTCTCCAGCTTAGAGAATAAATAACAGGGAGGAGGAGAGGATGTCAGAGAAATCTGTAAAATCATAAATGGTGGGAAGAAGGCAAGGATAGAAAGGAAATCATCATTCACGGTTATTTACTGCTTCCTAAAACAGAAATGCAAGAGGCATCTAATGAAATTATTGGTGAGCAATTTTATAACAAAAGGAAGTACTTTTCCATATGATACATAATGGGATTATGGAGCTCACGGTCACAGGATGTTGTGGATGCTAGAAATACAAATGAGAAAAAAAATTATTAAACAAATTCATGTTAGAAAAGTCTATCAAGGGCAAATAAAGAAGATAACATGAATGACATACCAAGTCTGAAAGTCCTGAAACTACTAATTACTGAAAGTGAAAAAGACATAATAGAGGGAGGACCACTTTATGCTAGCCCTGGTTTTGTTTTCACTGGAGCCATAAATTTCTGCTACTGACCCCTGTTGGAGAAGTGACCCATAAAGAGCTACATGAGCCTAAGTTGTGCTATATAGGGGCATTTGGTTATGTACAACATGGAACTGTAACCACTGCAACTCTTGTAAAAGCTCTGCCTTCCATTTACTATATTAGTTTACATTATAAATAGTGGAACTAACAACGTTATTGAAAGACTTTGATAAAAGTTACCACAGCAGTTATACTGGATCAGACTAAAAAGCCTCATCCAATGTGAGAACTCTCAAACCAATATATCCAAGCTTCCTCTAAGGGATTCATAAACACACACAGATATATATTCCTAGAAGGAAAATACACGATAAATTTATTCTCATAAAGGTACACACCTTTGTACCTTTTCTTACCTTGAGATACAGAATACTCTCATATGACAATAGAAACACAGGAGTTATAGGACTGAATATTATTATATTTTCACACTTCTCCCAATTTTTATTAAAATGTATCCAAAAGGAAGATTTTACTCCTTTAATACCAAATTATGCATCAACATTTAACAAATATAAATTTATCTATAGACAAATAGAACAGCTGGTCTTAAATATCTGCATGAATATGGAAAGGGGAACATAGCTGAACTACTGAGGAACTGATTAGTGCAGAGATAACTGCTGTGGAGAAGTAATTAGCACCACTTGTACTACATGCTTTTACTTGTAACAATTACTACAGTTCAAAAAAGCTCTTATGTCATTAAGTGTTTACAGTCTCACATTCCTGGTATTATTTGCATTCCAGAAAATTTCAGAAGTAGAAAGGCAAGGTGACAGCAACATACTGTAAGCAAGATGCTAGCCAGAAATTCAGTTTATGCACTGATAACAAATTCTCAGTGCATCCTGCCATCTGAAAATAGAATTAGTCCAGATAAAATTGTGGCCAGGAAAACACACAATCCTGACATACCATCTGTAAAACAATAACCCAAAAGTCAAAATAACCTGATCTGGTGGCCTTTACACAGACCCTTTTGCAGTAATACTCTCTCTTCTAAACTTGGGCCACCACCTCACCCCTCAGCAAGTCATAAAACCACATCCCACCAAAAGACCTTTAGTGTTTTACCAAATGAGGTAGCTGATTTGTTCATTACTACAGAATTCAAGCCTTGTGCAAGGTTCATTCCTTTCAAAATGTTTACTTTTAAAACACAAGAAATGAAACACTGCTCTTGTGAACTCACACTTGTTTTCAGCATTTTTGACAGAAATTTTTATAATTTTGTGTCTTGTGATATCTGGAACTTTTTAACTCCTGAAGTCCTGGAATCAATGGGAAAATTGCAGCTTGTCCGCTTAAAAAGAACCCCCAAATCAACAAATATTCAAAAAACCTCTCATCAAAAGCAACAGAATCTCCCATGTTTCCCTCTCAAAAAAAGGTAAAAGCTGAAAAAACAAAATTAAAATGAAATCTTAACCCAAAAACATAAACAATGACCTGAAATTTATTATTGCTTTTGAATACACATTGTTTTTAAACTACCATTTGGGGACAAGGTGTATTGATTCCAAGAAGAAATTATGTTTGTTTTTCTTTTGTTTTTAATTGGTTTACTGGCATATATTGAAGAAGTTATTCATCTCTACTTTATAAATGCATCATATCTATAAGTATTCCTGTGCAGTGAGAATGAGGATGTAAAATTTAATGTATTACTAATAAAGGAGCAACATGTGAAAACTCCCTCCTCTCCCTTCTATTTCCATTGCTTGAGTTGTCCATTTGCCCTGTCTGCAGATGGGGTGGTTTGCAGAGGAAAACAAAAGAGGTCCACTATGCAAATACTAGATGCATTCCTCCACCCACAGTAAAGCTTCCATTGTACACTTGAATACTTAAAATACAACCAAGAATTACTCTTACAGTATTTACCAAATGTGGTCTGCAGGGAGTGCAACTTTTAAATCAGTACATTTTGCCTGTATTTTTTTTTAATACTGTCCAACAGTTATTGCACTGACGTTAACACAATTTGGAAGTAGTGAATCTCAAACATCACTTGAACACATAGATAACATCTCCACTTACTTCTGGTGGAGAGAAAACCCACCCTTCTGCATCATTTCTGGAAAACCACAACTAAGTAGAGTCATTACTCAATGGATTTTATTTTGGAACAGCTGAAGCCAGACTAACAACAGTCTCCCTCAAGTCAGACACACCTATCCACCAAAACAAGGTAATTTCCTCCAGGAAGTCATGGAATAGTGGACCATGCCCCACTATTTTCTGGACCAGCTTCTTGAAACTTAAAGTGGATGTGGACAGAAGCCACTGGGAGGAACACAGAATGGGGAAACTTCCACTGTCACCCTATTCCTAAGGCAGCTTCTTCTAAGATGCTGCATTTTCCCTATGAAATCATTATAAGATTAGAAAATCTTAGGTAATAGGAGCTCGGTATATTCAAAGTACAGAAATCTGGAGTGTAGTTCTGAAAGAGAGATTTCACCTGTGACACAAAATCAAGAGAATTATAGAAAATAAATATTCTGTTAATGATCATGCATTAATTTTGATGTTGTATAAAAGTCTTATTTCCCATACTTGCCCTGAATACACATAGTCAATATAATTTTACAAAGCCTAACACACCCATTTCGGTGGGAAAAAAACAATCCTGTAAGAAAAATGAAATAAACTTCCCCTTCCATGGCAGTGGAAGCCTTGCCCTGAAACCCCTGTGGTTCTGACGTCACCTTCCTACTTTTCAGATATCTTTGTTAAAAAAACCATTAGTTATGTTTCAGCACAATTAATCAAAGGAAATTAATGTAGCCTGGAGACTACAAAGTTCCTTAGTTGATCCACTGACAGCCTCCATGGGCAAAAAAGGGAGACTCATTATTTTGTTTTAGTTAAGCACAAAAAAAAAAGAAGGTAATTTGAGTTTAACACCAAAATGTTATCTTGAAATTCTGCTACAGCTGGAGTGTGACAAATAATGCTTACCCACAAAAGAAAAAAATTAACTAGATTTCAAATAATTTTACAAAAGCCAAACCAAACTGTTTCTTATTGTTAGTTTGTTTCTGTAAGTAGCAAATACAGCTGTGCTATTTAATTACAGTTCCCCTGTAATGAAGACAAAAAGTTGTGTAAAGGTTTTGTATGAGTCAGCTTTCCAATAAGACATCCTTTTTCTACTTCAACAAATTGATTTATTTAGAGCTGGCAAGATGGACAAAACAAAATATCAGTCAACATTCTCTGACAGGTCTCAATTCAATACTGGCTATAAACTGCCTCATCTTTCTAACCTCCAAACCCACACTCAGTATTACAAAAGTTCTTTTACTTTGAACTTTAGGGAATGACTAGGGGTACCACTATTACACTGTTTAGAGATTTTTTCTTCCCTTTGACTACAAGAAAAATACAGGGGAAGAATTTGTCACATGTAAAGGAGAAATCAGAGGTCTGGTTTTTAACGTATATTAAATCTATGTAAAGATCTTCAAGCTCTATGGATCACAAGTATAAAACATCACTTGTCAATTCCCTACCGAAATAATGAGCATTCAGGAAGATACTGCTGCAACCCAACCTGTCAGATACCAGCTGATCTTCCACTGAGCAGAATTTTTATTAACATAAAATAATTGCATTCCGTATCCAGGCCTAAGTGACACTGTCAACCAGTGCTGTGAAAAAGTAAAATAGAAGTGTTACTTACAGTTACTAGATGCTCCTGTATAGTTCAACATGTACTGATCTGCTACCAGCATCCTTTAAGTTTGCTACATACATGTCCCAACAGCTTCACATTCTCCTTCTGTGTAGCATCTCCAATTCAAATATTAGAAATACACTGCTGTGTTTAAACAGACACTTACTTAATTAGTCAAATGAGGAACAGTACTTTGGATGGGAGGGAAGAGAAGCCATCCCCGTTCAACTGCCAGTAAATGCAGCAGAGGAAACACCACATGTTGACTGTATAAATGACTGCATCTTCTAATAAGCCAAGAAAAAATAAGTGATGGCTATACATGGATTTCAGCAGTGTGTGCATATACTGCATTCTCCACTGAATTCATTCCAGCTTGCAAGACATTGATGTATTTTCTGACTGACTCTGCTTTGGAGACAAGCTTTTGAAACAGTACTTTCAGCCCCCAAGCTTTTAGATGACAATCAAATCAAGATTTAATCAGTTCAACTTTGAACCAGAACAGCCTCTCATCCTGCAGATCAGTCCCTGGAAATATATTTATGTTGATTTTTTTCTCTTCAGCTGCCTGTATAAATATGAAAAGTTTTTAAAAAAAACCATAAAGCAGAGATCCAGTCTTCGAAGACAAGATTCTTCTTAAGGCTGTAAACCTCCGACTTCCCTAAGGTGCATTGCAGGAATGGTAGAAATTGATTTAGTGAAAGGCTTCTATTAGTGAGAGCGCTGTTCTATTAGTGAGAGAGCTGCTCTCATTGCAAAGTCCCTCCCCTTGCTATAATCAATAATTTAAGCAAAGCCAAGAATCATGTCAGCCGAAATGACCAGGATAACTTGACTGTCTCCTTCTTACAGAGTCCAAGTAAAATTAAATTAAGGTCTGACTGGGAATGTATTCTAATATAAAAATTAATTTGGCCAATCTGAGTTATGTTTTTTGGCTTTCATGTCGAGTAGGGGACGAGGGATGAGGTCCTTTGTCCTTACTAAAAACGTCTCAGGTTCAGAGAAGTGCCCAAAATCCACTTTCAAGAAGTAAAAGCCATGAGCTTAGAGTATTTATCAGTTACATGCAAATAGAAAATGTGCTCCACAAAGTTAAAGCTCTGACTTGTGGGTTATGACAGTGCTACTCCTCTCTCAGTGCCCTGCAATGATATCTGAGTTAGTAACTGATGCAGTGTTTAAAATTTAAATTGAGCTCTACAGAATCTCAATTTGAAAGCAATTAAAAAAAAAAAGAAAAATGCATTTAGTTAAATTGTGTAATTGTTTAGGATCAAATAGTTTTATTAAGAAACAGTTTCATGAAGAGTTCTGAGAATGATTTTAAGGCAAAAGCTTTGAAGTAGTCTTACTATGTAATAAATAAGTCCAATGTATCAAAATATGTACATATAAAATAATCAACATAATGAATAGCAGTTAAAAAACAATCCCTGTAACACAACACCATATAAAAATGGATTAAAATGCCTCAGAGACACTATAAGCAGGAAGCAAAAATATATGCTTTATATTTGGAGTTGTCCTCTCCCTCTCTCCCCAGTGATTTCTCATCACCAGTGTACCATGGACAAATCCTCTGTGCAAGCCAAAGGACACACTGCTGGGTTTTATGAAACCAGATCCAGACATTAGAAGGAATCCACTAAATGTCATTATCTTGAGCTCTGTGGCATCCAGATATTGGACATTTATGGCCTAATCCTGAGTACCCAGGGGCTCTCAGAATGAAGCAATTGAGTCTTAACAGCAAATATATGTGCTTTCATAGGATTGCTTAAAAAAGGCTTCATGTCCCTTAAGGCAGGAACCAGACATCGACTCTCAAGTGAGGACTGAGTTCAGAGCAAGGTCTCTGCAGCATGCCAAGTCACATCACACAACACCTCTTCTGGCCCATGGAGATGTTCAGCACTGCTCTGAATCTACCCACCTTCTCCTGATGCAACAGCAACAAACCCAAGGCTGCCTGCAGCACCATCCATTCCATGTCTTGGTGGAACATGCTATAGGTTTCTGTATATCCAGGTATTTCTGTATGTCCAATACCGTAACTTGGAACAGCACCATTGTGATTCAATGGACTCACAACCCCACTTCAACCAATCCCATGTTGTTAATTGAAGCTGAATTCGACTTCAATCAGCTAATGCTTGACTTATGTGAGAATTCAGCACATGAGGAACCAGTGCACTGAGAGACTGGGGTCTAAAGGAGCCAGTAACTTGGGAGATTAAAAGAAATACCTCGAGGTGCAAACATAACAGGGCAGGAACTTGAGGAGGATTTAAGTCTGTGTCCCTCACTGTACAGACATCTCTTTCCACAGGGGCCTGAATTGGGATCTGACTTTCTCTTAGCAGTACTTCAGCATTAAATAACTCAGAGCTCCTCATTTTTGTGTTAAGTTTTCAGAACTTCTGTGAAACAACATCCCAGCACAAGCAAAATCAAGATCCCCAATACTCACTTCTGCTGTCAAACAGTCCATCTGATTTACTGTCATTGCCTTTGTGCTAGTCTTGCTTGCCCAACCTACTGCCTACAAACATCCCTTCTTGCTTCCAGCTCTCCCTCAGTTGGTGCTCCCCCCTCCAGTGGGTCCCTCCTCCAGGTCACATTCCCATCTTCCAGCCCATCCTCCCTACTTCACAGCCCACCTTGTTCCCCCATCAGCCTTGCCCTCTGAGAGCAGTGCGGAGACCAGCTCACCACTGCTGGGCCCAACACTGGGATCACAGCAGGTGCTCACAGGAACAACCACCATGGCCCAGGCTTTGCATTTCCACTCTGCAGAGTGCAAAGAGGCAGGAATATCTTCTGAGCAGGAAACAGCCCAAACTGTCCTGGCCATCTCCAGCCTGTACACCTGGTGAATCTCTGCTGCCCCAGCAACTGCAAGGTCCTCCAAGAGCTCAAGGGCCACTGCAAAGATTAGAGACTCATCCTGCTGAGTGGAGATACCACTCCTCCACCACACCTGCAGCTGATATACAGGAGCCTAGAAGATAACAAAGAAGCAGCCAAACAGGCTGCCAAGAGCTTCAGAGCACAGAGACCCCACCTAGAAGAATATAACCTTGTTCTCAGCTTGCCTTAACAAAGAGGGGCCTGCACATAAAGCGTCCTCCCAAAGGTAACAATGTTCCTTTCCTTCCCCAGAGATATCTATACCCATTGGAAACCATCAATCAGGGCGATTGAAGTTTGGCCTGACTTCTATGCAGCATTCAGAAGTGCTGAGGCAGAGGTTTACTGGATCGATTTTGGCCATAATTTTTTATTACTTGAACAGCTTTATGAACTGGAAAGTATTTTTTTTTTAAGGAGAGGTGGTTAGTCTGGCATCAGCTTACTGTGGCTTTTCTTCTGTGAAACTTCCTGCATTATCATCCCTCTGAAATCAGGATCCCGACTTTTCCCCATTACCTTCCATTTTCTCTTCTCTGATTTGTTTTCCCTTCCTCTTTGCTTGCTCCTGTGTCTTACAATCCTATCCATAGACGAGCTTTTCCAGCAAGATGCATTCAACCTCAGAGAGGACGTGCAGCATCCAGAACCACACGCTTCTATCCCTAAACTACAGAAGCTTGGAAAGTTAAGTACCTGACATGATTAAGTTGTTTACCACTTCTGAAACTTGTGTCTGTCCTATAGATGCTCAAAAGAGTTTCCATTTTGCTACAGCACACAAAAAGCATGTCCTAATATTTCTTAACATTACACATTCATGTCAAGTGCATTGTGGAGTTAAGGGAAACGTGCAGTGCTCTGGGCATCTTGTGAACTGCTCAGGCAGCAGTATGACACTGGCATTTACTTCCCTGTGTTGTCTTGGCACCACCTCTACTCCCCATTGTCACCTTTTATTTTCCCATGCAGGTATTCCACGTGTTCCAGGTGCAGGCCCCGGATAAATTTGTTTATCCCACAACTACCCATTTTACTGACTAGAAAAATACTCATTTTTAACATGCTCAAAATCATAGCACTGCACTTTATACAAAGCAGCACTATGATATTTTCTGGATTAGGAATTACGTGCTTTACTAAGGTAGCATGGGAAGTGTCCCTAAAAAGACAAACACGAAACAAGAAATGAAATATCAAGGGCAAAAAAACCCCAGTTTGTTAGACTCCCATCAAGTGGCCAGAAGTTCAGCTGGAGTAAGGTCAAAATCAATGAAGGTGTGTCAGTTGGGACTGGGGCACATTTGACGCTACTTGTAACCAA
Organism: Hylia prasina; assembly: GCA_013397195.1. Lineage (NCBI taxonomy): Eukaryota > Metazoa > Chordata > Aves > Passeriformes > Sylviidae > Hylia > Hylia prasina. The sequence goes on along the minus strand of VYXD01000346.1, from coordinate 415,732 downwards.
AGACTGACCTAGCCACAGCAATGCTTTAGTAGTCAAAGCACAGCCACCACAAGGCATCTGTCTTCAAACTCCATCTCCCCCAGCCCCAGGGCACCCAGGGAGAGATGTCACACTAGGAGACAGCTGTATGACAAACCATCCTAGATGCTCTGGGAACAACAGAGCAGAGATTAAACAAGGAGTTATTCTTAAAACAGAAACAGACACAGTAAACGGATAAATTTCATTTCTGCATTACAGGGCAGGCGTTTCAGACTCTGTTCAGCTGGTTAATTCATCTGTGAGTGTTACCTAATGTGCATTCTGCTCAGCCTGTGATTGTTTCTCCAAATGCAAGTCCTAGCTCTTGCCTCTTCTCTGCTGCCTGTCTTGGACACCACCAGACATCTCAAGGGACACCAGGTGGGCTGTTGAACCAAGCTCACTCTAGGGAGGACACTGAATGGCTCTGATGAACTGAAAAATTGTTATCCTTTTGGAAAACAGTTAAGTATGAAACTGTAACTGTGACCATATGACACATTCTGGAAAACCTCTTCTATAGTCCCAAATTTTGGTAATTGCAAACAGAGTTTGGAAGAGGATGTTAATTGTTGCTATATAAAGCATCTGTTCTACCATACCTGAATTTAAGCACATTAATTCACTTTTACATACCCATTTTTGTTATCTATCTCAATTCAAAAAGGTGCTAATTATTACTTTTAGTTGTGGAATCTTTAGGTTTCAAGTCAGAGCACTCCAGCATCCAAGATAGGGATTTAGGTAGCTCTATTGAGAATCACAGAATAAATCCAACCTGACTGCCCAAATACAGCAAGCAGCCTCACTGTGCAACTGATAGGCAATGTGTACTTGAGAGGATCATCTTTCAAGTTCAATTTACTATCAAGTTCAATTTATTTTATAACCTTTTACCAGTAGACCCTGATACTGTGAACATTGTATAACCATTGCTGCCCTTGAGGTTTTATTTCTTTTAAACTGACCCTAAAATCTTCTTAGAGGGATGGGTAAATAAGAGACAAACATGCAGTTAGGAACTTCACATGCAGAATGTTACCTACACACACTGGGGATATAGAGCAATAATCACCTTTCTTATTTCATAAGCAGTCTGCAAACAGTCAAGCTTGAGACTATAAAACATGCACTGTTCTTGAGACATGGTTATCTTTTAATATCAGTAACATGATATTTTGTTATCAGTAACATGTAGGATTTTTTTAAAAAAATAAACCCCCAATACTAAAAGTTGCCAGCCTTTAGGATGCACAGCAGGTGTGAACCAGAGACTCTTGTTCCCAAAAATCTAAAAATTGGGTGTTTACTTAGAACCCTACAACTGGTTATCTCACTAGTTTTATAGGACCTGTGTTAATCCACAATGTAATTTAATGTACTTTTAGGACCCGAATCTTCTCCCCCACTCAGAAACACAGAAAACACGTTCTGAGCAAATAACAGACTTATTGTCTGTATCAGATAGGTACTGCAAAGGAAGAACCGTGCTTTTAAGAGGACATCCATTTTAATTTGGTCAAAGATGCTGGTTAAAATCAGAGGCAGAATTGACCACTGCTATAAGTCTTTCTGACCAGTTCATAATTTACTATATTTTTTATTGTATTAAGAGGGCTCTTCTCCCCAGACATGCTGTTATTTCAGAACACTGGGCTCTCCTTACTCCTGATCCCCACGGACCAGTCTCACAGCTGCCATTTCTGCACAGGATTGAACTCGTTTATTTGTAACCAGCTAATAAACTGTCCTCTCATATCTGCTTGGAGACCAGCAGCAGACAGGCATTTGGTACACTGCAGTTGCAAACAGCAGCAGCAGCACTCCTGAAAAAGAGGACACTTGTGGTTTTAATGCCTCTTTGTTTTCAGCTTTTGATTTTCAGGGAGAAACAAGGCATGATGTGACCCAATGGCTGAGAGACCAGGGAGCCAGAGGAGGCTGCTGCCCTTGCACATCCTCCCACAACCCTGAAGAGAGCAAGAAGGGCAGCTGGCATAGAGCAAGAAACATCTGTGGCTCTCTACATGTCCCACATCTCAGGGACTTTCCTAATTATGGGGCTATCCCTGGCTCTAGAAGGAGGGGGTTTTATTTCAGTTAAAACAGAAAGCAAAAGCAAATTCCAGTTTTCTAGTTGGTTTGGAGGCAAAGAGAATTCTTTTTATTTCCTGCAGAATTCCGATTTCTAATTCATTAGAGATTATTACACAGAGCACTGCACTTTCCTATGGCGGAATCATTTTCCACTGAAATTGTTTTTCAGGTGATACAAAGATTAAGAAACGTGCCTGCCTTCTAAGGAGCTTTTTAACAAAACAAACAAACAAACAAGAGCAAGCCACAAACAGAAAACATCACCCTCATTCTCTCCTAGGTTTGAGCTCTGGGGCATGTGCTGTGCTGCTGGTTGCACCCACAGATTCATACAATTCATACAAATTCATCCAGGTGAAATACACATTCTCAGATGAATACACTGAGAGGGAGAGAAGGGATAGGTAGATGGTGTAATAACACAGGATGTGTTTCCTTTGAAAGCTAGACTAAGGAAAGTTTCTTGAGAGAGAGGGCGGGAGAATTCCCCATTATGCAAACCCAGTTCTGGTCATTTGCAGTATTAAAACCACCTGGAGCTGGTGTCTGGTTATTCGTAAGACTGCAGATGACAGAGGATTCAGCTGGATAGATACAGTAGGTCCCAGGGGAGATGCAGTGCCTGAGGCCAAGGGAGGCAGGTTTGCTTGTTTGGGAGACTGCCTGCAGTGCTGGGTGTCAATCAGCTCTGGTGGCACGTCGCTACCTGTCTCTAGGAAGGCTGACTGAAAACCCATTAGGGCTTGGCATGTGCAGGGATCCCAATGACATCCCACTGCTTTGCTGACTATAGGTTTTTTCTGCTTCTAAAATCACCACAGACTTTTTCTTTGAAGTACTGAATCTCAGAAAGAAGGTTTGCTAGCTGAAAGCGCCAATAAAATTATCTGAAAGTTGAGATCAATGTAGTTCTTGTCAAGATGCACATACAGCTAATTTCCCTGGAGAAGAAAGAAGAGTTTCCTCAAAACACATTTCTTATGCTGTACTGTGTTTGTGGTGTTCAGTGCCTGTGATTAATGGATTCTATCATATCCATTTATCAGCACTAACATTTGTTTAAATAAGCCAGTTGTTTTGTGTCTTTAAATTGAGTAGTATTTATTTTTGACCTCTTCACTCAGAGAGTAGGTCAAAGTTCTTGAAAACACCTTTTTATTAGACCACACGTAGAAGCATCCTGCCCTATGGGGACTTCAGAAGGATTTTATCTAAACAGTGATGCATTCCCAGTGCAAACAATTAAGAATAAATTTTTCAGGGTTTTTGAATTACACAACTCCAAAAGAAAACATACGAAAAAAACACAACAAAAATACCTCCCAAAACAACATTCAGATTTCCAGAATTCGAATAAAGAAATATTGTTAAGAGTGGGAAGAGTAAGTCAAAACAATTCAGAAGCCCTGAAAGAAGCATATTGTTATTTTCAACGGTGTCTTCTCAGGAAAGCCATATTTCTATAATATTTCTGCATTAACTGAAATGCTAAATACAATCTCTGGACTGAACATTATTAATTCCCCAGGTATCTGCTGGACTACATTCGTTTATGGATTAACTGTTCTCAATACTGGAGGATTTTTTTCACTTCCCAGAAGTTATATGTCTAAAACTCTACTGTATTTTTTTGTCCCCTAGATAAATGTCTTTCTTTCTTTGGGCCCTAACATCCATTACTGGAGCACAAATGCAAGGGTTGGAGAGCACTGAGCTGTGAAGACCCCACATGATGCTCTCCAACTATCCCAGATGCAGTGGCAGTGAAGAGCCCTGTCCATGCCCAAAATCACAGACCTCCAGGATGGACACCACCAAGGCTCACTGTACAACTCCTCAGCTAGGAGGGCTTCTCTTTACCCAAGCTGGCACACAGGGAGGGAGCATCATCAAATGACTGGGAGGTAGTGGGCACACTTACAAAATTGTGCATTACAAAAGTAAAAAATTTTCACTGAACCTAAAAATCATTGTTCAGAAAAGCTTTTTAGTTGTGTGTAGGCAGCTATCAATGCAGCATCTCCCGACAATCATGTCCTTCTCACAACATGCACCCATTGAAGAGCAATTATTTACAAACTAGCAAGAGCTGCAGTTGGCATATCTCTAGGACCCTGTATACGGCATCTGCTGGTGCCTTTCTTAAAGCTGCTACAATTGACCAGGAAGCTTCCAACAATTTCCTTGCAGCTGTGTGCAAGGCCAGGGCTTGTATTTTCATACAATCCACTTCCCCACTGAAACTGCTAAACACCTCTGTCCTTCCTGGCACCAGCTGAGAAAAGCTAAGCAATCCCCTTCTACAAGAGTGGCTGTGAGGAGCCTTTGCTTGAGTACCTGTTTCATCAGGCGAGCTCGGCGAGGCACTGTCCTGGGACAGGGTAGTCCAGCTGGAGTCCTCATCACTTGGGGCCAGGTTTTGAATCCTGTGGAGGGCACAGTCTGTTTTGGCCCCAGTTTTTGGGTGATCTTTCTTTGTCTCAGGGCTTGATGACACTGTGGCAACCTGGCCATCCTCTGGGCTTGGCATCTTGTTCTGTTTCCGGGGCAGGACGTCCCCATTGACAGTAACAGTAGAAGCCTGGCTGTTGCCTTGTGCAGACTTGTCTTCCATCCCAACAAAACCGTGCTCTAGGTCTCGAGCTGATGTCTCTAGATCGGCGTAGTAATTCAGGAAGCTCTTGGTCCTCCTTGGCTGCGAGGGTAATATTTCACAGCCAGAGGAATCCTGCGGGATCGGGTCATTGCTTTCAAACTTCTCAGAAGTTACATTCATGCCTGCAGTGGTACCGAGGTTTTTGTTGGGATCCTGCTGTCCCTGCTCAGCAGCTTTCCTGAGCTGGTTTTCTCCATTCTTCACCAGCTTTATATTGGCAGAGCTGTTCCCCAGAAGGGGCTGAGCTGCTGGGTCGGAAAGACCCATGGCTGCCTGAATGTTAGTCAGCGCGTACTTTTTCCTGCATTTCGGAGGCGTGCTGTTCTTGGTCTCTGTGTGCCTGATTTCTGCATTCAGGAGCTCGTTGTGAGAGGAGCGCAGGTTCAGGGTGTTGGGCGGGGTGGCGGGGCTGTTGCGGTTCACCACGTCCGTCGTGCCGCCGCTTGCCATAAACACCGCCAGCGCGTCCACGCCGGAATCGACTGGAAGGCAAAAGAAACTGTCGTGAAACACATTCATTACACACACTCTTTTGCTAGGGCTTCTGCTGAAGGCATGTAGCACTTTAGGTAATTGTTTTACAGGAGGAAAATTACTACAATCTAAGTGGGTAAGAGAAGAGACAAAAGCTGATCTTATTAAATAAGGAAGAACCGAGGCAGAAAAACATACAGAGAGATGAGGATCACGAAGATGAGAAAAAGCAGAAAGCTTGACCCTAAACAAGACAATTTTAGGGCAGATTTTTCATTTCTGATTCTGCTGCAGGCAGGCTCTAGGACAGCAGGGGTGCCCTTCACAGATGCCTCGGATTCTCACTATCTTACCATAACTGTTTCAGTATTTCACCTCTGTCTCGGATGAGGAGGGAAATAAGTCCTCGTGTGCTCATCACTAGGAAGCAGAAATTTGAAATATTTCTAAGCAGACTGCAGACAGATGCTGCTTCTTTTTCATCTTTGGGTAGTGCTGTTACTGCTAAGCCTGACTGACTGGTCAGCTGTTGACTACTAACACCTTTTTTTTAAATATATTTTTAGAGAAGGGAAGTAGAGGGTCAGAAGATTATTTCACAAAAGTGTATTTGATTTCCAGGGGCAGGGAAAAAATCCCTTGACAAAATACCCTGCTAGAATTCAATCAAATTCAAAAAAAGGGATGTTTTACTATTTCTATAGCTCACAAAGTTCAAGCTTAAGGATAAAACACGCATTCTAGGGCAGAGAACACATAGAACACTGTTAAATAATGCCATTCTTTTGTCTGCTTGTAAACAAGTTTCTGATTTTTCTTAGCCAAGGGTCCAGCTCATATTTTGAAAAAATATTAAGTTTAGAGGGAACAGATTTTTAGACTATTAAAATTACCAAAATATAGATTTTTTTAAAACTCGTTAAAAAAACCTGTAATTTGTTCCTGTACTATTTATGTCTTCCACTAATCTGCTCAAGTACTCCATGAACACCACAATTTACTGTAGTAGTCACTGTTGTTTGATACCTGGCAACTAAATTAGAGGCCAATTAATAAATCACTCCACAATAAATCTGCCACAACATGAAACACCCTTCCTGTTGTTCCTAATTCTCAGATATCATTGACTGCTTATATTGTACATAAAAAGGTATCTGGGGCTTATCCAGAAATGAAAAGTTGTAATTTGAGCTAGCTGATGACAGATCATTCCAGCTGAGCTGTGCTGCATCTTTGTATATTTGATATATGACAGAACTGACTGCTGTACAGATTTACAAGAGATTAAATATATGTGTTTTAAAAGAACATATAATACACAATCAGAGTGAAAAGGAGCACTTCATTGTTACCTAAATGTAGGCACAGTTGCTAGTGCTCCCTCCTCTTTGATGTGCTGTCAAAGCTGCTCACTTGGAAACATCACTCTGGTTCTTTTGAAACCAAACAGATCAAGTAATAATACCCTTTGTTCTGTGAATCACCCACCCAGCTGTTGAAGAACAATTTCTAAAACTTGTCAAAAACAGAATTTAAACTAAATTTTACAATTTTTCATGTTTGCCAATTTCTCACGCCCTGGTCAGTCAGTCTAAACCAATTCTTCAGAAGACTGATCACCCCATGCATCTGCTGTGCAAAAGCCATCATCTTAGGTGACAGCTAACAAACATCCTGAAACAAACTTTAGCCACAAGAGACTTTAAAACACAACAATTACAAAATTTGAAGGAACTTTATAAATTACTTCTCAGATAAACTTGTTGTATACACACACAGAGCTTTCTGGATCTTGTTCAAAACCAACCAGGTCTAATTAAGCAATGTCACATCTGATCAGATGTTACCAAAATGTTATACATGAAATAGCTTCTACGTATCAACTGGCTGCGATGTATTCTTTTCTGAATCACTCAAAATCTGACAACATGAAAGTCACATAAAAAGTAAAGTAATAGGGCAGGATAATTCCACACCCCCCCCCACCCCAACCTTTAGAATTCATGCAACTGCATGGGGTCTAGGGATTTTACCAGATTACATTTTACTTCATGCTTCAGCAAATTAAAACAAGCATTTTTGTTTTTCACCAATAAATCCAATTACCACAATATGGAACAAGACTGAAATTTATTCTTCTCTTTTGTTACAAATGAGCTACTTCATGAAATGCTTGCCACTGTTTTTGTCACTGAACAAATTTCTTAAAAAATAATCTTCCTACATAAAGCTTAAGTATTTTCCTGCCAGCTTATCTTTAGCTTGATGTTATTGTTTCATTGGTCAGAAATATTGTTAAGAGTAAGCCCTTGGAAACATTGCAACAAAATGTATTACATTTTACCAATCTGCTTGATAAAGGTTCTCCACTGGTTTGATGAACTTTGGCACATTGCTCAATGCCTGAGCCAAGGAGTCTCTGTGACCCACACAGCGTTTGTGACTTGGGTGTTAAGTTGGGCTGGTGTATGACCATGAACAGAAAAATGTCAAAACTAGACACCATCTCCCCTCCTGATCCCATCTCAGATGATCCATTAATCAAACCATCATGACCAAATGATCAGTGAGCAGGCAAACAGCAGCACAAGGAGTGCAAGAGTGGAGCAGATTGTTCTCTCAGGAGCCACGAGCTTGCTCGCTGACCGTCACCCTGCACTCCCAGCCCTGGGATGTACACGGCCGGCTTCCCTCTGTTCTTGGAAGCAGACACAGATGTGAGAAAAGAGAAAAAAAAGCAAAAAGAGAAGAAGAAATACGGATGGGCACATCTTCCATCTCAAGAGTAGAAGTTGCTGTGAGACTAGGACTAACTAAAGCGCCAGAAAAATCGGAATGCCAGGAAATGCCAAAGAGCACTGAAGAAATTGCATAGTAGAACACAGTAATGAAGAAGAGCAATAGCCTGTCCCTCCTCCTTTACACAGGACACAATGATGGTCGAAATACATCCCAACTTCCTAATTAAAAACTTCAATAAAGCGCAGGAACCCTGGATTCCTGCATGCAGGGCTGCCACAGGCAGACTCCATGCCCCTCTCAGATAGCTCTTTGTGCTGCCTGGCCCCCAGCAAGGACCACACTACTGGCACAGGGCAGAAATTTTCAATTTCTCTACCTTCTGCTGAAAAACAACACAAATGGACAACCAGACCAGGAATCACTGAGTTGATAGATATATCTCTATTTAAGTGGGGGAACACTGCTAATTTGTAAGTGAGTAAAAGTAGGGTTTACACTTAAAAATAGTCTACTCTGGTGAAAAGCTAACAACAATTAGAACATTAGCATTACTGGGAATAATAACATGGTTAAATTGTTGGTTCTTCAAGACAGCACTTAACTCAGTAGAAGATCTGTCACAGCAATTGATTAAGGGTTTCAACTTGCTTATTTTTTAGAACTCCTCCCAGCCTCAGTTGTAGACTTTTAATGTTCTTACAGATATAGATTAAAATACTTTTACCACTATAATGTGTTCAACACAGAGTAGTGCCAATTCTCTAAGGATCACAATAATACAAATAACACTATTACTTCAATGGCTTTTATTCATGTTTTTCAATCTTGTCATAAAACTTACACAGCTAGAAGAAAGAGAGAGAAAATGCCATTACAAACAAAAATAGTGCATGACCAATTTGTCTTTGCCATCTAATGACTTTTTTGCATTGTATTGTCTATGGGAAGTTTTTACAAAGCTGAATAGAGAGTTTCTTCAAAAAGGCACAGTTAAAAAAGAGAAGTGCTTTCTCTTTTTCATGTGTAAGGCAAAATGAAAGAGAAATATGTGCCTGGAAAGAAGAAGAAGAAGAAAAATAAGTGGAAAATTTCACATATTGGCATAGCAGAATCTTTTAAAGGGCATCTGACCTGGAAGTACTTCTGACATGGCTCACGGGGCGTCAGCAATGCATCAGGAAATAGATTATAATTTGAAATCTGTAAAGAGGGACCATTTAAGAATTAAAACCAAAGGAAAACACAAAAGAAAAATATCACATTTTAGAAGCTCCTGAGAGATGTTAAGCATTCTAAATAAAGCCCACAGCAAAACAGTGAGGATCTGTTGAGTTTCTAATGATATTTGACACTCATTAAAGCACGGGAGATGCTAGTCTGCAGCAACACGAACATGTAATTAAAAGCAACTATTATATTTTTGCTAATGTTCAACTTTACTAGGAGCACAAATTCAAAAATATTCTCCAGTTTTAGTCAACATACTGTAGCAAAAACTTAAATACATTGGAAAATATGAGATTTTTCCCAGTTACGAGATTACAGCTTACTCAGGAAACCACAGCAGCATTGATAAAAGAAAACACAGCATTAAAGCAGTAAAGTACACAAAAAAATTTGCAGAATGAGATCTAGCACATGAAACTAAAAAGCACAGGGTTGATCTCACAGAAGGGAATCATAAAAAGAAAGGCAGTAAATTCCTTTCCTGGCTCCCATCTTCTCATAAATAAACCATTTTGCCCTAAAGTGTCTGGTTTGGATATGAGTGACACACACATTGAGAGACAAGGTACTCATGACGACTCAGGTGTTTTTGTCGTGGCATCTAGGAAACAGAGGGAAAAAATAATACAAATCTTTCCATAAAGCAGATTTCCCTTCGGCAAGGATATCTCTTGAGTACAAAACAACTTCATGCCACAGGGCTACAGCCACAGGTCTTATACACTTGGGCTTTAGTTAAAGTCTGAGCAGCTGTAGAGAGCACCTTCATTATATGATTGCAGCTCAACACCAGCTAACTCCCTTCATTTCAAAGGGTGAAGTTAAAACATTCATTCTACAACTATGGCCAGCTAAATGGTAATAGTTAAAAAGATGTCAGCCAAAAGCATCCTAATAAACTCCAAATTTACATTATTAGCTGAAATCAGAATCAAGATTAGAAGCTTTCTTTCATCTTATTCTTCTTACCTAGATATCTACACAAATTCCAGGCCACACCTAAAACTTTTGGAATAGAAAAGGAAAAAAAAATATTCAAATGAAGTGCTGCGGTAGATCAGAGACTACAGCCAATGATTCTCCTCTTGCTGCTCCCTCTGGCAATGACATCTTAGCTGGACTGAGCTTGGAAGCAGGAAAGAGAAAGCTCAGCAAAGCCAAGAAAGCAAATTATGATGGTGGGCAGAGCAGTTTGGGGAATGCAAGAGCAGAAAAGGAGCAAGGCTGCAAGCACCTTACACATGGTGCTCTCAAATCTATCTGCAAACAACTCCACACAAACCTTTGTGTCGCTGACGGTGGGAAGGACCTCTCCAGATCATCAAATACAACACTCCTGCCCAAGCAGGTAACCACTGCTGCCCTCTCTACTTCACCCTGGATCTGTCCTCACATCAGAATAAAATCAGCACTTCAACCTGATTGCTAAATGCAGCTTTTCCCATTTCCAGCTATTTCCTGCTTCACCTAGTCCTACTGAAATCACCATCTGGTAACCAGCTTTCTGTCCTGGCTCCTCCACCCCCAAGAGGCACCCTGCCAGCCCCTGCTGCCACAATAATGACATTTCTCCTTTTAGAGCTAATCATGCAGCCAACCAACTGCAACAGCCTAGCAGCCGTGCTGTTTCTGTTCTAGTGGTGCTCTTATTAATGGGAATCCATAAAGCTGATCTGTCTTTATGTGGTGTAATTGAGGAAAAAAACCTTCTTCTCCTCAATGAGTTGTAGAATTCACATTGAATATGCCTTCCCATTTACCATTTTTTTCCTCTCCCTTCCCACAAAGCCAAACTCCTCATGCAGAAAAAAATTCCAAGGCAAGATGCTTCTTAGATTCAGATTCTAACAGATACAAAGAAAAAAAAAAATTAATGACAAAAAGAAACCAGCTAAATCTACTGTTCTTGTACTTTTATTTATTAAGATAGATACATCTAAATAATCAGTGTATATTTGACTGCTTGACTGAAACTTTGTATTGCAGAGAATGTGGGTCACCTTGTGCTACTACAGTACTGTTAAATCAAGTAACCACTTTAAGAAATAAAGAGCAATTCTTTCATATATATAAGGTATAGCCATGACATGCCATAACAACTAATCTTGCATTTAGTGAGGGAAAAAAACAAGATGGCATGCTAAGTCTTTTCCAAATTCAGTTTTCTCCTTTAATTAGATTTTCCCCTGTGTGTAGAATGGAACAGTCTGGTAGGCAAAACCAGTGTTGTCACAGCAAGAAGATGGAGTGTGTTTTATCTGCTGGCTACTTGTGAGCACAGATAACAAGAGCTTTTGTCATTGGATCTGTACGTTCGCAGTGACATTTGCTAAGTAAATGGCTGTAATTTTTTTTTATTCCTACTGTTTAAATTAAACTGCTGAGCTGTAACATTCCACTTTTTTACTTGTCATATAAATTACTCAATCTCTACAATAAAGATCATGCCTCAGACTTATTTGTTTATTTACAAATATCCCTACTTTTAACATAAGTGGTAATACAGGGCACAAGCATAAATGTCATTGTCCCTTAAACAGAAACACAAACTCAGAAATTATAACCTGAATTTCTGCAATTAAGATGACCAATAAAGCAAGAAGGAGTTTTACGTTCTGCAGCTTCAATCTCAAGTGCCATCCAAAAAGAAATCTTAACCTATGTGTAATCAAAGCTGATCAAAAAAGATCAAAACAAAAGCAAAATGTCATATGAAACAGAAAGATAGGATAAACTGTCTCAGTGAAAAAAACATAATCCAAATGTTTTGTAGGACAGGCAGCCTACCCACATGCTTGATGAAGCATTAGAAAGGAATCAAGGGCCACAAATTTGGCACATAAAATTACTTTGACTGATTCAGACTGATTTCAAACCACGGATTTTTCAGCCCCACATAAATTTAACTTTGATCATTTGTCAGTTCCTAAATCAGGAAACAGACCCACTGAAAAGGTGATCGATTCCTTAACAGGCTTAAGGAAACCCACAAGGTCCAGGACCACCTTTCCAGCTGTCTGAAACAGCAATGGACCAATCCCAAGCTCTTTGATCAGGTGTCACAGGCACCAGAAGCAGGAAAGACATTAAGCACAGGTCACAGCACTAGTAAGAGAAGTAGGTAGAATGTTAACTGAGTCCCTGTCAGGTGGAATGGTTAAGGTTCCAGCACAGATGATGTGCCGGGAAAGAAAAATTAAACAGATTATTATCAATAACCACTTCCCACACACCCTGCAATTTGCAGCTCACAAACACTCCCTGTTCCTGCAAAGCCTAGAAACAAGGCTGCACACTCCTGAGCACAATCTGCTTCTCTAAGAACTAACTGCATGCACAAAAATAAAGACATTTCAGTTTCCCTTTTTAAACTAATTTACTTTAAACTTCTGATGGCCTGGCATCATGATTTCACCTGCTTCAACTTCATCTGCCCTCTGAAGCACATATTACAAATTTATGGCTAGGTATACATTAAACTTTTATCTAACAAGGATATCCAGAAATATTTTTCTCCTCAGATTACCCAGGCTAGTAGCAATGGTTTTGAGCCACCTATTTTTACTGCCTCATAATTGAGATCTTAAAAAGTATTTGAAAGAGCATTTTACAGCAAATATTTTCTCTTTATTGTAAAGTTGTACTTAGTATCAAATTAGGCTCTAGAGATGAAAATCTGAAAATTAAAGAAATGGGAAATAATCCTTCAGTCAACTCTCTACAACTCTATATGGAAATAAAGAATAAAAGTATGTGTGTATCAAAAGTATCAATACATTAATTCCTAAGTGTTTGCAAATAATTTCAAATTGCTAACAATAAGCTGAGACCAGTGAATAATAATAAAAAGTCCAAGTCTCAGACACAGAAGAGAGCAGTAGAGTGCACAATGACATTATCAGGGCTCTCAAGAAAAGCAAATTAAGATTTTTCCATGTTGAAAAGGTTGTTTGTGTTCCATGTACATTAAAAACATTCTGTATCTCACCTAGATAAGGTTAGTAGATATCTGCACTTTTAACTACATCTGCTAAACTGCCTGAAAATTGGATTCACATGTCCTACCCACATATTCTTCGCCACCAGTAAAGGAACAGAGCTCAGGGCACATCAAACAAAAGAAGGTTTCTACATTTCCAATCCGTTTTTTCATCAAAGGCTGAACCAATAAAAGGCTCATTAGACAAAGACATACATCTCAGCAAGGCTGAAAGCTCCCTGCAAGGAAGGCTATGTGTCGTCTTCAACCAAACTTCAATGGGACAAATCAGAAACATTTCGAAACATACAACAGTTTATAAACCAAGTGTTGCCGTACTGCTTAAGCTGACAGAATGCCAGGGAATGACTCAAAGAGCCATACCCTACAGTAACTCTCTCAGTGTCATCATGGTACTAGAATACAGCAGTGACTTCAATCCTGCCCTGATGCAGCCAGTAGAGCTCCCTGAGAAGGCTCTGCCCATAGTGCTCATATATAAAACAAACCACGTGCTCATAAATGAAATCAGACTATCATATTTGCTTTATGGTCCCCATAAACTAAACAGATCAATCCATAATAAAGTGGAAGGAGAACATAACAGAAAAGCAACTGCACTTACTGGCATTTATATTAATTACACTGAAGTGTGGCTGAAAGCAGATTCAGTTTCAACAAACTTGGCTGTAGAAGACATTGAACAAGTGGAAAAGAACAAACTACTAGTATTACTGGCCTGAACTGCAAGACAGAATCTTGAGTTCTTGACATGCTAGCCAAAATTCTCTGTTCTTCTTTCTTATCTACAAACTCATAGATCTCCACACGGTATTGAAAACCAAAGGAAATAGAGTTTCTGTGAAAGGAGATGAACATGTGCTGCAAATCTGCTATCATTATCATGGTGGCTCTCCATGACCATATGCAACCCCAAGTGGAATTACAAGAAAACCTTCACCTTCTATCTCTGACTGCCCCATGAAGATGAAATTGACCTGTCAGGTCAATAGAGGTAGGGCTATGACATATGGCTTCTATTTAATTATGCTAAGAAATAAATGCATAAGTGACAATAGTCATAGAGACTACTACATAGTCCCTAAAGAAAGCTTTTCATCTGCAGGCTCTGAGTCAGCTCCTATCTGCCAACGTGCTTTAGAGCTTCACCAGGATCACTCAAGAAGATGAAGTTCTTATGCCAGTCTCCACACAGCTTCCTAGGAAAGGCAGAAACCAGAGAGACTTTAAAGAGACAACATGTATCATTGGGTACTTCTGCAATTTCTACTCCATCCGTTATCTGTATTCCTGCCTTTTCCTCAGCTATTATGTGGAGCTCTTAAAGAAACTCTACAGAAAAGTGTCACCTGCCCAAGCACGACCTGAGCAGTGATAAAGCTGGAATCTCATTTACACCAAGATGTTTTTGTCTGGAAAGAAGAGATCAGGAGATACACAGCAGGATTTTACTGATGCTCCTACCAAGAGTTGCACATTGCATACACTACTCCTCCTTGGGGTTAGGTGCCTCTTTGGGTCAATAATCTGTTATTCTAGGAGCAGCTCCAAGCCCACAGAGCCACACACACAAAATGATACATTTTTATGTCAACTCATCTTGTGCTAATGATAGCAATGTAATTATCAGAACATGGCTGCAAGACTGAAAGTTAGGTGTTCATTCAGGGGTTTGCTGGTATTTATAATGTCACCATTCTCACATTTGTTTCTTTATCTCACTGCAGTGAAACTAAGATTTTCCAGCAGTTTCATGAAACAACAGCTCCCTTGCAAGCTCAGAGCAAAGACAGGCACAGTTGGGCATTCTTGGGAAGCTGAATAGACAGAGGCAGAGCAGAAATTTGTGTGTTCCTCAAGGGAAATCAAACCCCAAGTTTATAAAATCAACCCTGCTCTCTCTGCTCTCAAGCACTTTGAATTCTTTGTAGGTGCAGCTTTGTCATGAAGCAGATGATCATGAAGAACCTCTTCCATCTGCAGTCCAGTGGAGTGTCATCTTAGGAGGAATACTTCCTATCATTTACATCCTCGATTTATGAATGCTTCAGAAAAATGGCATTTCCCAGAAAAAGGTTGCTTGGGACAAAAAAATCACCTTCCAGCAGAAGTTTCTGAAATAAAACCTGAGTCAGCCCTAATAATTATATTGCAGAATCACATTAAAAAATCATTCCATATGGACCTTAGTCTGAGTCACTAATAGGTCAAAAATCCAGAAATCCACCTGTACCTGCCACAAATCAAGAGGATGAGTTAAGAGTGGGACATGTGGCACCACTGTCTGTGGGCAGCAAGGGCTGGTCTTGGAGTTCCAGGTGCAAGCAGGTCCCTTCCTCCCAGTGAAGGCTGATGTGCCACTGCAGGACAGAGCCTCCACCCCTCCACACTCCAAAGATCAGCAAGTGCTGAAAACTACCACCCACATATTTCTGTACTTCCTCACTCCTAATGTCCTCTGAAAAAGTGGGCTTTTTTATTTAAAGCAGTCTCACAAAACGCTGTATTTTTTATTTTTATTATTATTACTATTATTATTGTTTTTGTTGCTGCTGATGCCGCTGTTTAAGCCATTCATGAGCCTTGAATGACAGCAGGAAGGCACTGGAATCAAACCCATTTTCCTCAAAACCCTTGATCAGATTCCAAAGTCATGCAAAAGACTGCAACTAACTAAAATAAATGAGTTGTTATGCTGTGGACAGGATATGCATGGACAAGCCTTTTAAAAAGGTTTTTTCCAGACATACAAAACTCTTTGTGCAGAGCAAAAAATTTAGTTTGAAATAAAATTTCATACTAAAAATTTGAGGCTACCTAAACACCATGAACAGAACCATGTTTTCACAAGAGCTGCTGCAGCCAATGTAGAAAAGTAGAGTTTGTGAGCGAGTATTAGAAAAATATAAATAAAAAAGCTCAGGGGAAATTAATCAAAGAAGTCTGTCTACAAAACATAGCTTCTCAGTATAGGTGGAGACTGTACATCCATCCTTAGTCTGTATTTTTTCACAAAGAAAATACAGAAAAGAAAGAAATCCAAGCAAAATTGCACATGAGGGAGTGTTCAGTCAGCACAAGCAGCATTAGACAGTGCCAGGGATACGCCTAAGACTGTTTTGCTTGCTGACAATAATCAAGGGAGATCATTGCTCTCTAATTACACTTTTTAAAAGTCTAAACCAGCAGGTGCCTCTTAAATTCACAGATCTCCATTTTACAATTTAAACACCTTGCTGTTTTTTATACCTTCAGTGCCTGTATAGGAAATATATTTCCTAGCATTGGGCTTCAAATAAGCCATTTTCTACTCTCTGTTATGTGTTTCCACAACTATAAAACCTTTAGTTATTCTCCTAAGACCACACACTGTTCTATCCAATAAATTTATGAAATCATTCAACAAAACAAAAAAGTCAATGGATTAAATGTTACCTTACCACCTAAGAGGCAATACAGCTGCTATACTCCACACAGACCAAATTCTTCCCTTCACAGATTTATTTAGGTATAGGTGTATGTACAGACAGAAGATCAAGTCAGTGACTAAAGCTTAAGACACAAGCCCTTGATGTACAACATTAAGATTGCAGGAACTGTAAAACATGAAATGAAGTGCAATAACTTAGATGGTGCAATTACTCATTATTTATGCAAAGAACACAAAGGCAAAATCATGTGTTTTACCAGCACTTCCATCTAGATCTAATCTGTTATCAGAGATTTCATTATGATCCACGTTTCCCAAATACTGGGCAATTTCAATACCATTATTGCTGGATGCCCAAAACATGTTAAGCACCAGGAAGCTGCACTAATCATACAGTAACAAAACTAAAAAATAAAGGAAGTTTCCTGGCTTAGAAACTCTGACAGGTTAAGGAAAGGGAAAACTTAGCTTAACAAAAGCACAAAGCAGTCATGACGTAGGTGTTTTGATATCTCTGTCTTGAAACTGAAGGAGCGCTGGTGCCAATTGATTCTGATGCAAGTTTTGCCCCTGGCAGATGACGGGAGCCCCAGCCTTTCCCCAGGTAAACAATTCTACTTCTTCATGCCTAAAACTGTTCAACTAGACAAAAGGAAAGCATTTCAGGCTCTTCTGGTAAGAATCAAATGACTATTACTTGTTCTCTCTAAGCAGTAATGGATTTGATTAAATACTTCCACACTAGAACATCTGAAATATCTGAGCTCCAAGCCTAGGCATAGGACATGGATATCACGTCCAGCAGTACATCAAGAGGCCACATTTGAAAGCTACTGCCTAGAATTAATGTCAAGTGGTTCTAACAGATCAACTCAGTACTCCAGAACCTGACCACCAAAGATCTGTCAAAACTGTAACAACCATTTATTTCCTCCACTGTGGTATTGACAATATCCCTCAAACAAGTCTTTGGGCACAGTATCTAAGCTGGCTCCAATGCACCATTTTAACATGCATGATTAGTCTGCAGCAGAAAGTAACCACACTTTACTACTTCCTAGGCTTTAGCCCTGTGGTTAGGCAAAACCCCAAAAATCAGGTTCTAAATTCAGGATCTCACCATGCAGTTCCTCAGGTCCAACGGCAAAGCCACCACAGAAGTCCCTGTCCTGCCACAGCTGCCAGCTCTCACTGCATTTTACCACTCGAATCAGCCAAGGCAAGTATGTGTGCAGCCAGATGCCTGAGGTGGTTGGGGGTTTTAAAGAAGTCTTTTAAGGAAGAGAAAGAACAGAAGTGAGAGCTCATCAAGCTAGCTTTGATGCCAAGAAAAGCCTTGTGGGATCATGATCTTTTGCCACAGCAGAAGGAAGAGTGAATACAAAAGTTAACCTACCACAACTTCACCTCAGTAGCCTGAGGGACCAACAGAAATTGCACAAGGACCAGCAGCAGACTTTTGGAGGTGGAGTGCTACCCCACAGCTCTCCAGGGAGATCACATCAGCTCACTTCCCATGGTCTGCACTGTGGAACCACTGCAGTGTGGTGGCTGATGGAAGGAGTGAGGTGATAAATTCTAGGAGCTCCCTTTTTGCACTTCTACAGAAGACAAACTTCAGTAAGAGATCATGTAATACAATCCAATAGGCTACAATTCAGAGGAAAGAAACAACGTGAATAATACTGAACTCAAGAATATAAATAATCTGAACTGGAGATGTTAGCTGCAGTTGTAAGCAATTGAAGCTATAGTGCACAGCAACATTTTAGGTTGAGCTCAAGTAGTTTGCTATTTGAAGGTTTCTGGTATTAAAAGCCTGATATGGACAGGAAGAGGAATAGCAGCTAACCTTAGAACTCTATAATAAATGAAGTTGGGAGACCTTGAACACAAACCACAGAACAAACCACAGCACAATTGCAGGAGATCTGGTCAAGTCACACAGCAAGCCACTTTTTAAAGTGCTAGAAAGCACCTTTGCAGTTTAAACATAAATCAATATACTTACCATTTGGGTACACACACAGAAGGGCTGGCATCGATTGGAATATGTCAGCATTCTTTATAAATACTATTTCAAAATTTACAGGCTTAGCAGCCTTCAAAAGTAGCAAAGCAAGAAATAAATTAGGCTGATTGCATACGTACACGAGCTGCTTGGCCGATAGTGAGCCCCTGGGTACCGCCTGCCCATAGTGCCAGTCAGCACATCACCACACGGCAGCTGCTCCCAAAGTACAGATCGAAGTCCTTAACTGAGGGAGAAGGAAAAAAAAAGGGAAGATTTAGTATAACAGCTGTACCTTTTTCATTAAAATGCTAATAGCCCCTACAAATTCCAGGATAACTACATCTATAAATTATTCAGTCATGATGTCAGAGGAGATGAACTGTTGTGCTATACATGCAGCACAAATTTATTATTGGTGGTTGGCCTTCATTAATAAGCTCACATAAATTTTTGAGACACAAAGAAATCTCAGGTCATACAGTAGCTTCTTTTGGCCCAAGAAAGAGCTTGCTATTGCCTTTTAATAGAGAGAGCCCATAGGTGAGATTTAAAAACAATGTTTGTCTTAAATTTTGTGAAGCAATCATTAAGCAATCATTTATGAACTGTTTACTATAGAAGCAAAACTTATACATGCTACATATAACACCGACTGCTTTGTTCTGTTTTCTTCTATCCAGCAGCATGTTTACAGGAATGAAGGCTATTAACCTATGTATCCATTTTCTTGCACTATCAAAACCCTAAGCAAACAAAAAATTACATCTTACAGTCAGTTTGGAATAACAAATCCAAAGTCTTAACTGAAATGTTACTGAAGCTGTCAAATTACTAGTATTAAATGTTTTAGTCTAAAATCAAGTCCCATTGTTTTTTTTCTTTGGTGTAGCATTTTGTACCAAAATATGACTTGCAGTTGCTTTTCAGCTTTAAATCAAGTCCCATTGTCCTGAATAGCCTTCATACTCCCAGATGTCTATCAATATATATTGAATGTTAACCACATCATTTGTTAAGATACAGTCCCTCTTATTTCATTTACTCCCTTGCTGGAAACACCAGGAAAAGCAGCAAATTCTGAGAGTGTTTTTCCTTATTTATTAAGGATTTTTAATATCTCGGGCTGCAGCTACAAGCACAAGCTTGTTTTATCCAGGAAATAAAGAGAAATATCAGGATACAGACAAAATAGCACTGCACTGAAACTGGGAGATCTCCCCAAATCTTCAAGCATATCAGTTCCCTTACTGAACACAATGCTAGCTTACTCCTGAATTTGATAAGCCTTTTATATATACTAGTATCCATGCAATTCTCTGGTGAGCTGGTCTGGGAGCCAACACAGCTGAAAACTCCACGCACAGACATATTTTCAGTCAGATTAAGCTCCTGAAATGTCTCATGGTGGTTGCACAAGTATTGGTAGCTAGTGAGAGCAAGTGGAAAGAATGGGACCATGGCAGCCTGAGATTAAAATGACTTTAAATGCAATTGCATAACACAGCTACACAGCCTTTGTAGATTACTTCTGAAATAGACACCTTTAAGTCCAAACAACAGGTAAAGATCTCCATTGTTTTCCAAACCAATGCTGACAAAGCATGTCCTGTTCAACACCCCTCAATGGGGAAAATTCAGTGAATCAATGAGACAGTAGCCTCTTTACCACTTAAAAGAATTCTGGTTGTTAAGAAGAAAACTGAGTGTTATGCAGTAAAACTAACCTTCATTCAAAAATCCCTTCATTTCTTTTGCAGGACAATATGGGACAACTCCTTACCATGGGTCAAGCAGACCTTTACAAGTTTTTTTGCTGGCCTAGTAGCTCAACACAAAGTTGTGCAAGGAAAAAACCTGCAGATGTTTGCTTCCCCTTTCCTGTTCTATAGGAATAAAACTAATAATACGTATTTATTAGCTGAAAAAAAAAGTCTCTCCTCAACCTAAATGGACCAAATTCATAATTCATAACAAAACACAACAGAACAGTCTTTAGCTGTTCAAGGATTAGGAAAAAAAATTATTGAGGTGGAAAACAGACTGTAACCAGAAGACAGTACTTAAAATTCTTTTCCATAGCTTGTGAAAGAGTTTGATCAACATGTATGGAGCTGCAAGATTATTCATTTTTCATAAATGCATTGTTGTCTTTCTAAAAGGTATACAGCTTCCCAAATCTCACTAAATTACATCAAATGTCTACAGTTGAGACAGGCTATTCCTTCTCTACCTAGCACCACAGTATTAAAGGGGCCTTCTGCACCACACCATAAGAAAAAATCTCAACAAATAAAAATAAGATTCCCAAACCTTACAATCATGCTCCTAAACAGCTGAACTAAAGTACAGTATGGCTCTCCTAAGGTAGTGTGCTCACTTTGGGAGCAAACCACTCTTTGTAGAGGTCAGGACCCAAAGGTATGACCATTTTTAAATATCACATTTTAAAACTCCATAAATCTCAGCGGAAAAGACAACATAAAGATAGATCCTCATTATAGCAAAGTTTTCATCAGTTACTGCCTAAAATGTGAACCTCAAAGATTTACAAGGTGGGTTAAAGCCAACTATCAAAAGTCAATGAAGAAGCAAGTGTCACACAGTAAGTGAAGTTAAACTGCTCCATAAAACAATAGTGATAGTGGGTTGTAGGTACCAGTGAGGACATACTCCCAGCAAGACAAATGAACATGCTGCTTGGGTGTAGTTTGGGGGTTTCTCTGTGTTGTTGTTAGTTGGGTTTTGTTTAGTTTTGTTTTTCCTTAAGAATCATCTTTGAATAGTGACCAGACTAGCCAAAACAACCTCCCCTTTCTTTAAACACTTCCACTCAAAAAAGGAGAACCTCAGGGGGATTTCTGCTCTTCAGCAAGCTCAGGGAACTCTTACAGAAATGTGACCAACCTTGTTGGTACCCAAATCCCATAGCTAAAGCATCTGAAAACTAGTCCTGATTTTCTATATACATCCATGAGACTAATAAATAAAATGGAAGGAATTCTCAAACGTTACATTTGGAAAATCTACGTATCATGCATGTACAGGTTTGGATTTGTTTTCATTTTTAACTGTATACAACTTAGATATCCACAACTCCACATAAATCTGAGTTAAACCTGAATGTACCTGATAAATCAGATCAAGTCTTCATATTAGTTTTTAACCTGTTGGCTCACATTTGTTTTCTAACCAACATGTTTTTCAACAGCCTTCTGTGATTTTTTGCTTATTATTATACTGCAAAATTGCTTTAAAATGTTTTATAGTGATTTATCCATCTGTATAGTTAAATTTAAAACTACATATACACAAACGGACATATAGCCTTATGGCTTATCTTCAAGAAATAATTTGATATAGCTCTGCCTGAAGATTTTTTTTTGCCCCTTCCTGACAATCTTCCCTGATTCCTTTCAGGTGGCCATCCCCATGCTTCAGCAGTTAAAGAGAACCATGGAAACAAAACCTGAGCACTAGCACTGCATACCTGCTACCCAGGAGCACCTGAAAGCACCTCACCTCAGGCACAGTCCCTTTTAGGAGCTGTGGTGACAGAGCTACCAGCTACTCATCACCACACATAATGAGGACATCTACCATCCTGGAAAGATGCCATGACTTTCAACTGACACTGTCATCTTCCTAAGCCATCTTCTCTACAGAGCTCTTCTTGCAACTCTTCCACATTTCTCAGGTTTTATATGAGTGCTACATAGAAGTTTCATTTTACTTGTATTCATGTTTTGATACTATGAAAAAAAAAACCCGATAGACAAACTAAATTCTGGTAGTCTTTGTGACTTGTTTTTTTTTCCAATGAGTCAGTCAAACCAGTTCTGTCTATTCAGCTGGCACACAGAATCCAATTCCCTTTTGTTTCAGAGAAAGTAATTCATAGGCCAACCTCCATACTATGAATGGCCATTAAAGCTATGTTGTGTTTCTCCCAAATATATTTTTTCATGCATGCTGTTGCTTATGAGGTCAGCTGACTCCTTGACCTTCCCTGGTTCTCTACAAGCAACATTTGCTATAAACACATTTGTGTTCAAACATAAATATAGGTGCATTCATATTGGCTGCTATAATCTCATACAGCAGTGCTGTTCAACCTACCCTCACTTACCCAAGAAAAAGGATACAAAAAAGAAGAGGACTGCAAATTAGCTACAGAACTCATCCAAGTGTAACTGACTACATCACTCAACACTTGCAAGGAACAGCTGCACACAGTGTGGGGAAAGAAAAGGTTATTGCATGATGTTTCTCAGGGGACAGCTACTCAAGAAATCACACTCCAGCACTCTCTGTGTGACATTCTGTGTGACACACAACACAATCCTACCTTCCAAGTCTTGCTTTGAATACCAGGAAATAGGTCTCTTAAGGAATGGGTAAGAGGAATGCTGTGCATTGTTTTAAAAGCACATACAGGCCACAGGCCCTATACAAAACAGATCCATTACAGCAAAAGGTTCAGATACTGAAAGAAGCTAATCTAGAGGGGAATAAAAATTAAAAATTGGACTGTAAGACTGGTGGATGGCTCATTTTAAGAAATCACAATTGAATATACACACAAATTTTCTGTATGTATTTGCATATATAAATGCAAATTTATTGTTTTTCACTTTGCCTGCATTCAAAGTGACTGGCAGCATTGCCTGTTGGGCAACAGTAGCAATACACAATTCAAACAAGCAAGCAAAGTGCCAGCCAGGTCATTTGTAAGTTGTGCTGCTGATTTCTAGAGACACCTATAGAGACAGCACTTTCATTTTCTGTACTAGGAACAGCTATTGGACATGGATCTCTCAAGTCAAACTGCCTCTTGGAGAAAGCACAATGTTGTCTACTAGCCACATCTCTTGTGCCTTTTTGAAGGTTATCAACAATTCCTACCCATTAGTTTCATCTAATAACTACCAACAGTTTTTTAAAAAGGTATTTTCATTTCAGGTAGGTTTTTTTCCCAAATCTTCTGTTACCTAAGAGACCTTATCCATCCTTCCAGTTTTGACTGGCAGTGATCACATCAAGGAGGTTATGCTGTCCCCTCCAGCTGCCTTTGCTGAGAGGCAGAGAGCCACCCTGCTTTCCAAACAATTCATCTCCGCTTGCTGGCGCAGGATTAAAGTTTTCCGGGAACCGGAAAGCCAAGCACAATCCCACAGACAAGAGGATGTCCTGCCTGCACTCCAGCCCTGCTGCATTTTCTGTGGTGTTGGACCTGACATGCTCAGATATCTGGAAAGTCCTGCCCTGTCCTGCCCAAAACGTCTGGCAACTCCATCATTTCTCCTTCCAACGAATTCTCAGTACTCAAATTCTTGTTGCATGCAGACATTCTTGTTTGTGCTTCTAATTTCTCCCCTCACAGGATTTGATTTGGATGTTTTTCCTCTTCTCCATAATTGAGAAGTCCTTTATGAGGGCTTTCCTTTTCTTGGTTATCCTTTCCAGGTACAGGTAGGTACTGTGCCACCTACCTGCTTAGTTGAGGTTCCATACACCATGTGGTGATGTATGCTACTATTTCCCACTGTGTTCTGAAGGATATCCTCACTGTTAATCACTTGAAAAAATTTCCTACTGTTTAAGGCTTTATGATACAGACTCATCAAAAGCATGTTTTTCTGAAATTCAACCTTTCAGTACTTCTGCAGCCAGATCACATGGAGCAAGCTGAATTTAAAATGTCCCCTGACCACAGCCCCCTGAACAGATGATACATACTTTCTCAGTAAAGCACACATGCTTTTTACATTTATTCTATATTAGCTTAACACAGATTTTGTTCACCAAACAGTAACAGAAAACATCAGGACATTCTATGCATAACTACATAAGCCCATATATATTATAACACAAAGGAAAGCACTGTCTATAGCACTTGCAAGTTTGTTAAAAATTCAGTTAACCTCATTCACTCAGTGCAGCTATCTGAACTGGTATCAGTCAGCAATCTCAATTTCACTTGGTCATTGGTAAGGATGTGTTAAGCTACAAGTAATGTTGCACATTAAAAAAGAAGACCTGCAGCGCTCTGAGCCTCTGGGGCTGCAGCAGGTTGGGCTGTGTGCCAGAAGGAAGCCTGGCAAGCTAGGGAGCTGGGGGAGTGCAAAGGCATTACACAATCAAAGCAATCATCACTGGGAAACACAGATCTCCCTGTAAAGCCTGAACCAAGAGGGCAATACTTCAGACACATATTCTGAACCCCATTTACACCAAGATCCATGAAAAGTATTTTTCAAAGCTGACTGTCTGGTAAAAACAGCATTCCTAAATGAGAAGGTATTATTTCTTCTGAAGTTAAAGATGCCACTGTGCTTCTGCTTTCTGTGGGAAGCTTTCCAAGCACAGCTAGGTTTTCTGTTGTAGCATCTCGCCACTACCCTCCACTTTCATCTTCCTTGTATCTTGTAAGAATGAACACAGCCTTGCTGCCATCCGTCCAAGAACAGATGCAAAATTGGAAGCTGAGAAAAAGCAGAACCAGATTCTCCAGAAAAATGTAATTTCTGGGTTTTCCAGCTCTCAATTAACTAGTATGCAGAGCTAAAACTTCTCTCTCCAAACTGATGTATCCGCTAAACCCCAAAAATTTGTCAACTGTCCAGACAGAAAAACAAACCCCAAACCTAGCACCTTCTATATATTGATGGTATTCTTCATTAAATACTGAAAAGTAGGAGAACGACTTTGTATTATTACTCAAGACAAAAAAAATCCCAGTTTATCCATTTTGTCTATTTGCATCTTAATGATCTAATCTAAACTCCCTGTGTTCTACCCTTTCAAGAAAGCAGTGAGCACAGCAGAACCCACCTACTGCTGGAAGACTGGGACTTCAAGACAAAACTGTTTCTAACTGCCATGGATACTAGAAAGCCCTCAAAAGACAAGAGAAAGACAAACAATATTATGCAGGATTTGTAGCTTTACTTAAGTGAAAAAGTATTTGAAACTCATGTGTAGCATACTGAGACATGGACAGCCTTTTTGGATGTTAAATGACAGAGACACAACCCACCCTACATCTGAATCCAGCTTTATACTAATGCCAGTCACCCAAATCTCCTGCACAGACTCTCGTTAGGGCTCTTTGATACTTTCTGCAGTTAATGACAGTCATTTAGAATAATATAAGCATATTCCTGGGTGCCTTCTCCCTTCAACAATTCATATTGTATTGGGAACTGCCAAAAAACACCATAAACTTTTCCTCAGCTGAGATGCAACATGACACGTTTACTTGGGGACAAGGCAGTGAAAAGGATTTTCAGCATCCCAAGAGAAAAATTTATTAACTGCTTCACATGTCAACATATGGTTCATTATCTGCAGTTATCACATAAAAGTTCTGCCTTTCTTGATGGGAGAACTTATCTTAAGGAAAAAAATAATTAATAATGAAATATTTAAACATCGGTCAGAATAATCAGAATAATTTCATGTTGTTGCTCCTGCTTGCTAGTCCTAACCCAGCCATGAATAATCACATTAAATATTGTACAATCCCATAAAAAGAGCAATTTATTTAATACTTTCTTTACAAATGGTAATTTCTAACTCATGGTGTCTTTTTTCCATTTTTTTGACAAATAGGACAACTACGAGGACAGTGAAATACCACCTCAAGACAATCAACCAGCTATGATTCAATTGTTTCTTTTTAAGTCTCTCCTCTCCACAACACCCTCTTCCTGCACACAAGGCAAGAACTGTGTCCTTTGTTGGCAAGGGCAACTGCTATCAATACAGCAAGAAATTTATCTATTTTTGAAAATATCTTATACTAAGGTAGTGCAAAAGGATGAATCATGTCCTACACTACCCAGTACTACATCTTCTGTTACCAGTGGCAAAAGCAACAATGATTGATGGCAGCACTGGGAGCAGAAGCACAGGCTTTGCCTGCTGCAAATGGAGTTCCCCCAGGGTTTCCTTCTCAACCTATTATTAACAAAATCAAGCACTAGAAAATTAGCCTGATTTTGTGAATAACATCTTCCACAAACAAGCAAGTATTTTTTCCAGTCCTAATCACTCTATGGTTCTGTGATTTTAAGTGATGAAAACATAACAGGAACTTTGTGACAGCTGGTGCTGATTAATAACTCGCATGGCAGCTCTACGTTTTAGAAGAATACTGCTCCATTCCCATGTAAGAGTTGAAGCTCTGTCCAGTAGGTATGGAGACTAAAGAACAACAACCTGGGAAGACAAGTTGCATCTTTAGCTCAGCCTCCAGTGTATTACAGCCTGCTGAATCTGCTTGATTAACATACATGAAAACCATGAAGACCAAGACTAACCCTGAACTCTTCCAGAAGTCCTTAAAAGACATTCCCATCTCACATAACTACATAAAAGCATGACTCTAGCCCTTGCTGGCTGGATTCCCCCCATTCTCTTTGCACAAAGACTAATTTAATAAGAAATATGTCACTGCAGTGTAGCTTTATGTAGGGGCAGAAAACCAAAACAAACGGAAAAAACAAACAAAAACCACTCAAAATCATAAAGACCTCTGAAATTCTTCTGAGTGAGAAATAAGAAAATTCTCTAGGAAAAGTAACATGCACCATGAAAAACCATTTTCTATTTCAATATCTAGGTACTAGCAGTTATCTTCTCTCTGCATATTAACTAACCAGCTAAAGAGGAAACCTACAGGATAAGAGTTTGCAGCTGTGCATCCCACAAAGTAAAGCAAGAATTTAAGGCACTTGTAAGATTTGTTCAGTGCTCGAGAAGGCTGACATACAGCTGAAAGCTCTGCCAGGTACCTCCATCCATTAGGACTGTAGTAACACCCTTGTAAGGATCACATCTGCAAAAGCCCAGAAGAGTGCTGCTGCATTTCAGAAACATGGAAAGGCAAAGCTGATGCAAAAACTTCTTGCCACTATCAGCAAACAGTACAGTCTCTCCACAGGGCTCTGCCAGTACAACTACTTGTATAGCACAGACAGAGAGACATGCTCAGCCCAAGTCTTCCAGCTAACAGCAGTTGCTTCATGGGCAGACAATTCCAGACTTCTCACATACCTTATTTCAGAAGATGAGAAACCCTGTTGGTTTGCCAGATACTGGGAAATACATCCCCAGCCTGGTAAATTCATGTGAGAGGGCAGGGAAAGCCATAGCATCAGATGCTGCTGGGGAGCATGATGTCAGATAATCTCTACATAGGCAGCCTCAGCTGGAGTCACAAAGTTCTCCCACCCACTCCAAGATCCACAGAGAACCATCTGGATACATCACAGGAGACTGCACTTCTGTGCTGCACAGAACACTGATACCCAGCACAGGTGTCTTCATTAACAGATTGCATTACTGACACCACAGGGGAACAGTACTACTGTGAAACACCTCTGCTAAATACAGCTTTTTTCCACGTAGGTGGTAGAGCAAGTTGCAGTACAGCTAATCTGCAAAAATAGATAAACTAAGAATTTGTGCTGGAGTACCAGAAGAACTGGACCACCCCCATTCATGAAATCATGATAAACAAAGCAAATACTGCATAGAAAACAGGTACCTCCAGTCTCTGTGCTGAAAATTCAGTGTTGATGATGTGGGATATGAAAGGTTCAGAAAGAGTGCCCCCACCCTAGAGGATCCCCAGATATGAAGCAGATTACTTACTCTTCCCAGCTTGTTCGTGGAAAGAGCACTGAACCACGTTCTGGAGCACCAGCACCCCCTCAGGTCACTGCAGAAATCAGGCAAGCTGCAAAAAAAACCCAAATCATATATTTTAATCTATGAAGAGTCAAGAGCAATTAATGAGAACTACTGAAGTTGCAGAGGTGCAGGATATCAGAAGAAAGCTGCACGGCTGCCCTCTGTGCCAGTGGGAGCCACAGGGCAGCAGGAGCCTGGGAATCACAGGAGCACTGACAAACAACTGCATAACGCAGGCAGCCACCTTCAGTTCACATCCTTAAAACTATCTGCATTCAACAACGTGCACACAGCACAACTAAAAGCAGAACAGAGGATCCATACATCACAGTGCAGGGACCTTCCCAAACCAAGCAGGTGTCACAGTCTGCTGCCAGATTATGGCAGCTCAGGTACATAAGAGACACATTGCAAAGCACACTTTAAATTCTCTTTCTTCTCCACACTGCAGCACAGACCTGCAGTTTTCCCCATGCACAAACACTGAATATCATGAAGAAAATTAATCCAGATGATAAACATAAGCCCAAGTTATGAAAAAGCAACAAGTGCTTAAACAGTAAGTTCATAAAACATCATCTTTTCAATTATGCTTGCATTCAGTAGACATCAAGTAAATAATTTATTTTTGCAATGTCTGTCCACTGCATCATAATCACTTCACCCCTGGCAAGTGGTTACATTAATGCTGTTGCATTCAGTACTGAAAAATATGTATGTATTTTTCAGTACCAAATGCCACAAATATACCAAAATATATACAAAACCTCACACAATGAGGTTATCCTCCCATCAAAAGATGCTACAGCAGCAGCAACATGTCTGTCAGTCAAACTATGTTCTAGGACTCAGGGTGGCATTCAACTTTCTGTTTGTTCCCCCATGTGAAGAAAATAAATATGCAAGATCAAATAAAGATACAAATCTCATCTACAGTAGAGCCTATATAATTTTTTTTTCTTTATTAAAGCAAAAGCCAGGCTAAATCAAGCCAAATTATATTTCATGTTAAAGAGAGGTTCATATTTTTCTTTGTTCTAACAGAAATTAACGAGCTATAAATCCTAGAAAGCACTGAGACAAAACAGATCATTTAAGAGAGCTGAATACATTCTTGCTAAAAAATGTATTTGTCCTTTGAAACGTGGAAATAGAACTTTTTAAAACTAGATAAAAAGTAATTTTAAAATAAAAAGCTGCTTTTTAAAATCAAGAAAATATACTCACTTTATATTCAATAATAAAGTTGCACTTTAAAAAAAAGTGCAACTTTCTTCAGGTAGAAAACATACCAATGCTCATTAAACTAATATTCTAACCCAATTTACCACATTTGTGAACTTCTGTATCAGATTATCAGATTTCAGTATTCAAGGGAGAGGGAAAAAAAAAAGAGGGAGAGAAAGAAAACACATGTGTTGTTAACACCTTCTTACCAAGAAAGCCAAGAAACCAGCAAGTTCCTGCTGAGATACATGGGTTTATCTAAACGAAACTTTCTGGGTCCAGTGCTGAGACCCCAAACTTCTTCACAGGCTGAGCATACATGCCAGCTTTTCCAAATAATTTTAAAGGATTTCTTCCTGACATAATCAAAAAGATGCATCTGTCTGCAGTGGCACTGCCATTTTAATAATTAATGTTTTCATCCTATATATCAAAGTGGTTATAAACCAAGCCTAGAGTAATTGCAACTGAAACAGTAGGCAATTCACTAAGCTTAATAAAATAATCTCAAACTCAAAATCTTTTTACTCCTGAAAGGAGACAGTTTTTCTACACAAACTAAGACAAGGTCAGCTGCCTTATCAGACAAAAGCCTGAAATACAAAATACGGGTCTCAAAGGTAGGAATAACCAACCTCTTCATCAAAACAGCAAATAGAAAATTGCAAAACAAAGTTTCATCAACAGACATCTGACCTCTGACCAAACAGGATCTTAACGCTGATGGCATAAATTCCTGAAACTGTGCTGCCACACACCCAACATTTTCTATTTCCCAGTTGAGAATCCACCACCCTGAGTGTTTTTCCCTTCCCCTGAATCCTGCTGAAAATGTCCACTTCTCCACCCACATTTTTACCACATTGCCTGACTTGAAAATTGGCAGACTTGAAAACGAAGACAGGAATCTTTTTTCATCCTGTTTATAAACCTTCCTATTTCAAGAAAGGCTCGGATGGCCCACAGGAGAGCCAGCTCAGCCTCCCAGAGCTATACAAGTAGGAATAACTCATTTAGGACTTTATTAAAAGCACAAAATTAAAAGGCAGATAACATGCAGGCACTAATACCCACAGAAGTAATTAGCAACTGTTTAACGCCACAGATGACAAAATAGTAACATACCATTACCATTAATGAAATAAACAACTGGCTGGTTGAGGTAATAATAGGTACAAGTTAAAAAAATTAAATCATCCTTATTTTCTTCTTTTGCAAAAATGGGGTGATAGCTACATATATTTGAAGTAAGATTTCTGGGTACTTGAACTTCCACAGGACAAAGACCTGCAATCCTGTCCTCACCTAGCCTAAGAAAGAAGTGATGCCACAGAAGCCAGTGTGAAACCTGATCTTGAGCACATTACAGAATTTCAGCTAAAAATAATTTTTCAGCATGGAAGGAATTTGGGAGTTACTGCTCTTCTTGAGAAGCTAGAGCAAAACCTACTTTTGTACATGTCTTAAAACAGAGACAGACATCTATTTGATAGACTTCCAAAGGATTTGTAATGTTTAAACTCAGGCCCAATCTACTTTCTTGAGGTTTAGCAGGAATTTAGCAACCTAAGAATCACTGCAGCTTTTTCCTTCTTCTTCACTGCAGTCTGTGCTTGTGCTAGCGGCCTCCTGCTAACAGCTAAGAAGGTTAGCTGGTTTTACAGCTCTCCTTTCCAATTCCTTGTTATTGGTAAGGAACTTGAAAATTCAGGTTAATACAAAAGAGGCAGGTTTCCAACCACCAAATTTCAGCTGGAATCATTCAGTACCAACATCAGTTCTATACTTCAGTAACTCTTCCTCCTGAGGCACACACACTAGATAAACGGTGGGTCGCTCAGCAACAGCATAGGATTATTCATTTTGTCCTTAAATAATAAAATAACTTGTACTAGCAAGATTTTCAGATGTGTCTGTTGATGTGGAATGAGGAATTCTGATTTAAATCCACTTACATCTAAAAACTGACACAAAAAATCAAAAATACTCATCAACTCTTCCCCCCTGCCCAATGGGCTGCAGAAAAGAGCAGCCAGACTGGACCTGGTGGGTGGTATATCTGTCCAGGGAGAGCAGCAAATAGTCTTCCACTTCTTCACATTGAAATCTCATTCTATATGAAAATAAATCCATCTATTTGAATCAGGGAATACAAATTCTAAGAGTTCTGTCACTCTGGAGCCAACCTCCTGTATCCATTACAGCAACAGCTATATATTGCTATGGGACTGCAAACCTGCTTGTTGGGCGGGGTGAAAGTCTGTAAAAACAGTAACATCAAAGTCACTGGGAATCCAGTTGCTCTGGGAAAAATAACTACAGACTTCACAATTCCTGCACTTTTAGACTGGAAGTGCAGTTATGAATTCATGTGTGAGTGTACATATTATACATGTACAATATTTATCATAGAGAGCTGAGTGAACTGGTACCAGAACAAAACTGGTGACAATTTTCATACTGCAGCTTCCTCTGGGCATGCACAGACATACAGACATGCCACACTCACATTATCAGACTGGGAGCTCTGCCTTTAATTGTCTTTTAAACAGGAATCCCAGGATCCTACATACCCCTCCATTAAAATTCACCTCTTCTTCCAATTTCTTAATAGAAGAAAGAAGTCATCCAATGTGACATCAATAATTAATAAGTACAGCATGGCCATCTATTTTAGGGATATATTTTTCTCTTTCCTTCTAGAAAGTACATTAACAGTGTCTAACTTCAGTCCATCAGACAGCCTACGAGTAAGCCTCATGCAACCATCCCAAGAACCCGGGCTGCTGGGATTTGTTTCCAAAAGCAGAGAAGGAGACCTTCATTTTTTATAAGGCTTCTAGGGGTCTTAGTCTGGACATAGTTTATAAACAAACCAACAAACCTAGGCAAAACAGCCTGACAACCATGGGGGACTCACCTAACATAATGATGGCTAAAAAACTCATTGAAAATGGGCGAGAGGAAAAGGCTGCTGTCACACCTCAAGAATTCCCCGACACTTTTGGCATCTACCTTTCTCTCCATCCTATCTTCTTTGGCAGTAGTTTTTGCTGAATCCACAGAAAGAAGCATCAAACACATTAATTCACTTATTGCCCTAGAGGGCCAAAAGGAAAATTGCATCACTTAGATGGTTTTACCTTCCCAAACTTTTGAAAGTCAGGAAGAAGAATTTTTTCACAGTTAGTGGATAAAACACTGAAATGCACATGGCACTGTTTTATTTATGAACACTGACAAGTCCAAAAAAGCTGAAGAGATTTGGTGCTCCACCATTGGCAGGAGGGGTCCCTCTCTTGCCCTTCCAGGTTAAAAAGCATATTCTGGATACCCTCCTGGAAAGGGCAGGTGGAGGCCTCAGGTCCTCCTGGGACATGGGCATGTGTTGTTTGCTCCCTGCTCCCCACAAAGACTGACCAGGGGTCACTGCAGAGGAGACTGAGGAAGGAAATCCTCAGTATTTATAAAGGATGCTAAGGTCTCCTTCATTTTAGTGATTCTTTTATTTAAAAATATCTAAGGCAGATATTGAAATGTGGTTTTTGTTCTTGGTCTTAAAGTTTTGATCAGCGGCACATGTGGTGGGACTAAAGCATTTATGCCGCTCTGGTCCAAAACTGCGTTTTCATTTTAGCAAATCCTCCTCACCATTGCCCTCAAAACACTCATGCAGCCCTTCACATTGCCAGTGACTGCTCCCAAACACCAGGGTACTACATCAGTCCTCTGGCTGCATGACTTACTGCTTTCCTCAAGTCTTACTGTTTGCTGAACTGCGCTGCACAGACACCAAATCAGAAGAAAGCAAAGCACTGGGTAACACTGAAGCAGAATTAATCTTCAGCACTGGGGTGGTTGACATCTCCCAGTGCACAGCACTGCCTTCAGCTCATATGGTCCTGTCATATTGTGCACTCCAAAAAGCCCACTTCGAATTGTCTTTCACCACTACAGTTACACATAAATCATACTACCTTACCATTAAAAACTTCCATGGAAATACCCTACACTTACAGCATGAGAGAATTGGTATTTTCACTAGTGAGTAATTCAGCTTCCTAAGGGTAAACCAGACAGCCAGGACAAGAAGCTGTTCCAGAGAGATGTGCTGCTCTGGTGTGAGGTCTCAGAACACATACATCCAATGTGCAAAAGCCACTGGAATAGGGACAGCTTAGAGACATCCAGAACACAGCTCCCGCACTTCAGGGCCCTGTCTGAAACACGTTTGCACTGTGCTGAGCATCATCCCAGCAGCACAGCAAAGCCTTTTGTCCCTCTTTTTCTGTCCCTAAGTCTACTCCTCTCCAGCTTTCAGTATCACTGCAATCATGACTCAGAACCAGACAATTCCTATGAGTACAAAACTGTCTGAGCAAACATCTGGGCTGAAGCTGACAGTCTCTGGGATCTTATGCCAAAAGCACAGCGCGATCAACATGGGCACGTTATCATTCAACAGCAACTCTTCAATCAAGTACCACTGCAGCATGTTCTTCCCCCAGTGGATGGCAATCAAGCCATATTTTCTATTTCCTCATCTGTCCTGACCCAAATTTTACAGCTTGCAAAAGCCCAACACACAATTTGATGATAGCACTTCAGCAGCAAAACAAGCATGCTCTGAGCACACTTAAGAAGCTGAGTTAAAAAGAATTCTAAAAACCTTAAAAGTGGAAACAAAAACGTGAATCAGTATTTGAAAACAAAGCAGTCTGGAATTGCTCTCAAAAAAGCTTATTCTTAGCACAAGGGGGTGCAGCATGGCTAGCTGAACAATTTTCCAATATATTTTAGGAATAACTTTCACACAGGCATCATATTTTAAAGAAGGAATTGAAAGCTGATATATGTGACAGAGATCAACCATGAGGGTAAGAAGCAACTAAAGATGCTCTTCCATAAGCTGTTTAGGGAGAAAAACATCTCCAAATGATAAGACTTCTTAGCAGACACACCATACTTGAGACCAGGTTTTATCTGTCACTTACAGACCTGTGGGTGATGAGTATTCAGGTCACACACACACCTCTTCTGCAGCAACCCACAGCACAACTATTCATGTGATAAACACCCACGTCACAGTGGAAGCCAGAGGCAATGAATAATGCAGGAGGATCCAGTCATTCTACCACACAGCATACCCATGGGATATGGAGGCAGCATTTTAGCTTAAGTCATCCTTCTCCCTCTAGGGCACAAGCATGCTCTGTAGTAATTCTCTCTCCACCTCAGGTTCTGCATATACATTAACCATCAAACCCAGCAAACCAGGACAAGTAGTTAGAGAAGAAATAGGGACACAGAAATGCAACACACCCTCTCACAACATCACATTAAAATATCGCGTCATCTGCTCAGCTCAAGAGCTCCATGAATCAGGAATAGTTTCCTAAAAAGACAGTCCTTTGTTGACACTTCCCAAGAGATGTACTTTCTCACCATTATTTCATAATTTCTCAAGGCATAAACTAAAACAGAGCCACACTCAGCCTTCACTTATAACTCTGCATGAATGAGGACAGGGTATTAAATGTCCACTGCAAAGCTGAAAAAAATCTGAATTTTCACATCACCTCCTTTTTAAAAAGGCATTACCACCTATGCTTTAGGCACAAATTCTCCCAGAAACTCACTTAAGTTATGTTCCTATTCTGAATACTATTATCACTGTATAATTCTCCACAACCCTTCTTGGTATTCTTCAGTACTTCCCACAGATTATGCTGCACACAACAAAGTGTTCCCTCTTAGAGCATCCTTGAGACCCACCTCACCAGGGCAAGGCACAGAGATAATGGATATCATGACACAAGGCACTTGGCAATGCCAGCTTGGCTTCTCTGGCACACTCTGCCTTTCAGCATCCTGCTTAGTCAGCCACTCTGCCAGCAGGCCTGGCCCTCACACAGCTTTTGCCTTATCCTGGGCATGCACTCATGATGCAGATTTAATGTGCCATTGGAAGGGCACATTTCTGTCTCACATCTGTGTTGTTGCATACTATTTCTTTTCTATTATTTTCATACATTCAAGAAAATCTGTATAGAAAAGCTGATCTAGCAAGAGACCACATTGTATTCATTAATGCCCAGGCAGACTCTCAGACTAAAACGACTGCAATAAAAAAAAAAAGGCAGAATAAGGCTCATGTCTCTCTTCAGTTTCAGTCATAATCAATTTTAATGATGCTGTTACAAGACCTCATAATTTTGGCTTCAAAGCTGGCTAAAAGACAATAAAGAATGTCTAACTTCAACAACATGTACTAACAGAAATCATACTGATTCTGCACACCAGGGCAACATATTCAAAACTTTTTTGCCTATATGTGCTATGTTGTAAAAAGGGATCATCTCATCCACCTTACAAGCCTCTCTGTCACTCTGGTTTGCTGTGGGACAAAGTTAAAAAAATATTACGGCACTTTTTTTGCCCCACACTAGAAGACCTTATGCAAGCCTATGAAAGGTTTGGATAAGACCACTGCATACATGCTTAACAGATTTAAAGCAGAAGCACTATTAGAAGTAGCTAACAAACCTGTTCTATCTCTATCACCTCAAACATAACAACTGTTGGGGTTTGGGTGCTTTTGGCTTGGCTTTTTGTTTGGTTTGGTTGGTTTTTTTAACAAAACAGCGTCAGATAATACTTGGAATTATTTCTTGCTCAGAAAAACTGGTGGCTAACAAAAAAGATCTTTGGTTAGCTTTTTCCTTTCTTAATCATCATTGCTGGTGACTCACTATCTAGGGTTGATCTCTTAAGGAAGTAAAAATATTTTATCAGGTTTTCTTTTACTTAACACAACAGTTCTAGCGCTCTGCAGTCTTTTCTCAATTCACTGCCTCTGATAGGGAGCTCTATTAATGGTGCAATCACCTGATGAAAAGAAAGATTAATTTTCCAACCATCTTCAAAAAATATGCTCATATTTTTCCTACTGCCTTAAAATCTGCAATGAGGCTAAAATCTACATTTACTTCCACTGTTTTTACTTTAGTTTTTTTTCAACCAACTTGAGGCTTCTGACAACAGAAGAGACAGAAGAGACACTGCAGTTTCTCCTGAAAAAATGATAATTAACTACTGTAGAAACAACAGGAAAAATACTTTTTCCAGGGAAGAGAAATTGGAAGATAGAAGATACAAACTTAACAGCTACAGAAAGCTCCAGAGAACCACTACCTAAAGAAAAAACTCAAAGAATGGCTGTCACATGACAAGAAATTTGGTACCTACATGCCAGAGAAGTAGGTCCTGTATCATACCTTGGCTTCCTGCATGGACTAATGAGTTCCCATTCTTCTTAGTATGACTCAAACTATGCCTTTACCCAAAGTTATACATAGCTTTTCCTTTACCATCCTTTGGCTTCAAGAGTTTATTCCTCTAAGTTTAGCCATATTCTACCCTGCAACATGCAAGCATATTCTAATTAATTTGAAAAATCTTTTATAACAACTGCAGACAAATCATCAGATCCTAACAACCACATGTCCTAAGACAGCAATCAACAATTCTACTTAAAAAAAAATTAAACAAAAAAGGCATTCTTCAGTAACAACTTCTGCTCATAGATGATGGCACCTCCAAGAACTGCAATGCATGCTCACAAGTCTGATGTGGCCTTTACTCATAAAATAAAAAAAAAACAAGAATCCAATATTGATTAGGAAGCTTTTCCAAAAGACAACCACTTTAAAAGTGGTTTATTTAACAGAAGAGCAACAGTAATACTGCAGAATAATTATTAGCTATATTGCTTTGCCCAAAATGTGTTAATTTATGTTCTTTCCCAGGTCTCCACTCCTAAGGTTTTAAGACCTAGATTTTTATTAACAAGTGTTGTGTTTGTATTTTTTTTTATAAGCTCATTTACAAAACACATGAGAAGCATCTATGTCTGTATTAAATCAAAACAGTTTTAAATTAATTTCCTCTTGAATTGAAAGGAAATTTTCCTACAGGACATCACACACTTAATTAGCAGCCAAATGGTTATATTTATGCATCATGTCAATACTAAAAAGCCAAACCACAGAAATTGAGACTTCACTGCAACACTGCAGAGTCTTCAGTAAAATAGGGCCTGTACATTGCTAAACCACTTTCATTGAAAGACAGGAATGCCATCTCAGAGCAGACCTGATTTAAGCAGCTGTTACCAGATGCTCCAAAAGAAAGCAATAAAATTCCCCAATAATTCTTAACTAATAATATTGTCTTGCTCTAGCTCACTTAGATCCCTGTCATTTCTGGCTATGCATTTAAACCTCCTGTCATCCCTTTGTTTTATTTAAGGCCTCAATTCCAGAGAATTACGTTGAATTTTTTCCAATTTTTGCAGAACCATCTATGTCAGTAAGAAACCAAGGGGCCTCATCTATAACCACAGTGAGAGGAATCTCATCTCTTAAAACTGTGTGCCCAAATTGATTTTAAGACAGAACAAGAAGCAGGGCTTTTTCCCCCCCAAAGACTGCCCTGGATGTGCACTGCAGTGCTTTGTCCTAGCATCCTGATTTCAAGAATGCCAGCTATGTTTAGCATTTTGCTTGGAGGTAACTGCAGGAATGGAGGGTCAGCAGTAGCCACAGGTGGTCAAATTTGCTGAAAACAGTTAAGTTAATCAGTACAGCAAAAAAATGTAACCTCTTGAAGAGAGACAGCAGGGCTGGATAGTTTCCAAACCGAGTACTAAGACTAGAAGCTGGCTTGGACAGGAGAGTTCTGGGGCTGTCTGTGTATTGATCCTCTCTGGCTAAACTGTGACAAAAGATGTAAAGTATTATGAAATCAAAAAGAAGGTGCTCTACAACAAGAAGCAAAACATACAATAGAACAAATTGAACTGAAATGCTGAAAAAGGTCTTGAGGAGGCCTCCAGTAAATCAAAGGAACTGTAGTGACCGAACCTAGATTGAGATCTGTGCCACAACTGAAAAATAAAATTCAAAACTCTTTGTAGTTTAAAAGAATTTTTCCTCACAGGTCACCTCCAAGTGGAACTTGTTAGTGTTCAAGGGCAGAATTACAGCTCTACAAAACAAAATCATTGACCAGTCACATACCATGGTTGAACACAGACAGCTGAAATGGGACCACCTGAAAGTCAAAAACATTAAAATTTTCCATCAGACCCTTCAAAACCTAAATGGTGCCAGAAGTGGCTAGAAAGCAGTATGTGAAGTAACAATCTACAATCTCTGCTGAAGTCACAAGTGGAAAGAACAGTAATTCCCACTGTTTCCAGTTTACCCACCTGGGAAACTGGTTATTCTCAAGAGCTACTGAGGGAGAACTGGCAGCTTCAAGACATCCTGTCAGGGGTAAGAGTGTGTATGTACATATACATATGTATAAGTATGCATGTAAACAGACACAGGCACACACTTTACATGCCTGCAAGACCACCTAAGTCAATTTAAAATTAACTTACCCCCATAGTTAAAAGCAACAGTGAAATCTAGTATTTTAATTAAGCTCAGTATAAATTTGAAATATGCAAAAACAAGACCTGGAACAGTCTTTAATTTCATGCAGGCAGAACTTAAATAAGCACACAGTTCTGGACTAAACAAGTTAAAGTCCATGTATGAACAGGCAGTGCTCACAAGGAATCATTTCATGCACATTCAGCTGCAGAAAGTAAAAGTCAGAGTTGCTGTTCCACAGCCAGCAGAGTGATGGTAACTGTACAGTTTTACATCTACACTGATTTAAGCTGACTGTCCTTTTCAGAAGCACTTGGCCTTTAGACTGGCTCCACCTCCTCATCACAGAGACGTGGTCACAAAGACGCATCTTCTTTGAGGGATTAGTTTTCAGCTGGGTCCTCAAATTAATCAGATTGGACAGGGGGACAGAAGAATGCCAGGGATGAGGAGATGGCACATTGTAATAGCTTGAAGAAGATGGACTGACACCCTTGAACAGTTGCTGTTAACAGCTTTTAAGACATTAATTTTGGAGCAGTCCAACGCAATGTGAAACCATGCCCATAATCTTTCACCATGCCTTAGATTTTGTTGAAAGATGTCACATCTGGCACATGTGACAGGCCAGGAGCACTGCCAGCACTAATGGTGTGGATAACACATGTAACCAGTATGCTCAACTCTTCCCTGCCCACTCTGTTTTTTTCAGTATTGTTTAAAAATAGAAGGGTGAAAAAAAAATTTAAAAAAGACATTTAATTGGGGTAACATCAGAAGCTTACAGAAATCCACAAATCCTGATCTAATTTGAGCACAATCAAATAGATCATCCTCATTCTCTGAAGGAGGATGAATAGCTGGCACAGGGACAGACCTGCTCCTTGGGACCTGGGAAAGAAAGGGAAGGGTGATCCTGGCATTGGTCATGCAAAAGACCCATCCAGGGATCTAGAAGTTTCTGACATTTGCTGCCCACAGTAGGAGGCATTTTAAAACAAACACCTTATGTCAGAAACATCAGCCAGGTTGGGCAATATGCAGAGGTCCTGGGACCTTCAGCAGACACAGGAGACAGAGTACAACAAGCAGCCACCAGGTTTCACTTGGAGAAACATCACACAGGTCCCCATACACTGGACATCTGGTCAGAGAAGCATTTACCTGACAGAGATGACAGTGCTCCTGCAAAATGAACAGTTTATGCAGCAGTTGCAATAGTATTAGAGTAGAAACAAAGATAAAGCTTGAGAAAGCACCAATAGTTCAAAGGTAGCTGAAGTTAAGAAAATGTAACAGAAATCAGGGAAGTGTTCTGCCATAAAGGTCACAATAATTTAGGCATAACCTTAAATCAATGAAGAATGCTTTGGTGTAACTGTGGAGAAAACCTTGTCCATAGCAGTAATTAGCAGGCAAAAACTGTTTCAAATGAAATCAGTGGAGCTAGGATTCTGTACCCTGCATTCATAAATAAGACCAGTTGGTTTTTTGCTTTCCTTTTCAATTAAATACCCATTTAGCCAGGTATTCATAAAATCTTTAGAGAAATCAATGTACAAATAAATAATTTCTTAAAATAATTTTCCATACAATATGCCAAGACAGGTATCTGTCTAAAAACCTGACATGAGAGGATGCCTTAAAATTTGCAGTAAGTTCATGCCAGTCGTCACCTGCCATCTGATCTCCTGGCATATTTATTACCAATCAGCTTTTCAACTCACCCTGTTTCTGCCTGCACTTTCAACAAGCAGCTTGTGAACTATCTTAAAGATAGTCTCCTAAAAGAAATAAAAAGTCAAACCTATTTCTACTTACCAAAATAAAAAAAAATCCATAATTACTATAGCACAGGCATGCTGCTGTATGTTTAAACCTTAAGAAAGGATTTTTTAAAAAACAGTGATGGCTATTCAGCAAGTATTCCTATAATACAGGTTTTGCTGCTCATCTTTTTGCAAGACCACTGTATTAAAGCAGCAGAGAATACTTTTAAAAGCTCACCATACTCAGTGAAATACTACTGCAGAAGATAAGTCCTAATTAGGGATACCAGAATGCAAAACTCACACTGCAGAGGTTGTTGACTGGCAGAAGACCATTAGATTACTACATCCTTCTTTGTTGGTTATCTTACAGGCACATGAGGAATTATGCTTAAATTTAACACAGTTCTGATGTGGCTGGTACAGTCAGCAAAAACACAGCCTCCAAACTTAAGAGAACGAAGCAGCTAAGTTATGGCAGACCAGGGAAATCTGACTACAGTGCTGTAGTAACTGAGCCAATTCTGCAATTCCTGACAACCAGGAAAGAGACTGTGCTTTGTACAAGTTAAGTAAAGATTTCTATTATGATGGTTTAAATAAAACTGACCCCAAGAGAGGAAATAAATGTTACCCAAGTCATCTGGTATGTTTACTCTTCTCAGGTGCAACACACAGTGACCCTCCCAGACCGAAGACAGCATTTCCTTGCCAGGGTCATGTCCACTTCCCCCCTTGGTTGAAGAACACTTTCAAATAATTTGAATTCTGCCATTGGCCTAGTTTCAGCATGTGTCTTATTTGTAATTACTTATGCTTCTCAAAAATGGAGAGGCTATCAGGTAATAAAACATTACCCCAAACCATCTCCTCTCTTCACTAATTTTGAGACAGATCAATGCTGACATTAAAAAGAACAAAAAGACTTCTGAAAAGATAACTTTTAAAGAAAATGGTAATCCTCTTTTCCCTCAAATTAACATATTTTGTTCCAAAGCCAGGTCTCTGTGGGGGACTGACATTGGCTGGACACCAGGTGCACACCGAAGCTATTTTATCATTGACCTCCTCAACAGGTCATGGGAGAGAAAGCTCCTGGATCAAGATATGGACAGGGAGAGAGCCCTCACCAATTAACCATCATGGGCAAAACAACCTCCACTTGGGGAAATTCATGTAATTTATTGCCAATCAAATCAGAATAGGGAAATACATCAAACTGAGAAAATAAAATCAAATCATCAAACACTTTCCCCCAATCCCTCCCTTCTTCCCAGGCTTAACTTTTCTCTCATTTTTTATACCTCCTTCCCACCATGGTGCCAAGGGACTGGAATGTTGGCTGTGGTCAGTTCGCCACACGTTGTCTCTGTTGCTCCTTTCTCAGAGAAGGACTCCTCACACTCTTCCCCTGCCCCAGCACAGGGTCCCACCCACAGGAGACAGCACCCCACAAACTTCTCCAACCTGATTCCTTCCAAGTTCTTCATGAACTGCATGGGCCCCTGNATTTTATCATTGACCTCCTCAACAGGTCATGGGAGAGAAAGCTCCTGGATCAAGATATGGACAGGGAGAGATCCCTCACCAATTAACCATCATGGGCAAAACAACCTCCACTTGGGGAAATTCATGTAATTTATTGCCAGTCAAATCAGAATAGGGAAATACATCAAACTGAGAAAATAAAATCAAATCATCAAACACTTTCCCCCAATCCCTCCCTTCTTCCCAGGCTTAACTTTTCTCTCATTTTTTATACCTCCTTCCCACCATGGTGCCAAGGGACTGGAATGTTGGCTGTGGTCAGTTCGCCACACGTTGTCTCTGTTGCTCCTTTCTCAGAGAAGGACTCCTCACACTCTTCCCCTGCCCCAGCACAGGGTCCCACCCACAGGAGACAGCACCCCACAAACTTCTCCAACCTGATTCCTTCCAAGTTCTTCATGAACTGCATGGGCCCCTGTCCACAGGGCACAGTCCTTCAGGCACTGAAGCATGTGTCCTTCACAAGGTCACAAGTCCTGTCAGCAAACCTGCTCCAGAGTGGGCTCCTCTCTCCACAGGACCACAGGTCCTGCCAGGACCGTGCTCCAGCATGGACCCATGAGGTCACAGCCTCCTTCAGCATCTACATCCTCCAGCATGGGGCTTTCCATGGCTGCAGAGGAATCTCTGCTCCATCGTGGACCTCCATGGGCTACAAGGACACAGCTGCTTCACCATGGGCTGCAGAGGAATCTCTGCTCCAGCACCTGGAACACCTCCTCCCCCTCCTTCTGCACTGACCTTGGTGTCTGCAGAGCTGTTACATGTGTTCTCCTATCTTCTACCTGCTACTGGTGTTGCATAGAGATTTTACACTCATACCTGCTATCCCAAAGGTACTACTGCCACCACTGATGGACTCAGCTTTGGCCTGTGGTGGGTCCCTCTTGGAGCTGGCTGGCATTGGCTCTGTCAGACACAGTGGAAGCTCCTGGCAGCTTCCACAGACACCACCCCTGTAGCTCTCCAGTACCACAATCTTGCCATGTATACCCAACACAGGCACACAGAGGCCCAAGGGNTCCCCCCAGGACCACAGGTCCTGCCAGGCCCGTGCTCCAGCATGGACCCATGAGGTCACAGCCTCCTTCAGCATCTACATCCTCCAGCATGGGGCTTTCCATGGCTGCAGAGGAATCTCTGCTCCATCGTGGACCTCCATGGGCTACAAGGACACAGCTGCTTCACCATGGGCTGCAGAGGAATCTCTGCTCCAGCACCTGGAACACCTC
The DNA here is from genome assembly GCA_013397195.1 of Hylia prasina. Lineage (NCBI taxonomy): Eukaryota > Metazoa > Chordata > Aves > Passeriformes > Sylviidae > Hylia > Hylia prasina. The sequence goes on along the minus strand of VYXD01000346.1, from coordinate 372,156 downwards.
CTCCCCCTCCTTCTGCACTGACCTTGGTGTCTGCAGAGCTGTTACATGTGTTCTCCTATCTTCTACCTGCTACTGGTGTTGCATAGAGATTTTACACTCATACCTGCTATCCCAAAGGTACTACTGCCACCACTGATGGACTCAGCTTTGGCCTGTGGTGGGTCCCTCTTGGAGCTGGCTGGCATTGGCTCTGTCAGACACAGTGGAAGCTCCTGGCAGCTTCCACAGACACCACCCCTGTAGCTCTCCAGTACCACAATCTTGCCATGTATACCCAACACAGGCACACAGAGGCCCAAGGGACTGCCAGGCGTCCCCAGCAGCCCAGGCATGGCCAGCAAGCACATCTGCCTTCTCCTGCCCTTTCTGAACTCCAGGGCCATCCAGCAAGTGAGAAGCCAAACTGTACACTGCAGATAGTCTAGCCAACTATTTTAAAACTTCATTCTTAACCAAAGGGCATCTATCTGTAAATACAAATACACAGCATAGCAGTCTGCTCTTTCCAAACATATGCTGCATTTTCTCCAGCTGACAGGAAAGGGTTGGTTTTAAATAGTGATTAAAAATTCTGCTTACCATTTTTCATTCTAAAAGCACAACTGTTGCTTTGCAATTAACATCAGTTTTCTGAAATTTAAGCCAACTTAGTCAAAGGTGGCCTTTGCCCGACAAAGTTACAAAATAACAAGCATTTAAAACACTGTACTGCCTTTACATGTTCAGAACAAATGAACTTCCTTTTAAAAATAACCGTTTAAAACATTCTCTTCCAATTTGTCTATTATGCCAACGAGTCTTATCCTAAATGTTACTGAGTAAATAACATCTAGAAACTGTATCTAAAGAAATCTCTCTCACACACACCCATCGCTTCACTGCAGACATTCGCCAACACACAGAGAGTAGCTTATTCATCAATACATAGATACAATAGGGCCCTGTCCACAGTTAAGGTGGTTAATTTTAAGTAAAAGTGGTTTTCTTTTTATATAAAATCAAGTTTTACATAAAAAGAAAAAAGTGATGGTGATTACTTGAGGAAATGAAACATAAGAACAGTTATTACAGCTGGAAAAAGACATATACTTTAAAGGTTTTAAACAAGTGATTTCACTTGATAGTGCTAAAAGATGAGATCCCTTTTTTGCACTTGAAACCTGCTTCTCAACCCTCTATCTCTTGTTCAGAGATGTGCTTTTAGCAAGGATTATGTTGCCTTTATTTGCACAATAAGAGAGAACATGAGAAATGACAACAAACCTCAGACTTCCTTAGGCTGAATCACTCACACTCAAGTACAGTAAAAGCAAACACTTGCAGGGACACAGCTGTATTAATTAGGATACAACTTATGTAATATGAGCATTTGTATTTATTTTTTACCTACCTATTGAACCAGTGTCATTTACAAGATTTCTTTAAATATTAAGCTAGTGAAAAATCATAGCTGAGGCTAAAGACAGAGTAACAGGACAGAGATCTAGGATTTTACTCTACTGGTTACAGTGAGAGGGGCCTTATACAAATTGCTTAAGCTTGTAGTAGGGTGGTTTACAAATTGACTTAAAATCACAACCAGCACATGTAGTATGTGTGGCTTCTTGATAGATGTCTTAGAACAACCTGGAAGGGAGAATCTGTAACTCCTTCTACAAGTGTATTAATAAATGTTTTGATGCTTGGAGACCCTCAATTGAGGTATAACCTGTGCACAAAACACAGAGCTGGAGGAGTTCTCTCCATGACTTCCAAACCAGAGAACCCTAGCCAGATCCAGAAAAGTGACAAACCAATAAAGGAGACATGAAATGACACAAAGAAAACCAAAGTGACCTATTACTCACAAATAAACTATCTCAACAGTCAGAGAAGACTTAACACTAACCATTTTTATGCCACAGCCCTGGCAAGATAAGACAGATCTTCAGGAATTCAGCCAAACCTCCCCACACTAGGCAGGTAAATTGAGTGAAGAACCTTCTGTCACCTACTGCTGCAATTTAGCATCTTCTAATATTATTAACTCCTAATTTCCAAGACAGTAGAGGCTTGCTGAAAGTCTGCAAAACATATCCAGAGCCACTGACAAAAGATAATATGCAAGTACATACTATTACCACTAAACCTTAGCTACACTGTTATTTTGTGCTCTTACGGTTTCCTTCATTTCAGGCCCTTTACAAGAAAACCAACAAAAAGCACCTATATAAAGATTGCTTGTTTTAAGTGATAAATGAAGCAGCAATTTATGCTAGCTAATAACAGGACAAATCTATGGCATAACTTCAACATTCCAAGGGATAAGAATAAGCAAGTAATAAATACCTCCATCTGAGTGAAGCCCAAAGCTAATATTAGGATAAATCTTAACTCACAGAAAACCCAAAGGTCTATAAATGGTCCTGACCTCAGTGCATTTCTTCTAAAGCAATCCTTTTTTAGTTGCTCTGTTTGGTGGAATGCATCTGTGAACATCAATAACTCTAAGGCTGAACAATTTACAAAATACAAGATAATGTATATATCTGAGTCAGTGACTGGACCATGTAAGGGTCAGAGCCAGTCTTTCAAGCAACTACTGCATCAGCTCACTAGTGCTCAGCACAGCAATCCAAAGGAGCAATTTCCCTCAGCAAGACGTCTCAAAATAGGGCAGGTTTAATCTTCACTCATATTACTACACTGGTTGAGTTGTGAGCAAACATGTAGCAAAGTAAGTCAACTTCTTGGTTTAGATGAGGAAACAGTAAAAGTAGCTCAAGACTGATCAATTGTTAAGGTGTCATGAGTCACACATTTCCCTTAGCAGCTGCAGGGGAAGTTGCGTGGTGTCTTACAGGAATGACCCACTCCTTACAGGACAACACCTACAATTACTAAATAACAATCACCAGTTAAACAACTATCTACTGTACAGGCTTCTCAAAAACACCTAACACTGATACAAAGTTCTGTGAAAGATAAATCTTTCATGGAGAAAGTGAAAGATGTGCACATCTCACTCTCTCTAGAGATGTTGCTGCTGCAGTATCCCACTTCCAGGCCCAGCTATCAGATGAGCTGTCAGTGTGCTGACTGACTTAACCCCCACACCACCTACAGCAGTCTTCCACAGCACAGAAGCTTTATACTGCCAATGCTTGTGCTGGGGAAGTATTAGAAACTTTTATTCCTCAAGGTCCATTCATGCTTTGCAGCATTTTCTTTTCTGACAGATGTCTGAGGTCTGCAAAACTCAAGGCCAAACTAGTGTCAAAGGTCCTTAAGCTGGCAGTGGCACATAATGAACAAGGAAACTGCACCATGGAATCACAACAGGATAATTGTGATTATATAATTAGTGTATATTTACTTTGTCAGAGGGAACACAAGGTGAGTAAAATGGGCTCAGTAACCACTTTGCTGCTGGAGGTTCTGTAGAGGCAAGAGGCAATTTCTCACAGCACTGCCTCTTGGGAGCATGCTGCAGGGATCAGCTGCTTCCTTATCACACCTGAAAGGACACCCAGAGGACTAACACCTCTGGGAATTCACACCCACAACACAGGCATACAACAAGCAATATCTGACTGAGGCACAGATCAGAAACAACAACAGTGGTGATACACACAGCAAGATATTAAGGATTCGAGGGCAGAAAGCTGCATTTTTACCTTCTATGAAGCTGAATGGAGATGAATGCCCACTACTGTATTTCATGCCTATCTTCAATATTGGTAATTCCAGCTAGCAAGACAGATCTCTTCCTATTGCAAGAAACTCTTGGTGTTTCTGAAAAAATACAACCCAATGCACCCAAAAATCCAACATCACTGTGCCCTGTGAAACAACAGAACTACACAAGTTTTGCTCCTCTGCAACAAACAGGTCCTTCTCCCCTTTCATTAGAAATGCTTTAGTTTAGATTTCCAGACTGCTTCTGTTCAGCAGGGTTCCCACTCACCTGGTGGACTCAGCCCACCCTAAGCCTCCAGACCACGGGAAGCTCAGGGGAACTTTTTTCTTTCACACCTCCCAATTTTCTGTGCCTGGTCTGGCACCCTTTCAAGAAGCCTCCACAGGGAGTAGGATGAATCCAGGCAGTGTATTTAACTCACACTTAGTGATATATAAAATCAAGCCAAAGCACTGTATGAAACAAGAGGGCAGGGCTACATCACACAACATGTGGGGGGAAAATATCCCACAAAACAAACTAAAAGAATAAGGATTACCCCTTCCAGCAGTAACCCACTGGCTCAGCTGTAATATTAATTTTCATTTTACTCAAATCCATTAGGCTAAAAGAATGCTCTTCAGTTTATAAGAACTCTTCTCCCAGTGTACCCAAACAGCTAAAGTTCTTTTTTCAGCAGTGCTCCAAACTGAATGGATTACATACAGCTGCAAGGCTGCAAAGCTGGGTGATTTCACTTTACACTCCAAGCTGTGGCAATTGAAAAATAACCAAAAATCAGAAAGAAGCAGTTTTGTTTCTCTGAGAGCAGCATAACTCCACCTCCCCATTCAACACCATGCTAAGGCATGTCCTGTGTACTTGGACGTGGCTTGTGAGTACTGCCAAGTATCACACTGCCCTTCCCTGCCCTCATTGAAGCCAGAAGCTGGGGACTTTTCAAATTTTCACCTTATTTCCCAACCTTCAGTCTAGCAATTCTGTGCTGTTCTGTGAATCTCTCTTCCTTTGAAAAGGCAACACAGCAGAGATAATAGCTACAAGTTGTCAAACACCATATATAAACCAGAAATCAAAAAAGCATACTATTAGTTTGCAGCTGAAATAGTTTCAAATGCAATTAAGTCTATTTCAAGCTACAAATTTTATTTGTGCACTAAATTATAATTACTTGGGTAACTTAGGTAAAAGACAATTCTAGTGTTGTATGTAAATTCTACTTTTCTTTATCATATTATGCCTTAGAACTCCCTTCAATTTTGATAAGTTAGTACAGGAAAAGAAATGCAAAGCCATATTAGCACAAATCTAAGGAAATAATTGATTAGCTAAAATTCCACCATCTACTGTTTTTGCAAGCATCTAAAAACACAGCCAAAAGTCACTAGAATTGATGATCAAGGTTTTTAGAAAGTGGGACACACACATAAAAAGAGCAAAATTGCAGATCCATCAAAAAATCACTTTGAGTTCAGGTCGGCTTCTTATCACAAAGGTTTTGTAAAATTGCTACTGAAATAATAACTATTTCTTTTTTTGGCAGGACATCAAGAAAAAAAGACTTGAAACATCAAAAAATGCCTATTAAATAATAAATATGTCCCCAAGATACTTTTGACCTCAAAAGGAAATGGTCTCAGCCATGGTGAATGATACCTGTATTACTCCCCCTCACTTTCAGAGGCACATTCAGGCACCAGTCCTCCATAGGAAGTGATGTGATTTCCCTATGGAGGCACCTCAAGCTGAGCACATTGCTCAGATTAGAGTGGCACAAAGGTGAAGCACCTTCCATGGTCATTTCTGCAGCATGCAGAGCACAGAGCTGAAGGACAGCAACAGACAAGCACCAATGGCACTGAACAATGACAGTCACTGAGAAAGAAGAGCAGACCTTCCAAACCTTGCTCTCATGGAGCCTCATCCCTTTCATTAAAACAGTATCCACATGTTGCAGACAAATGCTGCAAAACCAGGTTCTGCAAAAGCCTCAGCACACAGACAGAAATGCCAACCACCTCATCTAGCCACAGCTGCTGGGGCCAGGTGAGAAGCAGAAGTGGTGAGAAAAGGGGGCAAAAAAGAAAAATTCAAGAAAATGACACTAACTTCCCCATCCTGAATTGCTGCCTAGTTTTCTCCAAACCTGCACCAGGATTTTAAGTACCTATTGGAATGCCAACACCCAAGGAAGTGCACAGAATGATTCAGTCCAGAATGCAATGTAGGTGTGGGAACTGTATTTGGATTAATTACAGAAGACTAGTAGATCTAATTTAGAAACTTCCAAGAGCACAGCATCTCAGCTCCACAGCTACATTGCTGAGAGAGCTGTTAGGAAGTCCTACCAGCTCTGATTTGCCCACAAACCCTCCAGTTTGCACATGAATCACATAGTGCAGATTTTGGTTTCACTCAGCTGTGTACTGATATAAGGCCATACCTTGGTGACCTGGCTCTGGAAATCTGTAAATTTTCATTTTGCTTTTTCAAGTCTGTTTTTACTTATCAGAAGAAAAAAAAAAAAATCCTCTACTTTGTAAAATGCATAGCATTTTTATTCCTGTTCCAAGCCAAAACTAACACCAGATGGAAACTCATTTAAAATTCTTACATCTTTCCACAAGGAGGCTGCTACTACCACCAGCTAAGCAGCCCCAGGAAAAAAAAAGTAAATTTAAAAAAAAAAGAAAAATCAACGGACTATGAAAGTGATTTACATTATATAAGATGAGTGAATACAGAAGAAAACTGACCAAGCAGAGTGATTTCTTCAAAAATAATATCTTATTATTTACTTTAAAAACAATGAAAGGTCCTGAAAATACCATCAGGTCCCACTAAATAAGAAATGCATAATACGTGTTCCTAAGGACAGTGGAGGAAACCTGAAATAGTTTTACTCTGCAACAAATCTCAGCTCCTAAAAAGATATAAGGCCACAAACTGACTTGCTGTGAGTCAGACCATGCCAGCTGCAGAGGCCAAAGACACCCCAAAAGCTGTCTCACCTCCACTCCCCACTCTCAGGCTATGCAACAAGTTGAGTGAGAGCACCAGACCAGGAGAGAGAACAAGACATCTTGTTGCTTCCTGAGTTTCTATCTGAAGCTTTAAGGTGGCTGCTTTACATGTCACTGGGTCACTTTTTTTGCTGGAATAATAGGAACAGTTCTGTAGGTAACTCATTCATAATTCATAAAATCTTAAGCGTTTTGCAGCTCTCACTATGAATGCAGGGCATCGTTTCCTAGTCCTGTCTTACCACAGCCAGTCTCAACACCAAACTGATATCAAAAATCAGTAACAGAAAATTCTGCTGATACTGAGAATACTTAGCAAATATATACAGCACTTATACAGCAATCTTACTCAGAATGTGTGCACTGGCCTTTACTGATCAATCACTACAGAAATCTGAACAATGGCATGTCTTTTTAAGAAAGTAAGAGCTGTCAAAGTGTGATATTTATACTATTTGCAGAGCATTCTTTATTTAGATTTCTATGGTAACCAGTAAGTAAGAGGACTGCAGTTTGTATTTTGAATTTTTTCATACCCCATAGTCCAAACTAGCAGTACTATAACCCCTTTTCAAGAAGAAAAAAGCAATAAGCAAAGATTTTATCGACTCAGAGCCGAGTCTTTAGTAATTAACTTGAGATGGAGTTCTTCTCTAACATAGCAACAAACAAATCATTCATTTAAGCTACCCTTTTTAAAGTAACTTAGTAATAAAACCAGTCTGGTATGCATTACCCACCAGGCAAAAAATTGTCACAACTGGATTTCTGCTGTTACATCATTTTATCTGTCAAAATACAACCACTGAAGAGGAAATGGGCAAGTTTCTTTTCCCGCGGTCACATAAGGAATCAGGGACCACATACACTGTGAGAACCACTACCTGCTGCAGGAGTACCGTACTGTTAACATGGGAAGAAGCATGTTCATTATTAAACTACACCAATTTAGTTTGAAAAGCGGGTCAGACAATGTACTGCAGCCCACAGTCACCCTACACCTCCAGAACAGACTATAGCCAGGCTGCTCTAACAGCAAATTGTGCTTGCTGTAAACACTACAGGGCCAGCATGAGTAGCACCAGCTCCCTCACCCACACTGCCTGGTTATGGGTTTTCTCATCGAGCCCTCTTACTTACATTTTGGGATAATAAAACATCAGGAAGAAGAACAAAATTGCTCTGTTTTGTAAGCAATCAGAACTCAAAATGAGTGCTATTTATTTCTTTCGAAGCAGGAAAAAAAAAAATCTACCTATCTCCCAAAATACAAGGTATGTCCATTCTATCATCAGAATTGTATGTATTCTCAGGTATTCACTTCCTTCCCTTCGTTAGTCTTAATTTCTGAAAAGGATGCCAGCCCCAGATACTAGTCAGTTAGCTTTTAGCTCCAAATATCCAAGACTAATCCAAAACCCTTAGAGAAATTAATTTGGCAATGACAAATGATTTTTATGGAATATTCCTCTCCCAAATTCCACATCTGGCCACTCTCTTCCAAGCATTTTGGTTGTCAGAGGTGGTACCATACTCTTACCTTCTAGAAGTTCATGAGCAAGTCTGGAGAAAGCGTTCCCCAGCAAGCCCATTTTTGCTCAGTGCATTGAGTTAACTTTTTGGGAGTTATGATTCCTCCCTAGACAAAGGCTATTTTTATCAAGGAAAGAGGATATCCTGTCCCCATCTCCTGTGAGTTTTATCATACATCCACAATTCCCAAGTGAAACTGCAGAGGACTTTGAGAACTACAGCATTCTGGCAAGAACACTAAGGGTTTAGTCATGAGACAGCCCAAAACTGCCTAGAGGAAAGCAATTTCTGAACACAGCAGAGCAGGAGCCCTCCACCACCACATTCCCTTCCCACTGCCCAGAAGCCAGACAGATGACCTGGCAGCAGCAGCTGACAGCCAAGGCAATCACACTGCACCTACCTGGAGTCCCCAATTAGGACTACTCTATCTCAAAAGCCTCCTTTTGCCAAATCTGTTTAGCAGAAGACAGAAGACACCTGCCATCAGTGCTTGATCAGCACAGGGTCAGTATGCCTTCAGCAATGCTTTGACAAGTGGGACGTCGTCAGCAGCCCCAGAGCACAGAACCTCCATGCCCTCATTGCTGCCTGGAAAGCATACAGAAGATGGCAGAGGCACTCCAACTACCCAAAATATCCTAAAGCAGTGAGAGCCAGGCACTCTTTGCAGCTTGGGCGACTTGCAGAGCCAAAATAAAACAGCAAGGAAACACTGGGGAAGGTACACTTTACTACCAGAGCCCCATGAATGGGCACCATTTTGCCTGGTTCCCCCAGGGGCCTGTCAGCACCAGCCACTTGATCCCTCTCAACACCTTCTCCCACCCCCAAAACAGTGGTGCCCGAGCACAAACAAAGGCATCCTGTTTTAACATACCACTTTATGGCAAGAGCGTGGAACAGCAACAGTAGGCCATAGTCAAAAAAATTAAAGAGAACAGAAGTTCTGTGGAACAGAAAGCACTTTCAAAGCACTGAGTTTCACTGGGATGCAGAAGCCAGTGAATGAGCACTCAGTTTCACTAAAATTACTCCTGACTAGTAAAGCATACCATTACACAGGGTAATAAATTCAAAAAACAAGAACTTGTTAGATACAGTAGAGCAGGAATACATTTTCTACCTGTGGCTTATATCCCTCCCTTGATCTAATAAATCCAATTAATTTCAACATCACTGAAGGAAAACAGAGTACTTCATCTTCCTCATGGCCCTGTGTAATGCAACTAACCAGTTTAAAAAGGGAAAGTCACAAGCACCAACCAAGAGATGTGTCTGTCAGAGGCAGGCTCCTTGCCAACAAAAACTGCAGTATGTTCATCTCTGCACCTCCACACCAAGCCTCCTAAAAAACACTCTTCACAGCAAATCTTTCCTTAGAAACTTCTTAGCATGAGCTATGCTGAAGTATCTCCTACTGTGTTCTGCAAAGCACACTGCAAAGATCTCAAATATTTCCCCACTCTGTGCTTATACATGTTAAGTCATATAAGTCATATAATCATAGAATACCATGAGTTGAAAGAAACCCACAAAGATCATCAAAGTCCAGCTCCTGGCCCTGCACAGGACAACCCCAACAAATCACACCATGTGTCTGAGAACATTGTCCAAACATTTCTTGAACCCTGACAGGCTTGGTGGTGTGACCACTTATCTGGGGAGCCTGTTCCAGTGCTCAAGTACCCTCTGGGTGCAGAACCTCCTAATATCCCATCTAAACATCCCCTGGTGCAGCTAGATGCTGCTCCCAGGTCCTATTGCTGATCACAAGAGAAAAGGGTTCAGCACCTGTTCCTCTGCTTCCCCACGAGAGGAAGCTGTAGACCTCAGCCTCCTCCAAGAACAAACCAAGTGACTTCAGCTGGTCCACACATGGCTTCCCCTTGGGACACTTCACCATCTTCATGGCCTTTCTTTGGACTCTAATAGCTTTATATCCTTCTTACACTGTGACAATCGACACAGCACTCGAGGTGAGGCTGCCCCAGTGCAGAGCAGAGGAGACAAGCCCCTCCCTTGGCCCAGCTGGTAATGCTGTGCCTGTTACACCCCAGGACACAGCTGGCCCTCCCGGCTGCCAGGGCACACTGGTGACTCAATGTCATGTTCTAGAGAACCACAGCTCGCCATTTAGGGGGCACACCTTAGCACATTCACTCCAGAGAAGCCACTCTGAAACATCCCCCCTGCATTCAACTACTCTTCTAGCTTAAAAATGCACCTCCTGTACTCACTCATGGTGTACTCACCATGCTGCAGGCTGACTAAGGTCTAGGGAGGTAGTCACTGCAGCCAGCTAATTCCATTTTGTACTTACCAAGTGATTCTCAGCCTGACTCCCTGACCTGCAACCATGACAGGACCATCTCTATTCATCCCATGTCTGATGAGTAAACCCAGACTGTCCCTGCTGGAGCTCAGAAACAGCAGGAGTAGCAGATATATCAAGAAGTGAAAGAGGCACCCAGAAGCCTTTTTTTTCCTTAAGGAAGATATATATCTATATATATATACACTCATATGCCTACTTATACTTTGATCCAAAACACACAAGCCACCAGCAGCCACACAGTGAAGGAAACAGTTGCTTCTAGATACTGATACCCTGCTTCAGAGCTAGAACAGTCCCAAGGACAAGAATCAAGAGTAGTCTGTACTGCACAGTGGGACCTCACACCTTTGCTTTTTGTTTTAAACATCAATGCTTTGTTTTTGTGAAAACACAGACCAATTTCCATCACAACAATGACAAGAAACCTCCAGAGCATTAGCATCCTTCCCACTAACAGATAAGGCAAGTCACCCTCTCTGTGACCCTACCCAAAATGGCACACTGTTGGGCTACGGTACACTGGGCACCGTCTCTCTGTCCAAGCAGAGCAAGCTTAACCCAGCTGCAGATGCCTGCTGGCCTCTCAACATCACAGCAGGAGAAAGGTCACCACTGCAGCAACACAACAGTCTGGACTGTGTCTTTAGCTGTTCACCATCATACACACGTTCCAAACAAAGGGGGGAAAAACACAGCCCCTTTTGGTTCACTCAATTACAAGCCAGCCTCTTGCTACTCACAATACTGCAGTGGTACTCCTATACAAGGGCACCTGCTTTTGAACACCAGAGGTGATGGAGAGAAAAAAAACCCACAAATCTATGATACTTCTTCTCCAAAGATAGGAAGTAAGAAACAAAGAGATCACCATAAGAGAAAACACTGTAACATGTATTAAAACAAAAACAAAAAACAACAACAACAAAAAAAACCCAAACAACAACCAACCAAAAAAACCCCAACACCCAGAAAATTGGACTGAGTGGCCCAGCTGTCATCCTGGCCACCTTGAGGTTCTGCCATGCTGGCAGGTAGCACTGTAATCCACAGGGGCTGCTACTGAAGAAAATGCAGCCAGTACAGAGCAAAATGCCCAGAAGAGCAAGGGAATAAGGAGGCAGGACTTTGGATGTTTTTTCTCTAAATGTTTCTAAAAGGACTGAGTTATTTAAAACAACTCTCTTTTCTTACATTTGCAGCATATTTTATCTAGCTTTTTAATTTGTTTTGATCAAGCTCATGTTCCTTCTGTTCAACCAAGTAAGCCAACAACTTGATATGTGAACCACTCAATACTCCTTTTAACATGGAGTACATATGTCAATGATAACCAGTTCTTAGGATGCAGAAACACATCAAAAATCCCTGTGCTGTTCCTGCGGTTCTACATAATAAAGGCCACAAAACTTTCCTGGAAAAATATCTCTAGTATCCAGCTACAATGAAAGGGGAGCACATCTACACAGTTTGGCTGATCCAGGTATCAAATGTTTGGCCTCTGTAAGTAAATAAGCAAAACCTAAAGACAGAAGAAAGTAAAGTGAAATTAAAATAACCACAGAAAACCCAGGCTAGCACTAAACCCCCCCACAATACCCTCAACTATGTCCACAACAAAAAACAAAACCCAATGTGAACGCAGATATTCATAAGGAATGACATAACATTTTGCTGCATTGTCCTCCAGTAAGTGCTTGGATTTTAAAGGCATATGCAACTGTTTATAGTTGCCCAAGGAAAGAGGAATCAGATGGCAGCAATAGTCCCTCTCTATTTGTGCTGACTTCTAAGAAAAGAGCAACTAAAAAATTAGAAGTCCATGGTAGGCACCATAAAGCTACTACAGTTATATACCGGCATTATAGAAATTTAGATTCTTCCATAGTCTGAGGTATCTTTAAGGCATAACCATTCCACTTTTTTTTAAATAATTCTGCCTGCAGGACTGTAAGCTAGCTAGAAAGAAATATATTCCCATTGCTAGGAAAGGGCTAGTTGGGAAATGCAGCAATGGGAGGGAAACACACAGAGCTGAGGAAATGCTCAGCACACTGCACAAGCCTGCAGTGCCCAGCCACCCCAAAGCACAAAGGGGAACGGGGGGACTGCTTTCCTTTTTTCTCAGCACAAACCTCAACATCAGGTATTATTTTCTATTATCAGGTAGGAGGTGGCTTTTGGAAAGTTAAGAGTCTGACAGTTAATCAAGAAAATTCTCCCCAGAGAACAGACTGCTTACTTTCTGCAGATATCATGAGCACATCCAGTTGCTTCTAATATGTCTGATTACACAGCAACCCATGCCACTAACACTGCAGTCCAACACTTGAAGTTTCACTTCAAAGGCATCATCAGCAAAACTACCCGTTTATGCTGTCAAACAGCACCTTAAGAGCATATTGCAGTAGTATTTTCTTTATATTAAATATGCAGAGCATAGAAGTAAGTCAAAGGTGCACTTTGAAAAGGTAGTCAAGTACATTTCTTCTAAACACAGATTTCAAACAGATCATTGACAAATGAGAAGACCTAGGAACACCATAGGGGTGTGTTCTCCAAATATTTTGTTCAGAGGGTTGCCACAAAAAATGCAAAAGGCCTCCAAAAACTCCTACTTGAATCTAGCCAGAAATGCATACCACACAAGCACAGCCCTTCCACTAAGAAAGCAGCCTATGGGGTGGTTTTGTTTATGCACCGATTAGGCTGTTAGAAGCATTCAGAGGTACCCCACCTACCAGAGTGCATTCCTCAGGGTATGTAAAAACACAAAGGTTCTCTTTTTCACTGAAGATCTGTAAAACCGTAACAGAGAACAGATTGTTCCTAACTTTCATACAATCCTGTTTGTATGTCTGCAATCCAACACATTATTCCCATCATTTAACTTCCTCCTCATCTTAATCCCTTAAATTTGATGAATATAGCAGCATTATTTTCCCCACAGAAACCCAAAGCCACTTTATAAAACAGTAAGTCTTAAAGATCTTCAGATATAGTGCTATAAAAAAATTTATAGTAGAATCCAAGTGCTGCTGTTTAGATATACCTTCATTCACATTACAAAGTAAAGATGGAAAGGACAAAATGCCTGGACAGGCGACTGTGTTGCGAGTGATGACTATTTTTCTTTAATCTATAAAGCCTTTTATCTTAACTACAGTCTTGTAGATGTAAAAGCAAGAGTAATATAAGGGTACAGGAGTACACTAGGAACATCAGCAATGCTGACTCTAAAGCACAGAGATCCATCCCTCAGATGGCACCAGCCCAAACTGCCAAGGCTGCATGCTGCTGCCCAAGCTCAGGCACATTGCTTCTGATCCTGAGCCAGATGGCATGAAACCAGCTCACATCCCCCCCATAGCCACAGCACATTTATGTGCAATGCAGATAATCCTTCTACAGCAATCAAGTGTGGAAGGTGGGGGGGACATGATACTATTCACAAGAAAAATTCCAACAACGCTTGGCTGAACAAGACAGCAAATTTGCCCGCATTTGTATCTTGCCATAAACACCAACACCTAAAGTCAGCTTGCTTCCAAGCTTTAAACTCAGCAAATAAAACCTGAGGAATTGTACTAATTTACATATCATATACTAACAACCATTTCACTGTTTTAACCCTTTTCTTATTCCTTCACTGATGTTAAAACTTGGGTTTCATTTTATCACTTTCCCATGCTTTTGCTGCATGTTGGCTACAATTTGGTAGAAACATCCTGGCATAAGACTGTTAGCTGTGTGGTTGAAGAGATGCTGGAAGTGGATGTTGTCTGCCTGGATTTTATTAAAGCCTCTGATACCATTTTCCACAGCATTCTCCTAGAGAAATCTAGGAGATTTCTGACTGATCATTGTTTGGATGAGTGCGCTGTTCTTCAGGTAGAAAACTGGCTGGATGGCTGGCCCCAGAGAATGGTGATGAGTTACTTCCAGCTGACAGCCAGTCACAAGCGGTGGCACCCAGAGCTTTGTCAATGACCTGGACAAATAGATGAAGTGCATTTGCAGACAGTCTGCATACAACACAACTTGGGTGGGCGTATTGATCTACTAGAGGACACAAAGGCTTTCGTAGAAGGAACTGGACAGGCTGGATCAATGGCCCAAGGCCAACTGGACCAGGTTCAACAAGGCCAAATGCTGGGTCGGGCACCTGGGTCACAACAACCCCCTGCAGCACAACAGGCTGGGGCAGTGGCTGGAACATGGCCCAGTGGAAGGGGCCCTGGGGGTGCTGGTCAGCAGCCAGCTGAACATGAGCCAGCTGTGCCCAGGTGGCCAAGAAGGCCAATGGCATCCTGGCCTGGGGCAGCAACAGTGTGGCCAGAAACACACCAGAAACATGAGAAACAGGGCAGTCATTGTCCTGTCCTCAGCACTGGTGAGGCCACAATTCCAGTACTGTGTGCAGTTTTGGGCCCTTCATTACAGGAAAAACTGTGTGAGATGCTGAAGCGTGTCCAGTCAAGAGCAGAAAAACTAGCAAATAGTCTGGAGGCCATATCTTACATGGAGAGGTTGAGGGAGCTGTGGTTGTTTCATCTGGAAAAAAGAAGGCTCATGGGGACTTTATCACCCTCTACAAGAGAGCCAAGGTTGAAAGGAGGTTGCAGCCAGGTGGGGGTCAGGCTCTTCTCCCAGGTAACAAGTCATTTGACACCCGGCAACAGCCTCAAGTTGGGCAAGGCACATTTATATTGGATATTAGGAAAGATTTCTTCACTGAAAGGGTTGTTGAGCATTAGAACAGGCTGCCCAGGGAAGTGATGGAACCACTGGCCCTGGAGGCATTTAAAAGACACGTAGAAATAGGCTCTTAGAAATAGGGTTTGGTGCTGGACTTGACAGTGCTGAGTTAACAGCTGGACTGGATGGTCTTGGGGTCCTCTTCCAACCTAAATGATTTTATGATAATGGGTACCATCAGCACACTATATGCAGAAACCAATTAAGAGCTGGAAAATATTTGACCTATGTGTACAGAATTATTGACTAATGCTCAAATACAATTTGAAAACACAACTTGATCTCTGCAGTTACGCTTGCATGAGGAAGACCAAGACAGCATTCACACACTACCTCAAACTAACATATGCTCTATTATCTGGTCCAATCTTCCAATTTTTCCTCAAGTTAGGTAATTTTTACAGAAAACTTGTCTTTATTTGGCTGCTTCGTTTTTCCTACACTCGTAGTTTTCCTCTATCTATCTATCTATCTATCTATCTATCTATCTATCTATCTATCTATCTATCTATCTATCTATCTATCTATCTGTATGCACCAAGATCTTAATATGTGAAGTATAGGCAGGCATAAAGGCACCTTTTTTTCTAAAAACAACACCAGACACCTGAAGCTCTGACCATTTTCATTGGAAATCAAAGTTATCACGATGATTTTTTACGTGGTAATTTGTTACTGTTACAATGTTTCCTTGCTTTTTCACATTCAGGCTAAAATCAGCTGTGGAAATGACAGAAGAAAGGATGTGTTTTTTAACACCATAAATTTTAAGCCAGAACAGAAGCCGGAAGTTCTGGAAGTTTCACAGGAAAGCTGGTCAGTTTAGTTTTATTGCTGGAAGCTACTTCAACATTTCTTTTAACATTTGAATAGAGAACAGATATGAATCTCTGAAAATCAAGGTTCATGTGCAGCCAAATCAAAGCAACACATGAATGGGTACTGTTACCAAATTGAACTCTAACCACCATCAATCTCACCACATACATGGACTCTGGTGTGATGTTTTATTTAATAAAGTGATATAGCCTTAGTTCCTCAGGATAGGGACTATGTATTTTGAGTTAAAATAAGACATTGTGGGCCATTAAAAATTAATACTGAACTATCACTTCAACGCTCCTGAAAAATTTTGACTACTACACAGAAATACTTGGAAAGCTGTATTTCAAATCTTATGCTTTTCCAGTCATGTACTTAGAGTTAAGTCATAACAATAAATTTTGGATGGGAGGCAGTGGAAGTCAGCTGGAAGCCTGGGCTCAGCCCGCTCCTCACACGGTTCAGAGCCACCAAGAGAATCTGCCAGCTGCCCATTCATTTCACTGCATATGGGACCTCTTTCCACAAATTTGAACTACTGTAAGTTTTTGCACCATGGAATCAAGCAGAGTTTCTACTACTTACCTTTAATTCCAAGCAGTTGCTATTTAAAAGTTAACAGGATGTACATGTGTACATAAAAATGTGGACTAAAAAAAAATAAAAGAAAATAGAGTTCTCATGCTTGAGTCATTAGAGATTATATGTTTCTTGGCATAAAGCTAAATAAAGAGGGGGAAAAGAACAAGAACAGCTGGACAAGATCCAAGTTTTTAATGCCTCTAAAGCAACTGACATTTACTGGGCAAAGAAGAAGACACTTCAAGTAATTTCAGCCAAAATAATTTTTTTATTCCTAATTCTTAAATAGCTGTAGTTACCAAGGCAAGACTACCTTATCCACCTGAACTGCCCTCCATTCTTTGAACTAGTGCACTATACACAGTAGTATCAATGTGGATGTGTCTTACAAAATGAATTCAATGCAAAAAGAACCTGTACAGGACTGCTCTGTGGATACCACTAGTAACTGCCACAGAAACCTGAACTTCTCCAAAGTAACACAGCCAACCACACCAGGCACGCTGGTTTGTCAGTCAGTAGCTCCTGATGTATTTTAAATGACGTGTGCTTTGCATTGCCCACCCAACCAAGGAGGAAGCAAGGAATGCCACATGCCGCTCTCCAGGCAGTGTGGGTTTGGCAAGATAACCAGGTGATGGGGAGGTGGTGAGATGCACACATACCAAGCCCTGGCTGGGAGACCAATTGCAAGGGTCAGTATAAGGGTTCAGTGTGCACAAGAGCAAAGAGTGTTATCCTATCTCCCATATCCTTGTCTTTTGAAGTATCTCACAATGCAACGAACTGAAAGGAAGGCTGCAGCAGAGAGAGATAAAAGGAAGGAACCTCAGAAAATGACAGTTTTCAGATGTAAAGCAGTGTCTGACAGGACCATGAAGAGTCTGCAGAGAGAAATAAGTGACATGAATGAACAAGAAATAAAACACCAACAGATCTGAGTATTAACAAACGTGCATTAAATGCAAGCTTTTGAGCAGGCTATAAAGCCTCACAGGATTTTTAACTAAACCATTAATTATGATACCTAGAAAGGGACTTGAAACAGCTCAGAAAAAGGTTCAAGACACAGCCATGGTTTAAAAAGCAGAACCTCAAATTCCATAGTTTTGCATAAACAGAACTGAGATGAAGAGTAATGTTAGCCCAATTAATGTCTTCTAGAGGACACTAGTGCAGATTCTTTTATTGTAACATACTCTGCCAGTCACTTCAAAAAGTGCTGCCAAGCCCAACAAGCTTACTTCTTTGATAAAAATGTCACAAGTCTGGCTCTGTGAGTGGAAAAACCCTCAAAATACACGGTCTTCCTGAACAATCCAAATCTGCTGAAATACACCCAAGTTTGATAAGACAGAAAACCATTTGGAAAAGGAAGCCTGGCAGTTTCTGCTTGCATATGCAAAAGAGTGTGAATGTATATAAACACAAAAACTAATTATGACAGGAAGTCATGGAAGTCAAGTATGGAACATTTTAAGTGGGTATCAAGATCAGGAGAATTGTTCCATCTATTCCAGGTTTATTACCAAGACTCATTTATCAAAAATCTTAAAGGCACAGGTCTACCTCTGATCATTACAGACCATGATAAAACAACAGTGGGAGAGATACCCATAAAACCCAGAGATGCTTCTACTTTTTCCTCTGGAAATATACAGCAGTGACACCTCATGGACAAGGTATTGAAAATAGAGGGACACAGGGTCTGATCCACCCTGACAACCTTCCCCAGTTTCAAACAGCACCACTCTATCTGTCTGGCACAGACAGAGCTCATTCCACAGTGGGCCTGGCTCTGGTACCAGACAAAAGGAGCCCTACACAGGAGCAGTAGTACCTGCTGAAAGTGGAACAGATTTTTAAGTGAGAAAGGGTAGATTTAGACTGGACATAAGCAAAATATTTTTATGATGAGGGTGATGAGGCACTAGAACATATTGCCCAGAGAAGCTGTAGATACTCCACCCCTGTAAATAAATGTTCAAGGTCTGATTGGATGGGGCTTTGAGCAATCTGGTCTAGCAAAAAATAAGAGGTCCCTGCCCACAGCAGTGGGGTTTTTGGACCAGATGATCTTTAAAGACCCCTTCCAATCCAATCCAAAACATCCAATGACTCTACAATTCTACCTGTCCTATAATGTCCTCTCTGCCTTTCCTAGCTACCACCCATACAAAGCCAACCTGTTTGGGGAGCACCAGCCAAACAGTGCCCACAGACAAAAAGATACATGATACACAAAGACAACTCTACAGAAAACCATAAGGGCCTGCACACTGATCCTCACGCAAGCAGGAAGGACAGCTCCACACAAACAGTATACAAGGGTAACCCAGAGAAATGCTTAAGTTCTGCAGAGCTGGCTACTCTTCTCAAGGAGAAATACCTCCTTTGAATGCTTTCTGATCTTAGACCATTTTCCATCTGAAGATTTGTCAGACATCTATCCCAGCCACAGAGCTCCCCTCCTCCTCTTGTTGCTCCACACATAATACACACACCAGAACCCCCTCCATAAACTGTGCAAAGTTTAAATTGTTTCAGAAATTGCATACTCAGCATCTGGGAACGTACACATTTCTTAATGATCTTCTCAGTACTGCCTGTACTGCTGAAGACTTTTCAACCCATTCACCTCTGGAAGCATATATTTAGCATGAGCAAAGATCTGTTTTCTTGGAGAAAAAATGTCCTAGATTGAAGCTTAGATAAATCAGTGTCTCTAAGATTAAATTATCTTGCTGCCCTCAAAACAAGCCCAGATGATTTTCTTTCCAGCTGAAAAAATAAGTTTTATACCTTTTTCTGCCACTCTGTAAGCCAAAAACCGGTGATTACATTTTTTTGGTGTTCAGAGTTAATTAAGTGGACCTTGGAGACCATCAAGATTTGTTACAACATCTTCCTTTCTATTCTAGGAAGGCAACCTGTAATGCTGTCCAAGTCATTGCTTTTCCAGGATGTTAGCTCCTCCAGAGGGGTAACCTCTTCTACCTCATCCAAATCCTATCTTCTCCTCAGGATCTCCTTTTAAAAGTCCCTTTGTCCCAAGACATGGTCCCAGAAAAGTCTGGGACATTCTAGTCTGCACGAGACCATTCACTTTCTCTCCCTGCTGAAGGCCCAGACATCATCTCTACTCAAACAGAAGATGAGGGCCAGATTCTCTCACTCTCCTGACATCAGTATCATGAGATTAAGTCCTCATACATGAGGAAAGCCTCTCCATACTTGGGCAAAAGCTCAACAGTTACCATCCAACTATTCACCAAACTGCGTTTTCATAAATCCCAGTGAGGGATGGAATATCCAGTAATGGAGCTACAGGAGTGCCATGCCAAGGATGGAGCTGCATACACACATAATCACTGTAAAATACTAACAGACATGTGGCTTGTAATTTCCTGCCTTTTTTCCAACCTATTCCTGCAGACGAGTGAAATACCAACACTTAATACATCTGCCTGGTTGGAAGATATGACTGCCATCACTGAAGGAGATGCAACTGAAAATCTTCCACCATTCAAACTCATCCACTCCAGTCATAAAAAGCACATTTCACTGCTTGCTGCTCTGGTCTACATCCATTTTTGGGCTCTGCTAGGTTTTACTCTCTGGGAGACCAACCATCTCACTTCAGGTAACAGCTTGTAGAAAAAGACGGCTTGTCCAGATCCGTGCAATTCACCCTCATATTGAAGGTGACCACCTAAGATGAAAGCAAAATAAAGACTTGAAGGGAGCAGTGCATGTATCAAGAGACCAGTTCTCAACAGCTATCTGTACTCAAACATACAGTGGAGTTGCTCATTACATAAGCCTATGATTAATGGTGTCCTGATGAAAATAGGAATTCAATTTCAATTCTTCCAGAATAGCCAAAGGCCTTTTGGTATTTTCAGGATGTCATTTTGGTGTCTGGACCTTTACACAGTCTGGAAAAAAGAACAAGCACTTGCAAAAGAAAGATAAGGAAGTGTCATGTACAGCGTGAGCACAAAATCTATGCTTCAGCTATAATGAAAGGGTGTTTCTGCAAAAAGTAAAGTGATGCAAACACAAGCAAGACACCAGCGGGAAAATATAGATGACTTCTGTGGCAAATTGTACATCACTGCATACAACATTGCACTGTGGGCACCACACTAGAAGGAGGGAAGGCAAAAGGAAAAAAAAAGGCGGGGGAAAATGGGGAGGGAAAAGCACTGTAAAATGAGAACATTTTGACTTTCCTGAAATCCCACCCACTGCAAGGACTCAAGGTGCTCAAGGACCCCAGGCCAAACATATTCCACTGAGGAGTTCTGTTAGTCCTCTCCAGAAACAGTGTGGAAGTTTGCTCTCTCCATTGCACTGGAGTGAAAGTCCCCCTTATACAGCAAGCCCTGTGAAATTAAAATGGAGGGAACTGGAATCACTAACAGCCTTGCATGAAGATGTCAGAGCCCAACATCTCACAGGAAAGCCCCAGCCATGAGACAGCTGTCCTCTGCAGATGCTAAGAGTCAATGCCTCCATTCAGACAGAAGCCATATGCTAACCCAGTAAGTTAAAACCAGATTACTTTTCCCAACTGTTCCTTCCAGCACACTTTGTTCAATGGAAAGAAAATTAAAACCTAGAGAATTTGTTGTATTCATGAATTGCTGCAGACTCACTGCAATCATAATTGGGCAGCCCAACTGCTCAGAAGATTATGCCAGTGATTCAATTGCACTGCAAAACAAATAAAGATATCTGCATAAAGTGGGCTGCAAAGTACTAAAGACCTAATGAAGTTATACATTTTGTGCATCATTGCCCTTTCTAATAGAGTTTAGAAAATTGAAGGCAACATACTATTATATATCATGTGCTATTATTCACATAAGTGCCTAAATTACAGAGTTTTGGGAGATACTAGTTATATGCTTATTAAAAAGTCATTTACTTCATCATAACACACAGACCTCTTTAAAGATTGAAATAGGAAACATGAAAGAGACATCTGAATAGTAAGTCTCAATTAAAAATTATTTCTGCTGCCATAACAACAGCTTTTCCCTCCAGATTTTGGGTTCCCCTCTCACACTGAGCACAGCAGGAGGAGAATTTCTGAACTCTAATTCATTCTCTTTGCATTTATCGTCTTCCAGAAAAAAAAAGTGTGCTGAGTACAAACTGTGACAGGAGTTCTCAGAACTTCTCAGAACACTGAATAAAATTGTTCATACCACTTAAGTACAAAGTTAGAGGACCTGAATAAATCAGTTTTAGATTAAATGTTTAGACTAGAGGCTCTTGTGGGCAAGGGAGAGGTAAACATCCACACCAGATAGAGGAGAGATACAGAAACCATTATTTTAGAAGCAGAGGACACCTCCAAATGTGGATGCTTAGATGTAGAGATACAACCAAGCTAGCCTTTGCAGCACCTGTGATGGAAGCCTTGGCTCACCCTCCACCAGAGGGAGGAAGATGCTGAGTAGATGTCAATTGTATGTCCCCTAATGAAGCCCTGGTGATATTTCACACCCCGCTATCACTTTTTGGTTTTCTTCCTTGTTCTTTTCACCTTGTGCCTAATTGACTACAAGCTTGGCTACCACTGGAATTTGTTCAGCTTCACAGTACACTGGCCAGGGAACTCCACAGAAGGGCTGCAGCAGTGGCAGTGGCTGTAGGAGCAGTCATTCCCAGCTTCCCACCAGGGCAATGGGGACAAGGAGTGATACCTGGGCACAAAGGGTACTCCAGGTCAGCTGACCTCTGGCACTCTGGAATCAGGTGCTCCTCAATAAAGTTTTTCCTACCCTGTGAACACTAACTCCCAAACCCCAAAATCAGGGTTTGATGAACCTAGCTTTTCAGAAGCCATTTAATATCAGAAATGGCTTGATAAGCACTTCCTCCCTTCTGCCTCAAAGGATTTCACACAGCTTCGGGGAGACAGACAAAATCTTCCTCTCAGAATTTAAATATAAATTTATATTCAAAACAGGCTTAATTCCTAAACTGCAGTTTGTTTTATGTGAAGGGATTTGTCTTTATCATAGAAACCACAGCTGTTAAAACAGTGTCTGATAGTACTTTTTTCCTATCATCACTATTCCTTCATTAGCCACAGTGTATATCTTTTATCTTAACTGTGAAAAAGAATCTCTGAAGTACTAAGTCACACAGCTTCTACTCAAGTTAAGAAGACTATTACCATCCTCACACCACAGACACATCAACCACAACTACCCCAACACCGCACAACACTGAAGCCATATAAATGATATCTTTCCCAAATTGTTCTTTTAATCATTCAACATGTCCTCAGCTAAAAACACCAAGCAGAATGCAACACTCCCCCACAACCAGTGCTTACAACCAAGGATGCCACACAGTTTTTGTAATAGTAAGAGATACCACCAAGCCAGAGTGCAACTGGCTGCAGTGAGATGCCTGTTATTCTTCCTTTGACTTCTCCACATATTCTTTCCATCTGTGTTTGGTGATGTGTGCTTGAAGCTCTTGAAAAAGAGCATGGATCTAAAACCACACACTACATTTAGTCTGAATGGGTCTTTGAAGGTTTTCAAGAGATTTATTTTGGATTCAACAGCAAGTTTTTGAAAGTGCTAACAGCAGCACCCTTCTTGTATCCCTGTAGATGGGATGGCTGTACTCAAATCTAATCCCCAAACCTTCACTTTATAACCTCCCCCAGCTTCTCTGCCTCTGCCCCAAATCTTCAAAAGTGCAGGGAGCCTGGAAAGAAATGGAATAGAGAAAAATAAAACAAATGAAATTTTTAGCCTTTTATTTCAACCTCTCTTAAATGAATTAAGTTCATTTAAAATGAAGAGTGCAGTTTTCAAGGCATTAAAAAAATAATAAAAAAACTTTTACAATGAGAAAGGAGCTGGAACAGAATACCTCAATATTAATGGTTTTAAAGAGCTGAACAGGAAGTTCATGAAAGGTATCCTTAGCCATGAACACTTTGTGGTGTTCATTGAAATGTACTGATGTATCACACTTTTGGCCAAGCTTCTAACTGCACATATTTTATGGCATTAGGTAACTTCAGAAAGTAGTCCTCTTTTTACTCAAAAACAGACAAAAACTTAATTTTTTAAAAAAGTCTCCTCATTCCAACTTAAAACCACCACTCAGAAACAGGGAAAACTCCACTACAATGCTGCCTCTGGTGTTACCATTGAGCTGGTGGGGTTTCCCTACCTCAGTGGCCAAAAAGATCCATGCTGGGAGAAGAGGATGATGAAACACATAAGTAACATCAGTCAGGGTCTAGACAGTGACTTTCTATGAAACCTTTCTCATTTCCATGCTGTGGTAAGGCCAGATTGATAAAAGATGTTGAATTGCAGCTAAAGGCACTCTGGAAAAACAAAACACTGCAGCAACAGGAGTCGAGCCAAACGCAACTGAATGTGTTTGCAAACCCTGCCAGGAGCATAATGACCATTGTAAAATGTAGCTGTCCTGACAAGGCAAAGGAAAAATGCTCCCAAGCACATGCTATTCAAAGCCTGTAAAGCAGCTTAGGCTGCCAGGCTGCTGTTTATTTCTTAAACAATCTGTTGACTAGTCTTTCAAGGAGAAATAGCCTGGCACTCACTCAAAAGTCTTTTCTTTACTTAACCATCCATAGTGTGAGTTGACCTGCAAGTAAACCAACAACCAGCCAGAGGCATTTCCCTCCTGCCGATTCCTGGATGTCACACGACCCCTGTATCTACCATGCTAGTTATCTTTTACCAAAAGATATCTTATGACCAAACACTAGATTGCAGCTGGCACTTTGAACACCAGTGATAAGAATCCAGGTGGAGAAATTTCCCCAGGGACTACGGAAAGCAAGTCCTTAAGGGCATGTATATCTCAGATCTGACTCAGTAAGAAAAGATAGATGCGTAACTCTTTTACTACCAACCAAACAACATTACTCAAGCCACCTCCCCCCAATTTTTCCCCCAAAACACATAAGCACAGTTACCAAGTATTTGAAATATGTAGGAATCCTTACATAAACTAGACATCAGAGCATGTGTTAAATTCCCCAGCAGTGCCAATGCAGACAGATCCTTTCATGATTAAGCACAAGTGGTTATGCAGGAACTGAAGGCAGGCACCTTCATAGCAGATACACAATATTCATCACTCCTATGTTCTGATGTCTTGCACCACAAATCATTTTATTGGTTGCTAAATACTATGTTTTCATATAATTTTAAAATTGTTCCACAATAAAGTTTTTGTCAATATACTGCTTTCCTCTACCAACACTAAAAACACTACTTGAGTTAGGCAGTTCAATATAACCAGGGAGGCTTAATAGAGAATGAGGTGAATTTAACAGCAACCTTTATTTGCTTGGGGTGGGGAAATTTAAAACTTATCAGCCACACTGAACTTTCCTATCCATTTCAACCTGGGGTAAAGTTTTACAGCAGGAAAGTGTTTGTTAATCTCTCTCTCTATTTCTGGTCACACAGGGACATGAGCAATGCTACTACAGGTTACCATTGGGGAGGGAGGTGCTCTGCTCTAATTGCAGTTAAAAGGTACGTCTGTACAGAGAGACCTCAAGTAACACTGCAAGTTTACATCTGCCTGGGCAGGGAGCAAAACACAAAAAAGGAAACAGGGAGAGATGTTTATGGTCCAACCCACCACAGCAGGCTGAAATATCAAACAGCACATATGCTTCCAGCTCCTCTGCTCTCTGCCACAGCTTCCCTGACCCTACTCCTGCTGCATCATGTACCAAACCCATTATTAATTGTCTGTTGCTGTGCTCCTGCCTCCCACACAAAGCCATGCTTTTTTTGAACACTGCTCTGTATCAAACCCACTGCAGTCAGTTAAGCATTGCTAAACATTTTTGAGTCCAAACACAGCTACCCTGCTTCACAACATACTGCAGATTGTTTTAGAAGGGGAGGAAAGAATAAAAGTGAAGTCAATAAATCTTCAGCTTAGGGCAATTCTACCTTGTGTTTTGCAGCTGCTCTAGAGCAAAAATTGTGCTTTACAGCAAGAATTAAGAGAATATTTTCAATTAAAGCATATCTTGATCTCAAAGTTTCACCAATCTGATTCAAACTCCAGTCCCCCCTCATCAAGTAAGTAGTTTCTCATGGGTTTTGGATACATATCAAATTTTTTAAAGTACCAGATGAATCACTAGGACTAAAAGCATATCTCTGAAAAACAATACTGAAACTACAAAGGTGTCACTGTCTGCCAGGAAATAACATCAAAAACACGCTCCAACTTGGCTGATGCTTGGACACTGTCAGCCTAAAGCCAAAGCATTTAGAGCACGATACTTCAAGGAAGAGTGAATGTGCAAATGACCCAATGTCAAGACCAAGTGTTCAGCTTGGGGAGGGAGAGACATAATTTTGTATGAACAAAGTGATACAGCCTTCAAACGTGATTCAGGGCCCACTTATACCAGAGGGAAGCACTTCAGCACATCTATTCTACTAGCACCAGTAGGCCAAAATCAAAGTACTGAGGATGTTAGCCTAAAATGCAAAAGCAAAGGAACCACGTATTGCTAAGAGAAATGAACAAATATTATCCTGGCAGGCAAAAATGTTTTCCCAAAACATCAATAGTCCCTGTTGTAACTTAATAGCAGTTATCCCAAGTTATTCAGAGCCAAAGGTTTATTAAGAATTTTGGGAACAACATCTTTTACAGAATTAAGAATGCATAATGCCATATTTAACTCCTGACCATGAGTAACTCAAAGTTAACACTTCTCCTCCATCTTATCTTACTCATGCCAATTCCAGTGGGTTACTTAGAATTAGCATACCACCCATCAGTCACAAGGGTAGCAAATGCTTTCCTTTAGATAGGAAAAAACTTACTTCTACACTGTTCTTTGAGTCTAACACAAGACAGATCTTACCACATGTATTAACGGTTCACCACTGATTGTCTACATAAAATCTTGAATTGCTGCAATAAATATTTTAAATGCAGTAGTGTATTTAGAGAAGCCAACCCTCACTCTTGCTCTAACATCTCCTCTGTCGACCTTACAGAGCCACCTTGATTTGCCATGCAGATCTGCAAGAACAAGAAGAGACACTACTTGGACCATTGCTCCCTGTCTTCATGGGTTGGTGATGCCAGCCAACCATGAAGATGTAAGCCAACCATGGCTTACATACCATGAACTGGGGAAAGCTGAGAGCAGGGAAATCCTAGCACTGCTCCTAGGACTGCCCATCCTTCTCCAGCCCTACGTTCAAAGATACAAATCACTTACACACCATAATGCTACAATGACATTTAAAAACATCAGAGAAAGGAGATGTCCTTTGGTATTTTGAAGACATGCAACTCTAATATACAAAGTAAGCCCCAAACCTAGGGGGTTTCAGGTCATACACAACATGACTATGAACTTCATAAATTCAGGTCATGATAGTATTTAATAAATACTAAAGTATTATACAACCTTCTGTATTTAACACACTGTTGTTATAATTATGTATGCAGCGAAGTCCTTGCCAAAGCTTTTGCAGCAAGAAACACCAAAACTCCGCTGAACCTTTTGGAATTCACCTCTGAGCAGCCAAATAGGAAGTTGTGACCACAGTTTGGGAAACCATATAGCCACAAGCAGTTCAAAGCCCAGGAACTACAGAGCACTTCTCCTTTTTCCCAGGCTGACCAAGCCAGTCCGACCATTCTTTGTGCCACTTCCAAAGACAATTAGCAAAATCTTATTTCAATTAGCTTTTCCAGAGCTCTGAGCACAAAGAACACTGTACAACTTCAGAAAGAAGAGGTGAGATCAAAAATATGCAAACTGAGGCAGAGCTGGAAAGAAGGCAGGGAAAGACCAGATAAAGTATGGGACAAGAAATCCCCAAGGGTGTCCCCCCAAAATGCCATGTACTATGTGTGGTAAAGCCATTGCTTGTGTTCAGAACAAGGAGCCTTCTTACACCGAATTGGATTTCAAATTAACTCACTTCTCATTACCAAAATGATTCATTTCTTCCTAGACAAGAACTCTACAGTATACTGTATAATGGCTGTACTTTTTCTGCATAAGGGTTAGATACATCTACAACATCTCATTTAATACCAGCAAGATTAATGCACCTTTTGAACACTTCTAACTTCTGGTTGACAAATTTTTGTTGGCAACATCCCACCTTTAGTCTTCCCCAATCTAGGCATCTCCTTTGCTCTTCTATTGTTTCCCCTTTAGTACAACTTCTTTGTAACTCTAATGACTGCCATAACAAATGTTTTATTAACGACCAGATGAAATAAAAATATTTATCCTGACTCACATCTTAAGGTAGGGAAAAGAAAATAAATGATCATTTACTCTGACACAGTCCACCAACAGATTAACTTATGCTGTATTTTGTCCCATTTTCCATACATGGCTTTAACTATTCTTTCCTTTAATATCTGTTATAAAACTTAACATTCTGACTGTTTCTTCTGTAAACACACACTGTGCTTCAAACATACGAGGCCTGTTACCACTTTGGAAAATAAATAACTTTTACACATGTTTATATTCTATCAGAACCAAATCAAGAAATATGCAAAGAATGAAAGCACAGTACTTCATTGCTCAGAGAATGGGTTTAAAAAAAAGGCATCTAAAAACCCATGAAGCTCTCTTTCAGAGAGTCTACAAGAAAGATGGAGGAAGAGGATATAGTGACAGGAAAAAGGGAGATGGCTTCAAACCAAATGAGAGTAGGTTTAGAGTAGATATTAGAAAGAAATTCTCTGCTGTGAGGGTGGTGAGGACCTGGAACAGATTTCCCAGAGAAGCTGTGAATTCCCCATCCCTGGGGAGGTGTTCAAGGCCAGGTTGGATGGGGCTTTGAACAACCTGCTCTAGTGAAATGTTTCCCTGCCCATGGCAGGGGGCTTGGAACAAGAGTTTTAAGGCTCCTTTCAACCCAAGCCATTCTATGATTCCATAGGGAGAATAAAAAATACGGTTAGTCACCCAAGAAAATAACAGCTTTTCCTACAGCTTTTGTTTCACTGACTCCAAGAAACAGCAGTCTGCTGAGAAGGAGAAATTCAAAGTTTGTGTTTTTCTCCCAATATGAAAAGTCACCTCAAGGAAATCCACATTTTCCAAAACAAAATATACCTATTAATTTCTGTTCTTTACATAACACCTAGTATAGAGCAACAGCATTGCTATCTCTATAACCACCAGTAACCACCAACACTGGGAATTAGTCAAGTAACTAATTGCAGACAAGCATGATTGTGTCACAGGCCTTGAGAGGTGTTAAGTCACTCCATGCTGGGGAAGAGAGACGTGAGACCTCTCAGCTCAGTAGTGGCTTGCAGTGCTTGTCCTCAGAAATCCCACACTGCTGTACTGAGATAACAAGTATATGTTTGTACAAAGCACTCACTGATGTGAAATTAAGCCACCAAATTTCAACCAGTTTGGATACCTGAGAGCATGAGAATTAATTCATTGGAGTAAAGCTCTATTGCTTACATATTCTAAGTTTAGTTGGAGCACCATTTATGCTCTATATGTTGAAAAGTTACATACACATGACAGACCTAATAACAGTCACTCAAAAATTCACAGAAAAAAATCCCAGTACTATCCTCACTATGCCTGCCTGGACGCACATGCAGTGCATAACCTCTCTTATAGCACTAAAAACTGTGGCACACATGTAATTAAAGCATAAGAGTTCCATAATAATAATAATAATAATAATAATAATAATAATAATAATAATAATATGACCTCACATCTGATGGTTGGCCTCAGCTTAATGAAACAGAAGTGCAATTAATGATTTACACAAAACCAGGATGCAGGCTAAAAGTAAGATCTGTTTCCTCTACACAAAGACAAAAGGACCTAAGTGATAATGATTACCTGTGAATATTCAGGAAAACAGATCATCTGTGATAAAAGCAATCTCAAAATGTCTGATATGCTATCATCATTTCTAGCTGCTATTCTTATCCTCAGGGGAAAAAAAAAGAATTGACTAGTTTCTTTTATAAAACCAATAGCCCTTCTCAGATTTATTTTTTTTTTTAATACCTTCTTCTGCCCTTACAATATGGGCCAGCAGTCAATTGCCATCTCACAGGAGGAAAATCCAAAACATGCCACTTGCCTGACTGGTGGCATCAACAGACCTCCTCTGGCAACACAATCACTGCTGACATGCAACTTGCATACAAAGTTTTCAGTTCAAAAAATTAATACAGTTTAAGAAACTCATCTATCACAATCAGTATTTGGGTGGAAACCTCATCAGTGTGGTAGGACCTAAAGACACCATCTACCTAACAATTTCATTTAAAATGCAGGATAAAAATCACAAGACTTGCTGCTCTCACTCCTCGCCTTCCACTGTGATTCATTACTCAAGACAAAACTTCTCATTTCTAATATACATTAAATGTTTATGCTTGCCTGACTCAGTGCAGAAAGGAAAGCATAAAAAGAGTAACTGGGTCAAGGGTGTAATTATCAAAAGTTGTATTAATGTGGTGAAATCCATGTGACAATAGGAAAACCAGCAGATCTAAAAATTCCTGGCACCATGCTATTTCTTAACATTGTACTCAAAGCATCTAACTAAAAGCTGCCAATACTTTGCTTTTATCTTCAAAGATAAATGTTTTAAGAAAAAGGTTGTTTTAAACACAGATATTGTTATACCATGAAAATGCATGGAGTAGATGAAGGAAATGAGCACATAAAAGCCCCCTAGCACTACTTCTCTTTGGAAGCAAGAAACTAATTTCGTGATCTTAATTCTAACAATAAGCTGCCATTCTGAAGTCATCTGAAGTTTCTGAAGTAATCCCTGGTGACCCTTAAGATAACAGCACTAGTTAAGACTTCCCAGTAGAGCTGCCTTTTTTTTTTTTTAAATATCTGCTCCCCATCAGAGGGTATCCAAACCCACAATGTCATTTCACTAGTGCTTTGCCTCTGTCAATCCTCAGCAGACCCTCAGTAAAAGCAATCTACTTCAGCTGCATTACTTCAGGGTGTAAAATTGCGATGTGCTCTCCACACAGAAGCCTAGTCCTTCAAATTGAAACATTTTATCAAGTTTAAGATACTGTGTTGCTTTCTAGTTGCAGCTAAAAATCTGGACAACACCCATTTCAAAAGTACCAATAATTTTACCACCATTTCCTGTATGCTGTGCAGATACCATCTGAGGTAAGAAAGTATTAGCCTCCACAAGAGTCAAGCATTCATGTGTGCACTGCTCTGCTTCCAAGAAAAAGTTCTTTCACCCACAGCTTCTGAGAGAGGTAGACACATAGCTAATCAATGAGCCTGTCACTCTCAACCTACAAGCCTTTGGAAAACACTAGTTTTTAATCATCCATTTTTACCAACCAGCTGTGGCCACTTGATAAGCTTTGCACAGGGTGTCTCATGGCCTATTAAAACTCCCTGTTGTACTGTGGAAGCATTTGAGGTAGCTTATGCTTCTAAATTAGAGATAATAAAAGCTACAGACACTATTACATCAGGAATAGACCAGAAAATGCAAAGGAACATAGCTTGTATGTGAAATTCCCATTTGGAAACTTCAGCTTCTGCAAAACAAAACAATTATTTTCAAATTTGGGTACTTAGAATCTTACAGGATGAACCTTGGCCTGTCCTTAAAACAAGAAGAGGAAAGAAAGAAACCGAGAAAACATTTTAAATGGATTAACTTGTACTTAGCACAGACTATGCCTCCCCACTGCACCATAGAAGAGTTTTATATATCCAGGTTAGTGTCTAACTCGGTGCAAGTGACTTAGGCTTATTTTACTGTTGCATTTTGCAGCAAATCTCATCATATAGCTCCTCTGTGTAATTAGAATTCCTCTTTATTTATGTACTAGCTCCTGCCTCCACCTGAGTCCTCTGGCAGGTACCTTTCCTGAGACAGCCTTTGGGAGCACCAGTATCCTCATTTTGGAATTGCAGAGTATGTGTGTCACTCTCCTTAGAACATCTCCTTTATCAGTTTTTAAAATCTATTCAAATTCAGCTTCGTCCTCTACCATGACAGACCTAGAATTTCAACACCTCCTTTCAAACTCACCTTGTGCAAGGAGGATTCACATCTTGCCATAACAGCACTTTGCATCTATCCATGCTTAAAATATTTGCTTGCAATTTCAACTCAAAGAACAATTCCAGAATGGGGAAAGCCCAGCTCCCTGCTTGAACACTGGCTGCCTGAGGAAGTTATGAAGTACTTGCACTCAGCAGCAGGGAAAACTTAGGACATGCTCATGCCATGTGCCAAGCAAGAGTGCTCTAGGAAAACTCTGGACATGCTCGCACTGTGTGCCAAGCAAGAGCTCTCTAGGACAGCCTGATGACACTGTGCAAAAAGGGTCCACCCCATTACTCTGGGAGAACTAATGACACCAGTACAAACAGCAACCTGTGAATTTTCCACTCCTGTACCATAGCAAAGGCAGTATAAGCAGCAGGAGCTAAAGCGTAACACTAGTTAGGTTTGAAGTCAGACCAGCATGTCCTGAATCAGCCCCACACTGTCCAGTCTTGGTTTTACAGTCAGCAAGTTGTGTGGGCTCACAGTCTTATTTTAAACCTTTGCATATGTGTTGTTTAACCCACAGTTTTAAAACAACCTTGGGACTTACACACATGAACCTTAACAGCCTTCAAGGAATAATAGGACTTATCAGGTCAAAAATTAAGGGGTTACAAACTCAGATTTCTGATTTATAGCAGAAACTCATATTTCCTAATTTAAGTCCTAGTGCAAGCTGGGATAGCAGATCAAGTGCTATTTTCTCCAGCTCTATATTTACACTTCAAGGACTATGTAGAAGCACAGAGCAGAAGCAAAAAAAAACCAGTTAAATGCCTCGATTGTGAGCCTTTTGGGGGAGGTCCAGAGAAGTTTGGGTTACATGTCTTCAAACAGGTTTTCAAAGCAGTATGGGTCTAGACATCCATCACAACTCAAGGAAGGAGGACCTAAACTTTAAATTTAGGAAAATGATAACTTTACCTTGCATATGCACAGAAGCTTAGAAAAGCATTGCGACAAAAAGAAACGTTTCTCTTCTGTTCTAGCAGGAGGTGCAGCTGAAGAATTTCAGCCTCACCCATGCAAAATTAGATATTTATTTTGGATAAATCCCACAAAATGTTTTCCGCCCAGCCAGCACTCCTACCTGCTGGTTTGGCAGCAGCAGAGCCAGGCACTGTGCTGCAGGATGGCAGGCAGCCAGCCACCAGCTCCTGGGCCTCTCCAGACACTGGCAGGGTACACTGCTCAGTGAAGCCTTGGGGTTACTGCAAGGCAAGGACAGTGACAGCTCTCAGCTGCCACATCTCTGAGGCTACAAGGGTCACCAGAGCCTCTGCTACCAGGGAAACAGCAAATTTAGGGATGTACCTCACCATATCCTGCCTGTCAGCTGCTCCCTTCCCTGTAACATGTGCACACACATTGGAAAGGAGGGAGAACAAACAGCACCTCCTGACTTGCTGGTTGGACCAGGGAAGCACCGAGGGATCCCCCTTTCTTCTGCCTAAAAACAAGCAAGTAAAACCATATCATGTCATTGCATGCGTTCCTACACACTGGCTGGTCAAAAACAGAGCATGGAGACTGTATTTCAGAAGCAACATATGCTGGCTGAGTTTTAGCCCAAAGCAAGATAGAAAACAACAGAAATGTGACTCCTGCCTGAGGAACCAACCTTGAACTACGCTCTGAGGATCCCATGACTTCAGGACTTCCTTGGCATCAAGCCTCATTGACATCCCTCAGAGTGTCCCAATTGCCCCTCTTGATCCCCTTCCCCACACAGTCCCCTCACTGAGAATTCCTCAATTTTCTGTGATCTGCCATGAAGAGTTACACTTTAGTGCAGGGCATCACAATATTCACATGCTGCAAAGACAAACTTCCCAGGGAACACTTAAGCCATTTCCCTGACAAACAGCACCATCTTTATCACATTAGGACATATCTAAATTGATTTTCAAAAAAGAATTACTGGCCCCCAAATGCTCATATGCCTCTACCAGAAAGCTTCCTATATTTTGGCAGATACAGAATCATCATTTTTACCCATGTTTAAATCCATACTTGCAAAAGGAAATATACAGGATATTTCACTCAAAAAGTTAAATACATGTTAGTGCTCACATAACAGCATGCAAAGATTATAAAAATAAGGTTAAAACACACATACATAATTAAGCATTGTTTGCTAGCAGCTCTTGCACATGCTTAAAAAATAACACATGCTTAAAGCCAATGTTATTTTGTGTTACTTCAATATCCTTTGTTAGTCATCTTACCAACCTACAAAGTTATCTAACAATAAGTCCGATCTCAAACGTTTCCAAGAAGCAAACATCAAATAATTAAAAATACGGGGGGTTTTAATGGTTTTCTTTTCAAATACACAAGTATCATCAAACATTTTTCCTGAATTTGAGAACTTTTTAAGAGAATGAATGTCAAACTTCTCAAAAAGAAATTTAAAAATCCTGTTTGTCTGAGTACATGCGTTAAAGCTGTGTTAAACCACTCCCTTTACTGATGGTTCTCGTGCTGTTTCATTGTTTTCTTCAATTATGGTAGGAAAAAGAGAAAGGAAAGGACCGAAGAAGAAAAAAGAAGGCGGCGGCAAGCAGACTCCCATAGGACTCAAAAAACACGAGATATTTTCCTACCTGCCACTCCACAGGGTGCCTTACCTGGTGAGATCTCACATTCCCCAAAGGTTTTACACCCAGATGGGTATCAGGGGGAAAAAAAAACAACAAAAAAACCAAACCACAAACACCAACAAAATACCATGGAGACCCTGCCTCTCCTGCTCACATGGGAGGCATGCAGGGTGCCAACAAGACAAGATCATCACATACTGCTGAAGATTTTCTTAATGCCATATGCATCCCGAACACCCAGGCTATCCACAGTATTTACTTCCAGATGAATCTTACTGTAAGTTCATTGACTGTGGCCTATTTCTAAGTATCTCCAACTCACTTAATTATACTTTCTTTCCACTATGCTACATTCAAATCCCAATTTGATCTGTCAAGTGCTAAGCTCCCCAAGGGAGAGCATATCCCCTCCTTATTTCTCATGGTAGTTCTCTGCACAGCTTCCTCCATACCTACACAATTCAACATCTTGCTAAGAAATACCTCTCCCTAACATCAAACATCTTTGCAAATAGAATTAACAAGGCAAGTGTAAACACAAGGGCAATGAAGTGGAAGCAGTAGTTTGGGTAAATGAAATTCTATATTAAATACATAGGATGGCTTAATGTCAAGCTCCTCATTTGCTGAATTCTGCAGCTGGCCTGTGAGAACCCTGCAGCATCTCCCTTCAAGTTGTCTGAGAATTTATACTTACAAGGTTTCCAAAAAAGTCTTAACTAATTTGTGCCAGTATTAGTCACACTAATGACTGCCATTTAATAACTGTTTGGAGGGCTTCCTATCCCTGAGAACACTACAAACTCAATACATGTTTCTAAAACACATGGCAACAACAAAGTATATAAAGCTTATGGTAGTCTCTTCTGTTAAAACAAGTTAATTCATAAAGGCAAGGAACATTAAATTAAAACATTAATGCCTGTCAATTTCATTCTCTTTGCAATCTGTCCTTCACACACAGTAATTACATCGGGAAACCTCTCTCCATAACCAGCTAATAGATATAAGGAAAAAATCAGTTGTCACTAAGAGAGTACTGCATGAAACACATTTTAACACCAACGTTAAATCCAAATGGTATTTTTAAACACATTGTCTACACTTGAAATCTGCAGAAGTACTTTAGAAATGTTCCTTTTGGTGCCTTGAAAATTAAACTGCACTAAAGGCAAACAAAAACAAACCTCCAACAAAACAACTAAACACACTGCAAAATTGGTTAAAAGTATATCAGTGAAGCATGACTAGTGCTTCCAGGAGGGTTTTCCCAAAGGAAGACAGAGCTGATACTTTGTCTGACAGGGTATATTATCTGGGGTGCAATGTAATCCAGCAAGGAAGACAAAGGAAAAAAGATTCCCCTTAAGTCTTCTACAGAAAATAAGAACAGCCAAACAGTAATAAATCACTGAGTTATAACTCTTTTGACATAGCTACAGGGGGACACCACTGAGATTTTAGTGGAGGTTTTTAAATTGTGAAGTCAGACAGATTAAACTGTCAAATATAAGTCTGCCAGGAGTTTGCTTAAAATGCTTTACAGCCATAGCACTATTCATAAAGTAAAACAAACCAGAATTACGACACTGGCTATCTGGGACTGAGATCAGAAGAAAAATTTGCATATTTTATTTTCTAGGAAACCTCCCTCTGTCACAAATTACTTTTAATGCACTACTGCTCAAGTTAGTAGTTTACATTCATGAATTCCTAGACTGAACTGCATCCCACTTCATTCATCTGAGATCAGTGTTCAGTATCAAATGCAGCAAAGACTTCTGATAAAGGCACATATTTGCATCTAGTTAATCATCCTAATTGGTATGCAGACCACTTTAAAAATGCACTAATCAGCGTTACACTCAGATGCAGGGTTTGTTCAGCAGTAAAAGTCACAATCTAAATACTTATCCAAACAAATATCACATTTTCAGGGAAGACTGAAGCTCAGCATGTTTCAGTTAAAGAAAGAAAATGGTTATAACATTGGGAGACAGAACTTTGAGGCTGACCATAGCTCTCCAGCTAAATTGAATTTCATCTTTTTAAGGCATAAAGAAACACACTTTCTTTAACAAGGTTAACTCACTATCCTGAGCATGGTGGAGGCCAAGTGTCTGCTGTCTTTGTCAGGGCAGACTCCTACATTCATTTCCCGTTGCCTTGCTGCAGGGTCTGCTCTTACACCCTTGGCAAGAGACTTCAGCAACCAGGACCTCCCAGACAAGGCACAGATAAACAAACCAGTGCTCATTAGCAATCCCAGGGCACTCTCTGCAAGCAACACTTCCCTCAAACTCTTCTGCCAGAGCTCTACAGCCTCCCACCTGTAACACTCCTTGCAGGTGAATGGAAAGTGGTAAAAGAGACAATAATCTCAGCAGGAATCCCGGGGAAGCCAAGCAGAAAGAAGGAATTCTTTTCACAGCCAGGAGCAGACCTACAGGCAAGCAGCACTCCTGGCTGAAGGCCACAGAGGCTGCAACAAGGTCCCAGGAGGCTGCAGACAGACCAGACAGGCATTTGGAACCAAAAGCCACTGAATGTTTCGAAGGGAACGCTTGCACCCAACTCTGGTAACACCAAGCTAAGAACAGCGGGAGGTTCAGAGAGTATCTATAGAGGAGGTTTTGAATAAGGGCATCCTGTTCTTATTTTTCCTTTGACATCTGCTGGTGACCGAAAAAAAAAATTTAAAACAAAAAGGTTGCAGAAGACAACAGATTACAAAGAAAGCAGACTGAAGGGTAAAAAGAATTAGGCAACTAAAGCAGGACACCACACAGAGCATGCCAAAACCATCCTCTGCTCCTTAAATCTCTGGGGACAGCATAGATTAGTTCTCTGTCCAAAGCCTAATGAGACAAGGAAACAGGCACAGAGGTGCTGGGATGTTGGTCATCATGAGAAGCAGTCAGGTACTGTTGACAGTCACAGTATCCATTATATAGCATCTGCAGCTAGTTGTATTCCATGTTGTACACACAATACTTTTTGAATCAACTACAGACTTCATACAAGTTCAACTACTGCAACCACCATGCCAGATAACTCAGCTATTCTGCAGGACAACAAATGAGACAAATCCTATGCACAACTAGCTCAACTAGACTTGTTTTCAAATTTGTTTTAACTTCATTTAATTTCAGTCTTCTAGTCACAGCATACCTTGGAGAACTGGTCTCAGTTCACACTATCTTGGTCTACTGTACAGCCCCCCAAGAGCTCCTTTTTGAGAGGATTTATGCATTACTTATGTATGGGGGGGGAGCGGGGGAAACTGCTGCAGTTCATTTTTTAACCTGAATGTTAATAAGCTCAAGCAGCACAGACATACAAACATATAGTTTCCTTTTGCACAGCTTGGACTTTAAGGAAAAAGATTTTCCATACAATTAGATGCACTTGTCAGACAACACATTATTTTAGAGGGGAAAAACACCTAACATGCAAAATATTTCAGAAAGTGGCCACTAAGCACATTGCAACCATGTAGCAATAACAAACTGTAAAGCAGGCATTTTTATGCCAGTTTTGCGATGTCAGATTTTAAAAATAAGAAACACTAACACATAAAATCTATATTAAGGTAACTCAGACATACAGAAAAGCTTTTCCTGAGTCACCAAGCCTTCTCTCCTACTGCCACAGCCAAGCATACAATACAGACTTCCTCAACATAACCTCAAGAGGCAGTTTAAGGAGCTTGCTCCCATTTATCCCATTATAAGGTTGTTCTAGCACCTGAGCCCATTTAGAGAAGAAACTGTGTAAATTTCAGCTTAAGTTTATTCATGCCAGTTTATATCCATTTGTTCTCAAGCCGACAGTTCTCTTTAGCTTAAATAGCTCCTCTGTCCCTTTCTAGTGTTTACATCCCAGCTGTACTTGCAGACTGCAATCATATTCCATCTCAGCCTTATTTGCTAGGCTAAACAAGCCAGGCTTTCCTTGTCTTCTCTGGAATAAGTGACACTGCTGTCTTCCAGCCTCAGTCTGCGCTGTCCCACCTGCAGCACAGGTGAGAGAACCCGTGGCTGGCACTCTCCAGGAGCTTGCACCCATCCCACCAGCCCTCCTGCCTGCGTCCTGGCCTAACACACTCCACCATCACCTTCACTTTCTCCACAGCAGCAACTTGGTCAGCGATCAGCCAGTGCACCCAGCACATCCCTGGCTCTACTGCCCCCAGCAATGGAGCTCCTTGCTCACAGCAGGGTACAAAGGTACAAGGGGTACAAAGGTAAGACTCAAAAGGGATGTACAACAGAGCTTGTTTTCAGTATGGATGATTTGTTCAAGTATGACTACACATCCTCTGTCAAAGCTTGCTATCTGACGGAGAGGTAATCAGTCAATTGCTCACCATTACTTATCAACTACCAGGATTCACTTTAGTTTTTCACAACCTCTGCTAAAAATCCTTATAGCAGGCAATCTCAAGTACTCAAATTTCCCCCTAACAAGCTCCTGAAGTCACCACTCTCTTGAGCTCAAACCCTGCAGCAGCCCTTTGCAGGTTCTTCAGGCATTTCCTAAGGAAGTCACCATCCCTCCTGACCAATGGCACAGCAGAGTCTACTCAACACCACACCAAAAATTACCAGTTTTGTCACTGGTTTCCAACTTAGCTGCAGAACTGAAAAACAAAAAGAATAATTCAGGTTTCCAGTTCATGCATTTCCTCCCCTAGCAAATGATTCCCACAATTGTAATCTACTATTTAGGTGACTCTTGCTGGGAAAGGCACATTTGCTCATGCTGCTTCAGAGCCAAGGATCTTCCTCCTTGTTACAACAGTTATGTTTTCTTCATAACACAGGATAAAATTACTCTTCATCCTAAAGCCTTCTCCAGACCTTGATTTCCCTTAGATGACAAAAATAACCAAAAAATACAAGCCAAAAAGTATTCCATCACACAGTCATTGCTGTAAAGGAAGAACAAAAATACCCACACTCCACATGACTGTTCCAGGCAAGCAAATTAATCAGCCAAGATTTTGTCCCAAGGTCACTGTAAGAGGATGTCTCTTCCTTTAAGTACTAGGACATCTGCACTTTTATTTCAACTAAATGCAATTATGCCAGCAGAAAATAGTTTTAAACATAAGACAGAGAACTCATTCAGGCGTTCAGAAAATACTAGAGCACGAGATGGCAGAATGACGACATGTAGGATCTAGAACACACTGGAGCACACCTCCCAGCCAGAGGACATGGCAAAGCTGCAGCAACTCAGCAGTAAGGGTACCTCAGCTTCTGGGGCAACACAGCAGATCTTGGTGAAGCACTGAAACTTGCAGCAGATCCTGTTACCCTGAACAACTGACTGCAGATACCACCTACGATGTAAAGCTACCAATAGCATCCATAACACACAAAGCCCACCAGCTCATCACCACTGCAGAGCTGGGTTTTTTCTTGGTTTTGTTATTTTGTGTTTAAAGCCCAGAAGTACACTTACCCTCCCTAGCAAGGAGCCCAGCCAAGAATTATAAAACATTGCAAACAAGCAGGCAAAACAATGAAGTACAAATACAAACCGTTACACTTTCCATTTTATCTGTCTCTCTAGCAGCAACGAAAAGGAGCTCCCTCTCTGCCTTGGGACCCAAGCAAATTCCTGACAACTTCCAAGACGGATTCATGGGGTCCACGTTTTGTTCCGTGGACTGGATTTTTTGCACGCTCCCATTTGCAGCCCCGCGCGCAACCCTCGATTACCAGAATCACAGAGCTCAAATCGCTCACTCCACTAATTTAAATTAAAAAAAAAAAAAAGAAAGAAAAGAAAGAAAAGAAAGAAAAGAAAGAAAAGAAAGAAAAGAAAGAAAAGAAAGAAAAGAAAGAAAAGAAAGAAAAGAAAGAAAAGAAAGAAAAGAAAGAAAAGAAAGAAAAGAAAGAAAAGAAAGAAAAGAAAGAAGCTACTTCTACAGGCACTTTTACCATTTGCAGGCTTTTTCACCGCACCGCCTGCAGCAGAACACGACCGGCTGCCGCTGCTATTCGCCGCCCGCGGGAGCAGAGCCCACGCTCGCCGCAGGCTCGGCCAGCGCTCTGCAGTAGCGGCGGC
>VYXD01000346.1:317303-331603 GCA_013397195.1 Hylia prasina | reverse complement strand
CCCCCGAGACCGGGATGCGCCGGAATCGCCCCGGGCAAGGGCGGCGAGATCTTCCCCCGGCCTCCTGCCCGGTCGCACCGGCAGCGGGCCGGGCGNTGCGTGCCCCGGCGGCCCCGCTGCCGCCCCGCCCGGGCCGGGCCCGCGGCCCCTCGGCGGAGCCGGAACGGGGACTTCAGGTCAACAGCGCACACCAGAGCAGATGTACCTCTGTGAAGGAGAAGGGGCTGTGTTGTGTGAGGCAGGTCTACCTCCTGAAAAAAAAGAAAATTTTTTTTTTCCCCTTAGGGAAGAAGAAGGGTTTGGCTCGTGCTTGGCAAGTGTAGCAATGCCCATATCAAGGTGAGGCAGTGGTAACGACTCTCCTAAAATGCCACCTGCTGTATCCCGGTGCTCCTCTGGCAGTAGTGAGAGGCAGAGAGGTAGAGAGGTAGACAGTCAAGAAGGCTGGGAAGCCCAAGAAAAAGATTTTATGTCACTTCTCCCAGGTAAAAAGCAATAGGACAAGACAAAACACCCTCAAGTTGCACCATGGGAGGTTTATGCCGGACATCAAGGAAAATTTCTTCACCGAATGGGTTGTTAAGCATTGGAACAAGCTGCCCAGGGAAATGGTGGAATCACCATCCCTGGAGGTACTTAAAACAATGAGTAGATATAGTACTTGGGGATGTGGTTTAGTGATGGACTTGGGAGTGTTGGGTTAATGATTGGAATTCAAGGTCTTAGATATCTTTTCCAGCCTTAACAATTGTATGTTTCAGTTGTTTTTCACACTGGATATGGGCACCAAGTAGCAACATGGCAGTGGGTTAAACACCCACATGGCTGATGAATATTAGCAAACCCCTCTGGTCATGGATTAATGGAGCGTGCTTGGCATCGGCATAGTGCTCCAAGCAGCTGTGTTCTGGTGGGTCTCAAAACTCAGGTGAACAGCGTGAATGGAAAGGAGCAAGGTGTTCTCATGTGCAGAAAACAAACGAGTAAAGGACCAGGCCTGGCAACTTCTAACCTGCTTGCACTACTACAGGGTTACAGTTCAGATTAAATCCCTGGACACATCTTGAGATGCATGAGTAGAGAATCACAGCAACGTCCCAGGCAGTTAGAAATGAGCCTTAATAGAACACACCCTTAGAAAAGTATTTCTGTTTAATGCCTTCCAAATATGTGGAATATTTGTCCATTCTGTCAAGCTAGGCTTTTGAGTTTGCAGGGGAAGAAACTGATCATTGCTAAAGCAAAAAATTCACTATAGGACGGTAGTTCAGTGGAAAGCATGTAACAGACCTTTTACTTTTACACCTTCTAACAATTTTAGGAGGTCCTTGGATCCCTGCAACAGCAGATGCAAAACAATCAGCAGTAAAATAGTGTCGTATTGGAGTGACCTAAGACATATAAAGTCAAAGGAGTTTATTACAATAATGAAATCGGCATCTCATACATTTTCTTACATGTTCCTGTAAATGTAAACACATTTAGTAATCCTATTGAAGTGCCCAAGTCCACTTTAAAATTTCTCACACCTTTTATAATAGCAAATCTCTTTATCTGCAAGAGATGATTTTTCCTATGCATTCCATAGCTGCCTTCTGTGTTTTGCTCCCTGCCTTGACAATTATGTTCCTGGTAATAACAGAACATTCATGAACTGAGAACAATTTAAAGGATCATTAAGATTAATAGCAATATTACATCTTAAATTAGAAATGTTTATGCTTTTAGAAGATCATATTGACATACGCCACCTTAAAGAACAGAAAAAAATATTTGTTATTATAAGTACTACACTAATGAAATAGAAGAAACAACAATTAGATGAAGACATACAACAATTAGGCAAACTAATTCAGAGCAAAGCACCTAGAAATTATACTTAATATCTTACTCTTAGATGTATTGTTCTTTTTGTAGTGGTACCCACTTTTTCCATTTGTCTTAAAATTGGACATGATTTAATATCCTTAAACTTTTATAAGCTAAAACTCACATTTTAATTGATATTTTTAGATTCAAGACTATAATGATGGCCCAAAAAAGCCCCCAGATAGCTATAATGATCTGTAATAAAATTGTGCTATTGTGACCAGCTTCAGAAGGACCAGTACCTCCTGAGACATCCAAAGGCGATTCATCAAATTCCAGCACTTGCAAATCAGGTTGCTTCCCTCTTCAACAAAGCACATCATCCAGCAAGAGGAAAAGCTTTTCTGCTTTAACAGCATACTGGAGAAGAACTCTCCCTGGAATATGCACTATTTCTACTGAAGAGATCCAAGACAACTAGCAGGTTACCAAGATTATTAGTGAATAGCCTATTAATAAATTTCCCTGACAGAAATGCTCAGGCAGGATACTCAAAAATTCATGTTCCTTTAATAAAAATAAGTGTAATGACACTGCATTGTGGTTTTCAGTATGTGGTTAGGGTTATGATTAATATTTAGTTACATAGTCTATATAATGCACTTTGGATTGCAGTGTACTAAGCTGTGCCATAAAAATGAAGTGCTGGGGAAACAAAATAAAGAATTTCATATACATCCTAAATAGACAGCTGCCCAGTACACTCACTTCTTAGAAACATTTCTGTGTGGATGCACTGCTTGCCTGGGCTTAGCAAGTCGCATCAAATATTTCATAGAATCATAGAATATCATTATTTGGTAAGGACCTACAAGGATAATCTCTTGGGCACTTACTCTTTTGCTTAAGACACAAGCATCTTGTGGAATAGTGTTTATAAACAACAGTGGGGAAAAGACAGGCCTTTCTATATTATCAGCTCATACCAAAAGAATTTCATTATCGTCTTGCCGTTCCTGTATGTGAACTATTGACAGCAATTTTATTTTGGTCAAAATCTCTCTAACTTGGCAACAAGGAATGACAGTCCATAGGAATCTCCAATGGCAAGTAAACCTCTGCAGCTGACCTTGCCCACTGC
Source organism: Hylia prasina (assembly GCA_013397195.1). Taxonomy (NCBI): domain Eukaryota; kingdom Metazoa; phylum Chordata; class Aves; order Passeriformes; family Sylviidae; genus Hylia; species Hylia prasina. The sequence goes on along the minus strand of VYXD01000346.1, from coordinate 328,653 downwards.
CACACGGGTTTGCAGACCTTGCATCAGGACTGGCTGCGCCCCAAGTGTGCTCTGAGGAGGAGTTCATAGTTTCTCGCCTGCTTTCTTCTATATTGTAGCTTTTTACTTATGGGTTAGTCCGTGCAAAGGAATGGTTACAGTATGCAGTGATCCCATCTCAAGAAACTCGTCTTTCTGCAGCAGACAGCAGGAAAGTGGTGACTATTAAATAAGCAAGGCTACCATCTAGTGGTGCCGCTGCGCTTCCATAGCACAGAAAACATGTGCTTTGGCTGATCCTAAACACAGAAACTTAACTAAGAAAATTCAGTTATAGCAGAATGGTTGGAAACTTTCTCTAACATTTTCACACAGCTGCATTAAGTCCCCATTTTAAATACAGAATCAAATCATTTTCCAGAAAAAGCAAAACCCACCACACACAGTGCACCTGCAGCTGGAAGATTTAAGACTTAGACTTGTAGCATGTAATTTTTCATTACAGGCTTGAACATGCTTGGGAGGGTTCAGTCCCTCAGACACATTGCTTCTCAGGACCTGTGTGAAAGCATGTATCATTCCCATTATTTTGAATTCATCTCTCCTTAGTGCTCCCTGGGCTAGCATATAGTGAAAGGTTAATTCTGCCATGGACAAACTTCCCTGTGTTATTTATAGAGAAGCAAAGGCAACAAGACATCAGTCTCAGATAAGATTATTCCAGCAGTTAAATCAATCCAGGAACTAAATCAAGGCCTCCTGCTATACTCATGGAGACCTCTCTCATTTGCTATATTAGCTACCTCAGGCACATTGCCACTACCTCAGTGAAGGCTGTATGGGAACAAGTGCAAGTGGAGCAATTTGTAGGCCAGCAGTTCTCTGGTATCTTGGCATGCCAAGCAAGGCAGAATGATAATTTTGAACTTTCTCTTTAGCTCTTCAGGAATGCAAAGCCTTGCATGCAAGAATGGTTGTAAAGTAATTATAAATGATCTCTTGGACATCTTTCTAGATGTAATTATCTGATCTCTCCTTTCTCTGCCTGTTACACAGTGGTATATTGAGATTTCCTACAGGGAGGGTGAAGGAAAAGGTGGCCTGACCTGACTGTCCCCCAGGCATATAAACTCCTTTGCTATGTGGTGAATTTACCCAGCCCACCCACTCATCCAAACAGGTGCAGCTCCATTTTTTTATTATTATGGGCAGGTTCTGAGCAGTGCAAGGAGGATGACTGTGTTTGCTCACAAACAGTCACCACATTTGAAACAGGAGAATATACCAACTGACCACTGCAGGTAAACAGGCCATTTGGGATTTCCTTGCAGCTGGAAGGGCCAGATGGGGGAAAGCTGCTGTTTGTAACAAAAAAGCTGCTATTAATGCAGAGTTTCTAAATGCTACAATAGCTGCTTAGGCACTGCTAGAAGCCAGTAGCTGCTTTCAGAGCTGACTTTTCTGCAAACTCCGCGTACTCTTTTATGTGGCTCTGGTGGACAAAAATACTCAAAAGCTGCCACAGAGCAAGGCCTATAATTACAGGTAGTCAAATAAAGAGAGTACCTCACACTTTCAAAGCTGACATCTAGCTAGATTTTCTTGCCTTGGCTGCATAAAATGGGAGCTATAGGCCTGATGGATGCTGAAACATGATCACCAATATTTTCCTACAACCGGAAAATAGGAATACAACAGAGATTTTGCAATGTAGGTTGCATTTGAGACTATAAATATTTTGTTGTTCTAACAGCACAAAATAAAGCACAGCTTGGAAGTTTTAGGAAAACACCTCTCCATTGCCAGCAGCTGCTGGGCTTCAGGCCTGCTGCTCTGGCATCTTGGAGCTTTCCGTGGAAGAACTTCGCTATAAGTCCTGCCCAACAGGCAGCCTAGGATGATGTATCAGTGCAGCTCCCTGTGAGGTCAGGAAAGCCGTGTTTCAGGCCACTCATGCTATTTGAGAAACCTGCCTGGTATAGTTGAAGGTGTTGCTGACCATGGCAGGGGTTTGAGACCTCTCAAAGATTTTTGAATAGTCTTGGGAATCTGGAGAGATCACAGTTGACTGGGAGCTGGCAAATGTTGTTCCAATTTTCAAGATGGGCAAGAAGGATGATCCTAGGAACTACAGACCTGTCATTCTTACTTCAATGCCTGGTAAAATTATGGAGAAAATTATTCTGGGAGTTACTAAAAAACACTTGAAGGACAACATGGTCATTGGTCACAGCCAGCATGGCTTCATGAGGGGACAGTCCTATTTCACTAAATTAATTTACTTTTGTGACAAGTTAACTCACCTAGGTAATCAAGGGAAGCCAGTTGATGTAATCTTTTTGGATTTCAGTAAAACTTTCCATACTATCTCTCAAGTATTCTTCTGGACAAAATGTTCAGTAAACAGCTGGATAAACACCTCATGGGATGGGTGAGCAACTGGTTAATGCATCAGGCACAAAGGGTTACAGTGAATGGGGTGACATCAGACTGGAGACCTGTCATTAGTGGGGTTCCACAAGGCTCTAATTTAGGGTCAGTGCTCTTCAACATCCTAATAATTGACTTGGACACAGGAACTGAAAGTAAAGTAAATTTACCAACAGTATTAAATTGTGGGGACCTGTTGACTCCCTGGAAGGTGGAGCGGTCCTGTAGAGACCTCAACAAATAAGAGGGCTGGACAATCGCCAACTGTATGAAGTTTCACAAGAGGAAGTGATGGATTCTGCCCTTGGGTTCTACGTACAAACTGGGGAATGAGATGCTGGCAAGTAGCACCTTGGAAAGAGACCTCTGTGTCCTGATCAGTGGAAAGGTGAATATGAGCCAGCAATGCCCTGGCAGCCAGGAGGGCCAAGTGTGTCCTGGGGGGCATCAGGCACAGCATCACCAGCCAGGGAAGGATTGTTCCACACTGCTCTGCACTGGCGCAGCCTCACCTTAAATATTGTGTGCAGTTTTGGTCACCACAATACAAGAAGGATATAAAGCTATTAGAGAGTGTCCAAAGAAGATTGGTGATGGGTCTTGAGGGGGAGCCATGCAAGAGTGCCTGAGGGCACTTGGTCTAACAGTCTGGAGGAGACTGAGGGGAGACCTCGTTGCATTCTATAATTTCCTTATGAGGGGAAGAGGAGGTGCAGACACTGATCTCTTATTTATAGTGACCAGTGACCAGAACTTGAGGAAATAGCATGAAGCTGTGTCAGGGGAGGTTTAATCTGGATATTAGGAAAAGGTTTTTCACCCAGAGGGTGGTTGGGCACTGGAACAGGCTCTCCAGAAAAGTGATCACACCACCAAGCCCGACAGAGTTCAAGAAGCATTTGGAAAATGTTCTCAGACACGTGGTGTGATTGTTGGGGTTGTCCTGTGCAGAGTCAGGAGCTGGACTTTGATGATCCTTATGGGTTTCTTTAAACTCAGGATTCTATCATCCTTACTAGATGATCTTTAAGGCCTCTTCCAACCCAAACCATTCTAGTATTCTATGATTCTATGTCATGCATATATACACGCTCACATCCACTAATACACATTAAGAGGTACAGAAAGCTAAGATAAAGTTGGAAACACTAGGTTTGCTAACAGCAGAAGGCCAGTGCTTTGTCTCTGAAACAAGAGAGACAAAAGTCCAGTGCCTAATGTCCTAAACACAGCTAGAAAAGCCCAGGCTGCAAATGCACTCAATGGGAATTTTGCCCTACGTGTATAAACATACACAGTAAAGAGCAGCATGTTTTGCATTTATATTTGCAGCTGTAGAATGTGATAGAGTCCCATTGTTTTTCTGATCCATAGTGTAGTTTCTGTCACAATCTAAATATTTTTCTTCACTGAGATAGGGATTTGTTTCAGCGTGCATATTCATAAGCTAAACTCCTCCACTAGAACTGTGGCTCAAAGTCCAAATGATGGTGCTCTTCATTCCAACATGTGCTTTGGGGAAACAACTGAAAACAGCACTTGTTAAACTGATCTTCATAAAAGAAGTTTCTCTATCAGTGATGAACACTGTCTAAACACTGTTCTAAAGGTGGATGTTTGGAAATACTCTCCTCTTTGTGTAGTGTGAAAAAATTCCTGAAGCAGAAAGGGAAAAAATCCTCCCTTTCTCCACACAGCTGGTGCTCTGAGAGCAGCATCTGAAGATGCACAGGAGGCACTATAATGTTAGGTTCTGAGAGTGGCTGGGTCAAGGGTGGCTTGGAAGGGCTGATGTTTCCCAACTGGATTTGTTTCACTGTGTTTTTAATGTTAATTGCTTGCAGTTGAGCCAAGACTAATAACCTTCCACCAGTGACATCCCCAGAAGTGTCAGAGCAGCTGGGCCCCTGCGCTGCTCCATCGCCCAGCTGGTAAGAGCAGCACGTACAGGACAACTGGTTTGCATTAGCAAGACACTGGGTGGTCACCACGTGTAAAACATTTTGTGTCAGCATTATAACTTAAGCAGAAGGTTATGTTCTGCCAGATGTACTTCTGGAAAGTGGCTATTAATGTAAGCTTAAGTCTCTCATTCTTACACATTTTGAAATCAAAGCCTTGACTTGTAAGTACAAGTGAATAACTACTGTTATTTGTAATTAAGAGGAATTGGGACAGCAAAGACTTTGGAGATCTTGTTGCCTAAAACCCACAATCTTCTAGCATGACTAAGGAATGCATTAAGTGCTTCTATATGCTGTTAAAGGATGGAGAAGCAATAGCAGCTCGGATCTAGGTCTGTAAGGGTTTTTATCCACCATGGCCACAGTGTAAAAGAGTCAAAGCTGTGCTGCTCTGAGTCACTTCTGAGTCACTACTCTGCCAGGCCTGCACACCAAGTATATATAGAAGCTATGAGCATGCCTAAGGTATGCCTTAGGAATGATTAAGAAGACGTAGTTTGACATGGTCTCAGATGCAGAAAATGTCTTTCCCATGCAGCCCACTTCAGAACAGGACTAGCTGGGCAGACTCAGGGCAGATTCAGGGGGTTTCAGGGACCTCAAGCTCTTGGCTTCACTCACTGGGACTGGCAGCAGCTCTGTGCCAACATCAGTCCCAGGTGAAGTAGCTCCAACAGAAGAAGCATGCTTGAATATCGCATAGACTGTCTGCAGCTAAAGCTTTAGATGAGAGCATTTCTCTAATTAAAAACAAAATCCCCACACTTCTCAAGAATGTGCACATGTAGATTAGGAAGCAAATCCTTAGGCACAAGTTAGTGTAAATATTGTGCTACATCTGTCCTTGTTGATGTGTAGGAGTTCAGGGTAGATACTACCCGAGACATTTTTGTTATGCAAGTGAAGATTTTAGAGAATATGTTAAGCTGAACACAACTTATTTCAGAATTTCTGTAAGTGGAGTGAACATGTATATAAAGATCAGGTGGACACAGTTGACCAGAAGACTCCTCATAAGATACAAAAAGAATATGGGACCATTATGTCAGTTATGTTGAAAAAGCAACCATCTTTCAGGATTCTATGACTAAGTTAGCTTTAAAAAACAAAACAAAACAAAACAAAACAAAACAAAAAAACAAACCGACAAACAAAACCCCCAAAAACAACGGGGTTTGGGGGATTTTTATGATTTATTTATTTATTTTCATGCAGTGGTTTTGTTGTTCACTGATTTCAAGTGTCAACTACTTTAAGTTCCACTTAAGGTCTCCATTTGCATAAAAAAGACACGAAGGAATAAATGCCTTTTACATCTGCCCATCACCATCAGTCTGCTTTTCCTTCTCTCCAAAAGAAGATAGTTGATATCCAGGACATAGTGTAAGATGGTTTGTTGTGCTGACCTGGAGTAGTTACAAGATCTCACAGTAAATCCCCTGCACATGAGAGTCCTTGTCTACAGGTGCCTCTTTTGTCATGCAAGCGCAACAAGGCCCTTTTTATTTTTTCTTCGACAGACTCAAAACCCCTTGCTATTCCCTTCTGGTAGAGTCATACTTCTCCCTTCTTCATCCAACAACAGGCTAGCCAATTTCTTCATTTTCTCCTCGAATTTCCCCCAGAAACACCAAAGCTACACCAGCATGTAAAGAGAGCTCAGGTGACAAAAGACTTGATCCAGAAGTTAGATCCTCAGCTGCTCCTTAAGGCATATATTCTGCCCTTTCCCTTGAAAAGATTTAATTCTAGAGGTCAGAGGCTGCTGACGTAAAGAGGTATTTGAGGCATGCCCTGTGCCTTTACCTCAGCACCCCATAAGCCTGAAGTGAATTTCTACTACTGTAAAAGTACTACTGAGTCAATGTCTTGATATCCCTCCAACTGACAGACAACATTTCTCATCTTTCCTTGTTTTCTGCTACTCTCCTCCAGCTTAAAACTGGCTAGTGCTCCAGAGTTGATTTGAAGCAGCCTTTTATTTTGTTTCACAAGAAACTAATTCTAAGGTTAGCTCTTGTAGCAGTCCCAGAGCTCAGGGAGAGATTAATGCTTTTTGGGTGCTATTGTATGGCTGTAGAGCATTCAGAAACAATTCTAATGATAGGCTTTGCTAAGTTGTTACTGAAGAAATGGAAGACTGCAGGGGAGTCACTCCAGGATGACCTGGCACAACACAGTGCTTGGAAAGAGGCACAGTGTTGTAGTAGTGTATTACAAGAGTCAGGTGCTGCTATTTACATCTCTCACAACTAGTAGTTTAAAATCACATGGCTCATCTTGTTTCATTTTGTGCCTGTTAATCTGGAGAAAGCATTTTCTGGATGAAAATGTAAGTAGGTATGCAAGTACTACTCACAGATCATCCAAGTATTACATCAAAATTAAATTCATTATTATTAGCTATTACATTTATTATGCTAAATCATTGCACAGAATGAGGTCCTCTTGAAATGTGTATTTTACATCTCTAGATAAAAGCACTAATCCTAAGAATGTTTAAATCAACAAAATAAAGAGGAGGGGAGCAGGGATTGTTCTCTTCTACAGGACTAGAAAGATGAATTATTTCTGCCTATAGAAGAAAAAGGACAGATTGCTAACATCACCAAAGAAAGCATTTGGGGGAAAGGAGACAGGTGCTGATTACCCAGGTGCCAGTATACTGTCTTTCTTACCCATTGAGAAAAGCCTTGCAAGCATTCATATCTTTCATAACCAGATAGTATAACATTTCATTGGAAACTGAGACCCTTGTAAACAATGATGTCCCTCCCATCTTTCTTTGTGGAAAGTGGAAGAAGTCACTTTCTGTTTGTTCTACCATGAAACAAAGCATGCTATGGCTGTGGTTCTGATAGACACCATCACTGTTTGGTGGACATGATTTTGCAGAGGAATGAAGTGAAGAATCATCAGCATCCTGCCAGACAGATCTGAAATCCAGGAAACCATGGCTGCACTCTTCAGAACTGAGACTCTCAAGGCAAGCCTTCAAAGCTACATTTCAGCAGTTTAACACTTCCACCTACAGACTTCCAGAAGAGCTCTTGCATTCTGCAAAACACGTTCTTTACCTGCTGGTGGACTTGGCTGTAGTTCAGAGGAATTGCAGAGTCACTGCTAGCAGTCAATACACACAAAGGCAGTCCTTGGCAGAGCAGCCCCTTGAATCAGCCTGATGCTTTTATCTGCACTGCTTCTGTTACCCCTCTCCACCTGGTCTTCATCTCAGGTAAGACCCAGTGTTCACATCGAGTATGTCTCCACCTCAGAAGCCCTTAATTATTCCATCTCCTAACCAAAACATACGCTTCTTGTGGACAAGGGAATATAAAACTATAAGTTTTCCAACCTTTACATTAAGTAAAGGGGTTTTTTTCCCCATTCCCAAATCAGCCCTGAGCTGCTTTGATTTTCTTTAATTTGCAAGTCTCCTTCTTGACAGTGGAGATGTTTCAGCCCAGAGCTCCTGGCCCATGGACCTGGAGAGCAGCAGCTGACAGCCAGATGCTGAGTAGTGCCTGGACTTAGACTTCCCTGCGTGCTGGGCTGCAGTCACCAAGACTCCTCAAGTAAGTATTTAAATTAACCTGGATGAAATTCAGAACCAAACAGATGTCTCTCTTCCTGCTCAAATCTTTCATGGACCCAGGCCTTCTATAAAAGCACTCAATTGCTTGGCCTATTGATCCCTCTGATCTGCTAATGAAAGACTGGGGCACTCTCATGCAGGAATTGCTGCTGCGCTCCAGACAATTTACCAGAAGAGAAAGGGGGATGTTATAGCCTTATTCAGATCTCTGACACCCACTGTCCCTGCAGTGGCCTCAGATATGTTTTATGTTTGATACCTTGTGACACAGTGTACAGGTTCTGGCTGGGAAGAAATTAGTTTTCTCCACAGCACCTGTCATAATGCTGTGTTTTGGCCGTTCCGGGGACACATTTGTTCCGTCCACACCTTTCTCTCTGGGCCACAGCTTCAGCCCAGAGCTGTCATTAGAGCTAGGGGTGAGACCCACAAGTTTCCAGCTTCAGGGACACTGTCACAGCAGGAGGCATGCCAAAGGAAGCATGGCACTGCATCAACATTGCTCCGTCCACATGCAAGGATGCTGCATTTGTGTGTAAATCAATCTCATTCAAGCACATTGCTATGGTAAAACTGAGCAGGATTTACCTCAGGGTCTCAGGCAGGATTTACCCAAGCCAGCAGAGGTACTTAGAGTAAGCCAGCACAGTTATCTCAAACTTCTACTCACTGTAGGGTAGATGCAAATGTGCAGTCACCCGGAGAATGGTGACACATAGTAAGTCCTAGGACTCCAGGACCTGCACAACCATATACCTGCATCCTGCTGCCCTGGGCAGACAGCTATATACAATACTTTTTTGTTTTGAAGGTAGGGAATAGGGAATTAAGGAGTTTTCCAGGGATGGGTTTGGAAACCTTCTTTTGGGAAGTGAATCATTATAAGAAAATGAAGAAAAGCACAGGTCTGAGATGTTTTCTAGGCAGGTGAGGATACTGCAGAAGATGTGGACTTGGACTGCCTGGATTTTGGCAAGACAATAAGAAAATTACTTTCTAAAGAATAGTATACAACCTCAGCTTCCATTTTGGGAGCTCTGCTTTGTCTAAGGCTAGCTTTGCCTCCTTCACTACCCTACTTGTAGGTACTTTTGTTTGGAGATTCTCTGAACTCAGGAACAGGCCATAATTATAGGTCTAGTTCTTATATAAACCTTCAACTGGAATATGGTGAAAAGGTAAATACTGACACCAAGTTCTAGATCTAAGAGAAAGCAATCTGCCAAAAGATCATGTATGTATCAAAGATTCCTCTGTCCACACTTTCTAGAGCAAAACCTTAACACTGTGAACAGTGTTGAACACCCTATGTACTATTATTACACTTGGACAGCGCAGAAAGTTCACAAGTATGTCCAATCACTTTTCCAGGTGAGTAATTTATTGCAATAATGGGTATGAATTGGATTAAATGTGTTATGCACATCTGTCTTCTGCTCAGAAGAAAGATGGTCCAGAGACTTCATCTTTGCAATGAGGTGGATGGGGACTGCATATGACACAGCACTTCTTATGTGATTTTTTTTTCATAAAGACCAGCGTCTTTATGAAACAGTAGCAGTTTTAGAAGTTTGATATTGTTACACTTAGTGTTTATTTTAAAATTAGTGTATGGATAGATTTGACAGATCCTTCCATAGAAACAGTTCTGCTATCACTTCCTGCATGCTGTACATGGCATGCAGAGACTGAAATTACACTTGCACAACTATTTGCAGTCTCTCTCAACAGCCTAGACACAGGAGCCATCCCAGGGATGACTAACCTAGGGATCTAAGCACTGCCATTGCTGAGACAGACTGAAGTTATAACCACCATTTGCTGCTGCACAATTCAGAAATAGGATTTTCTTGCCTTTTTTAGCCTTCTCGTTTGTAGGCTGCGAGATGAGTGTTTTGCTATCCTTTCAGAGGAGAGCTACATGCAGACTCTCCTACATATCTGCCAGGGACCATTAGCATTGGACTTGTTCATTCCAGTTGCTTTGATATCCTTGCATCTTCCAGTGCAATAAGTGTTCATCATAAAAGGAAAGATAGTCAAAGATACCATATATAGAATTAATATTTTGGGCCAATTTTAGCTTGCTTATAGGCATCAAAGACTGTTAATACTGTCATTTACTGTGAAACTTTCCCTGTCCTCCCCAGAAATCTTAGGTTTTGCACATTGTGTACTGCTCTTCCCTTTACTGTGATTGACTAAATCACAGATCATGGGGTACTTCAGGAAGGGTTCTCAGGATATCTCCTGACCATTCTCCTGCTCGAGGCATGATCAGCTAAAAGATCAGACAAGGTTGCTCAAGGCCTTATCCTGTCTGGAAACATCTCAGCTTTGGCCACAAAATACAAAGCCTGCCTTGCTATCGTGTTTTTTCTTCACTAAGTCTTGTTTTAGGTAGAACTAGTGTAAGACTGTATCTTGAACCTCTTACGGCCATATTTCAAAGATAAAGTCTAGGCTTTTTTCCCAAGGAGTTCCTTGTAAACTGCATAATGTTGATGAATAGGTCTCAGTTCAAAAATGCATATGTGCAACCACCTGATGTAAATGATTCCTCACTAAATTGCAGTGCAATAGATCTAAAGTTAATTTAAATGTGCTTGAAATCAGGCAGGGACTGAGAAGCTGTGGTGGGGCCCAAATCGTTCTGAAAAAGGGTGAAAAACCAAAGGAAGAAAGTCATCAAAACCAAACAGACTGCAGACATTCAGCTGACTCTTTTGTTCAGTATTTGCATTGTTTGAAAGACAACTGTGAAGCATCTCGCTTATCCACAAGGCTCCCATCAGGCTGTTTACCAGTAAAATCTGAAAAGCTGTTGGGAGTCCACGTGATTGCTAGTATTTTGAGCAGGTTGGTTTTGTTTCCTTGTTCAGACATGTTCTAGTCCAAAGATATTGTGCGCAGAAACTGTCAGTTCATGAATAAAAGATTAAAAGCCCGCTATTTTTCAACCAGCTTCACTGGACTGGTTCAGGGGTTGGTCCAAATGCAGAGATACAATCAGCACACAGGAGACTTTCGTGTCGGATTTATCATACTGGAAATTTAAAAATAAGTGTTTAATGATTTTGTTGACTATCAAAATCATTGTATACTTTACGCGACATACACAGAACAGGGTCTGATGCTTAGGAGCGGTCGGGCACATAAACATGGTCTTTCGGGATGCACGGAGCCCCGGGGCTGGGCTGACGGTGGAGAAGAAACCTGTTGCCCGGGGCGATGCCAGCCGCCTGCCCACGCTGCCGGCCCGCTTCCACCACTTTCTCCACGCCAACGTCAGGGGGCCGGGGTCCCCCTGGCCTCCGGCCGCACCCGCTCCCGCGAAAGCGGCGTCACCCGGCCCCGGCCCCGGCCGAGCACCCCCGGCCCC
>VYXD01000346.1:290901-317192 GCA_013397195.1 Hylia prasina | reverse complement strand
CACCCGCTCTCTGTGCCCCGCGCAGGTGCTGTCCCGCCTCGGCGTGGGTCCTGGCTGGCGCTTCGTGGACGTGCTGGGCTTCGAGGATGAAGCGCTGCGTGCCGTGCCCACCCCGGCCTGCGCGCTGCTCCTGCTGTTCCCGCTCACTGAGCAGGTGGGTGTCTCCTCCCGCGCAGGGTAGCGCTGGCCGCTGTCTGGAGCGTGGCTGTCATCCACTCAAGCATCAGATGGTTGGGTGTGGATGGGGCTTGGCACTGGCACGGTGTTTGCTTGGTCCCAGACTCCAAATAGCCTAAACTGAGCTGAGCAACCAAACAAGGGCTCTCATTCCATCCCAATGTTCCTGTGAGATTTGGCTTTGTGTACCAGACTGAGGAAAAAAACACGAGCAATCTTGAGTGTGACGAATGGCAATGCCATTACCATGCTGAATCATTGGATCTGGAGAGGCCTACGTTACTTCTTTAATATATTAATGTATTCAGTCCACTTGATGCTAAGGAAGTGAATGAGGAAATGGTCTTTGAAATCAAGTTCAAGTAAAAAGTTCTTAAAAGGAAGGATTATAACCTTCCAATAGCAATTTTACAGTTGTTTATACATTGTTGTGGTGGGGAGGGGCTCATGAAGGCAAATAATTCTAAAGGTCCAAAGGCCTATTGTAGAGATGTACTGAGTGGTCTTGTTGGGAGAGGATATAAAAGAGCCTATCCCCAAGCTATTTGCATTGTATGGCACAGAATGTATGGAGAATGTATGGAGAGCCTAAGAACAGCACCTTTGGATATGACTGAATCGCTGAGGTAGTCCATTAAGTGTTGGCCTGAATCCAGTTCAGACATATGGTGCTTTACTGGTGCCAAAAAGCTGACTTTCTGAGTAAATCCTTGTCCAGTCATGATACTAACTCTCCTGCACAACTTACTTGTTCAGTGGTTTGCACAATAAAAAGATAGGACTGTGATGAAATGCCTAAAACAGTTACGTGTTTACAGCATGAGAACTTCAGGAAACAACAGACTGAGAAAATAAAGGACCAGGAGATCAGTTCCAAAGTGTATTTCCTGAAGCAGACCGTCAGTAACTCCTGTGGGACAATTGGTCTGATACATGCAGTTGCTAATAACAAAGACAAATTGAAACTTGGTGAGTATGAATGTTGCGAAGTGCTTGAATTTCCATTTTTTTGACAGCAGATTGAATGGATATGGGCTATTGGGAGACAGGTGGGGCTTTCATGCAAGCCAAGTTAAGATTCAGTTGATAACTGGGTCTTCCAGCCCGTGGAGAGGGACATGTGGACTGCCTGAAACACAGAAGGGAATGTACCTAGACTCCTGTCTGCTAGCTGCAGAGGTATTGTCCTAATAAGCAATGCAAGAGGAAAAGGGCACTTAGTAGGACTGACCAAAGTCTTCCTGTAATTAGGAAGTACTGTGTTGAGAAGTAGTTATTGACATTAAGCTTGATGTCAATAGATGAGATGGAGTTCTTCATGTCTAATGTAAATCGATGTGCTTGGAGCAGCCTGTAAATCAGTCTAAAACATGTTTTCTTTTTCATAGAGATCGTTTCCATAGAGAAGTTCTATAGATAAGGGTTTGTAAGGAGATTTTTCCCACCAAGGTACTTGTTTTGATGGTTTCTTTACTATAGAAAAAGATTCTTTTGTTGTTCAGCAACTAGATCTGCAAAATACAACTACAATTATTCCAAGAGAACTTGGACCCTTTCTGTGGTGTAGGATTCCTTTTTATACAAAGGAAAATGTGTAAGTCATAGTGAGCATTTAAGCTTAGTTTTGCTTTGTTCTTAAAAAGGACTCACTGAAATAACACACTCTTGATGAGTGAGGCAATGATGCAGCACATCTTTTATGTGCTAGACCTCAGTGCATCTTAGTACTGCACTACTAATTTATGTTCTGGAAAACCAAAGTAAGCCTGTCAGGAGCAAGTGCTGCCTTCATTTGAAGGCAGTGAGAAAATGTCATCTACCCATATTCTGTTAGTTATCTGTCCTTACAGTGGGTACCTTTCTTGATTTTCTTCAAAACAGGATTGAACATTTCTGCTAGATGTGCAGTGGGAAAATCTGAAAAGCTAAATCCCATTTGAAAATGATTTTCAAAACAAGTACCTTGAAGCACTCTTCCCTGAAACAACTCTGGTTGTTTGTGTAGCTAGTTAGTAATACCTTCTGGATAAATAGCTTACTTTAAGTGGTAGTTATAATGTGCTTATGTTGGAGGTAGTTACAGGCTAAATGCAATGACTTGTAGTTAGTGCAAAAAGCATTGATTACTGTGGGCTGCATCTAAACTGTGACTGATGCTTTATCTATACTGAATAAAATGTTTTATCATCTTGTGCAGAGGAGGGGTCTGCCCTGAAGAAGTTTCTTGATGAAACAGCTGATTTGTCTCCTGAAGAAAGAGCTAAGCATTTGGCAAATAATAAGGTATATGAACTACAAAAAACTATTGACAGTTATCAGCACTTAAAGATGTAGTAACCTGTACCTGCTTTCTTTTAAGGCTATACAAGAAGTCCACAATTCTGTTGCTCAAGAAGGACAATGTCGGGTAAGATGTTGAATGTGTAAAATCTTGGGGAAAGTGTTTAATGAAGGTGGTAGAGCAGCGCTTTTTATCTGTCAGGTAGCTGTTAAAGTTCATGAGAGAGGGTCAAGATCTCTTCCTCCAACATGCATTGAAAATTTGGATCAAGCCCCAGTCGTAAAATATCATTTTACATTAGGATTTCTGGTGCTTGACCTTGTAGAAGTCTTGCCACAGACCTGTTCCACTGAACTTAAGTTTTCAGTCATTTGCTTTCTTGTTGAAAGCAATCTTTCTGTTGCTTTCAACAAGAGGAAATCTCTTTCCTCTGTTCTGTAGTCACAAATTGGGTTTGCAGTACTAGCTTCAATCTAACAGATGTATTTGACAATGTCTCCTAAGGTTGAGGACAACAGTGTGAACTTCCATTTCATCCTGTTTGTCAACGTGGATGGACACCTGTATGAATTGGGTAAGGTCCTGTGAACTCCATAGTTGGACTAGGCCTACTTCACACTGCACAGCAGTGTTGGGGGCTCAATTAAACTGTTTGCTCAGGCTCTCAGAGCCAAAACATGATTTGTATCTTCATCTGAAGATTTTAACTGATGATGGGTTACACTGAAGGCCTAAAGCATGTTGTCACTGGTGTAGCTGAGAACACTGTTTCCATCTTACTCAGACTATTGGCAATTTGTTCTGACTTCCCAAGTATCATCATATGTTACTTGTTTTGGTCCACTATGTTCAGTTCTGCTAATTCAGAAGTATTTCTTTCACAGATGGCCGTATGCCATTTCCTGTAAACCATGGCACAAGCTCGGATGACTTGCTGTTGAAGGTAAGTCTTTTCCCTTGCTGCTTGTTTCCCTGAAAACAAGGCTTATAAAAATGCTTATAAAAAGGTGAGACGTCTGCATGTGGTGTGTAGTGGCTGTACCTACTTGCTGTACAGGCCTGTGCTTAAATCTGCTAAGTTTATGACTACTAAAGGTATTGTCCCTAAGAACTAGATATATGTTCAGTGTATTTATTAGCTGGTGCTACAAGATTATGTAACTTAGTTGGTGGGACTCAGAGAGGAACTGCAAAGACTTGTTCTCTACAGGAAATATATGTGGTTAGTCTAAGCAGCTGTATTTTTTCATCCCCAAGGATTCTGCTAAGATCTGCAGACAATTTACAGAACGTGAAAAAGGAGAAGTTCGTTTTTCTGCCGTGGCTTTCTGCAAGTCTGCCTAAGACTCTGAAGAGATGCAAGGAAAGCAGTTTAATAGCACACCAGTAAATGCAGTTTAAACTCCAGTGCTTCAGTACTTGTTAAACACAGCTGTTCTGGTAACTTAAATTATTTCCACCTTTTGCTATACACAGGAGCAACATCAGCTGAGCTTATGCTGAAGGATGAGCTCAAGTTTTAATGTGAACGGTTTGGACACATCAGATATCTTTAGACTCTTTTTTCACATGTTAAGTAGAAAATGCTTAACAGAGCTTGTTTGATCTGTGTTATGTTAATTGAGTTGTTGGTTGATATTTCCTTGTCCTTAATGAGAATAAAATGTTCTGCTGGAAGACTAAATGGACTAAAGTGATGACTAATTTTCTCCAAAAGGTTTGTGCGGCATCCTATGTAAGCCTTCTTTTCAAAAGACCCTCAGAGCTCTCCTCTGAGCAAAAAGTTAAGTTAAACCTCAGGGTAGCAGGGCAATTGCTCTTTCAAGTGTCTTGGAGGCTTTCAAAGGATGGAGAGACACTGGTCTAACATGTTGCAGTGCTGCATGCTTCTAGTAAGGCTTTTCCTAGTGTCCAGTCTGAAACTCACAAGCTGCAGTCTTCCACTCTGAATACATTTATTTTGGAGGGGTAAGGTATGATAAATTAACATTCAAATGTTACCCTAATGTGGTCTGTATGTGCTACAAGTCATAGAATATCCACTGAGTTGGTTTGTGTTGTTTCCTTATAGGACACGGTATTAGAATGGGTGTTTTCCTACCTGTAGCTACATCAAACCTGCTGGCTAAGGCAGAACACAGTCCTGGGCCAGGCTGTGTGTGCTTACTATTTTGTGGTCCTGTTATGAAGACCTTTAAAGAGGCTGTACTTACCTGTCCCATCCAAAATGACCTAAAAAGGAGAAACCCACACTACCTGAATTCTAATAGCAGGATGAAATTTTGGATTCAAGGGAAAGATATTTAATCTATAATACATGTTTTTTGTCATGAACCAAATGTGGAAACTATTTTTACCTGAGTCTAGTTGCTGTTTGCTGCTCTTGCAGCTCCCTGTTGATATTCCAGGTAGCTGTATGCAGGGATTAAACACCCTTTAACTTGGATCTTTATTCTAATCCTGTCCCAGTCTGTCCCTAGCAACCATTTTATACAGTGCTGGGTAACACAGTCTTAGATGGTCACGGGTGCTCTGGGTATGCTGCAAGCTGTTCTGGCTTCAGGACTTTTTTGAAGGGTAATTCAAGCTTCTATTAAAGCTCTGTGTGGCCTGAAGTTGTTTTGTATTGGGCCTTGCTGCTCATGTAATTACCTGATAGCTGAAGCTGGCAAAGGGTTGCAACACATTTTAATTTGAAGTCTAAGGATTTGCTAAGCCTCAGCATACTCCAATTTCTAAGCATCAGTGTCTTCAGTTTTTCTGTTAGCAGGGAGGTGAAAATTATGGCTAAGAAGAGGTCTGTTATGTGTCATTGTCTTCTACACCAGCATCATCTGCCTGTAAGTGAAAGTTGTAGTGGAGGGGAGAGGCCTCCTGGGGCATCTCTGCTGCAGCCACTGCTCCAGCGCAGGCTTGGAGCCATGCCTGTGGCTCAGGCTGCTTAGCAACACAGCTGTCAGGAGAGGAAATGCAAGGGGCACGAGCAAGGAGAGTGGAAGGTGCAGTAAAAACCAGATACAGGAGGAGGAGCACGAAGTGCCAAGTGAGCTGTCTGCCTTACCTGGGGCAGTGAGCTTTGGTGCTGCAGAGGACCCTCTCCCTGCCCTTAGGGCAATTACTGAGGGCACATGCTGTGACTGTGCCTGTGTACAGTCAGTGCTGAAGAAACCTGAAACTACTGAAAGGTTACAGTATTAAGCTTTGAGATGTCACTGTATGTTTTACAGTGATTGCAGCAGTCCAGTATTTTGTGTTTTAATTTTTGTAATTAGCAGTACCAACAGTGCTACTGAAGTTATTTCAGTGTTTCCTTATTTTTTTTTTTTTCATTCTGCTCAAGCTTCTGA
Source organism: Hylia prasina (assembly GCA_013397195.1). Taxonomy (NCBI): domain Eukaryota; kingdom Metazoa; phylum Chordata; class Aves; order Passeriformes; family Sylviidae; genus Hylia; species Hylia prasina. The sequence goes on along the minus strand of VYXD01000346.1, from coordinate 311,387 downwards.
GTTAAGAATCTACCAAAAGGCAACATTTTGGTAATTTAGGCCTCATGAAAAACGGAAAGGGGTGTTTGTGCCAGACTTTCCTTATTTTCTCACATTCTGGTTCCAGATATAGTTTCAAAGGATGGAAATAAAGAGGAAAAACTGAAGAATGAATGTTATCTCTCTACTTATGTATAACATCACTAGCAAGGCTGTTGTCCCCTGCAGAACCAATGACAAGGGCTTAGCAAACAGCTAAGGGAAGGGCTTTGCTTTAAAACACCTTGGGTTTCAGAAAGGAAGATGAGTTATTGGGGATGGCAAAGATCTTGGGAGCTGGGATAGAGATCTCAAACCATGGGCGGTGATCTGAATAATGTAAGCTGAATAGATGGAAGATGTTGCAATATATCGGTGCAGCTGTTTGAAATGTGTTACTGCATTCAGAAAAAAGTCACAATGCATAGAAGTGTGTATTTGACAGCTTAAAATTTTATTGAATAAGCCATAAACAGAAAGCCAGGAAGATGTTTTAAAGCCATATCAGACATGTATAATCTCAAAATAAATTTTTTATTTTGCATATTTTCTAGCTTATTTTACCTTGTTGCCAGTTTTTTAATCTTTGCCCTTTATTTCACACTTTGGCAGAAATGTTTGTGACAGAGTTGTTTTTTAGAGTGCTATATATCAAAACACTTCTCATGAGAAGATGCTCTTGTAATTTAGTCTTTTTTCTTGGGCACATCTATCTGAAGTGAGGCTCACTTCTTGTCCCTCCTTGTTTTCTCCTCTTTGTTCTTTTATCTGTAGTTCCATTTGGAACTGTCACTTTTCCTTGATTTTTCTGAGTCCTTCTTAAATAAATTAGCTCTTTTGACCCTCTCTACCTCTCATCTAAAGCCTTTCATATTTTTCCTGAATTTATCCCTGAATTTTTCCTGTGAAGATTGTTGAGAAGGGCAAGAGTTTGCAAAGCCTGCTGTGTTTTATGTCCACTCTAAAGAAACCAGTGACTGCTGCTCTTCCAGGTAGAGGAGTCTATTGAGCAAATTAATTTGAATTAACAGGTTCCTGCCACTTTTGTGCTGTCTTCCAGAGGTGGACATTCAACAGCTAATATGTAGAACTATCCTTGGAAATATTTGAGAAATGTTGAAGAGTCTCAGGTAGGATTTTAGGCTTGTCTATTTAGACCTGCACATTGCTAATTTAGAGCTCTACCAGGGTTGACTGCAATCGATCATTTCCATAACCATTTTCTTGCCTGCTTGTTGAAAGCTGTAGTCAACTTACTCTGTAGATGGCAGCATTGGGAAACTTAGAGCAACAAGTCTGATTTAGGACCAATGACAGAATGAATCCAGATGCTATCTTAATTTTTAAGTCCACAGCTACTCCTATTGCTTTCAGTGGGATCATTCACATGCTTAAGCACACTTCTGATTTCAGAGCCAAACAGCCAATCCTTGTCTTAATCAAGTTAGGCATAATGCAGCATGCAAAGCCTCTTACACATGTGAATAGTCTTTGGCTTAGATCCCCAGTTTACTTGCAGCTGATGTACAACTTTCATCCAGTATATACTGCTGTGCAATATATACACTATTATTTCCATACTAAATAGAATTCCTTTTCAGGGAAGTAAGGAAAGTGTGGGACAAAATCTGGCATCCAGCTTTTGACACACAGACCAGTTTGTCAATCTCGAATATTTAAGATGGAGAAGCAGTTAGCTGGAAAAGGAACTAGACACAGTTACATCCTCTTACATCATCTTACTGTGAACACAGCAGGGCCTGTGATGGGCATTGGGAGCAAACAAGACTGGCAATAAACCTTGTAGCCACAGGATCCCTCTCCTGGTGCTGCCAGCAGCAAAGAAGAGGTTGATGACAGAACTTCAGCTCAGTGAAACTGTGGACTAAATGAGAACAAACACAAATGGAGAAAAATGCAGCCAGAAGCAGAGTAACAACATTAAATTTCCTTTGTTACCGAAGGACATAAAATATCACTCACATTTTGTACTTTTTTACATCTGTACAGGATGATATTGTTACAGGGACTGGTTGACATTCCAAATGCTTTGAAGCTAAGGGACCTCAAGAGCTAAGAAGATGGGTTAGAAGAAACCTCATAGAGTTCAACATGGTGAGGTGCAGAGCTTGGCACCTGGCTGGAGACACCCTCTGGCTGGGAGCTCATGGGCTGAGTTTCAGCCCTGCTGCAACCTGGGGGTTATGGCAGGTGCCAGTTGAATATAAACCCATATGTTGAATGCTCTTCCTGTAAGGCAAATCCCATACTGTGTTGGGAGTTATACTGGGAGGAACAAGACCAGCAGGTGGAGGGAAGTTATTATCCATTACTCCTTGACACTGGTGAGGTTGCACCTGGAATAGCAGTTCAGTTCTGGGTCCCCCCACCCAGTCCAAAATGGATGTGGAGGAATCTGGAGAGGGTCCAGCAGCAGGCTACAGAGGCAGGGAGCATGTGGCCTGTGAGGAGAGAAGGGTGGAGCTGGCAGTGGTGTATAGTCCGGCATGGAGGAGACTAAGGCAAGGTCTAATTGTAGCCTACAACTACATCAAGGGCAATTGCAAAGATGACAAAGCCATTTTTTTTCCTGGTAGTAGGAGATAGTCTATCAAAGGGCAGTAACCCCAAATTGCAGCTTGGAAGGTTCAATTCAGGACACCTGGAGACTAGAAGAGTATTTATTCATGGGAAAGTAATATACTGGAACAAGTTGTCAGAGAAATGGGAGCATGTCCAGCCTTGCAAGTGTGTAAAGGACTGGAATTTAACAACCAGTTTCTGTTAAGCTGCCTGAGATTGCCTATTACAGTATGAAAACTTAGAGCAGTGATCAGTGTTGCTCCAGCCTGAGGAACTGAGTGCTGTGCTCCTTGACAGGGAGCTAATTGTGAGACTCCTTGCTGTGCTTTGCCTGGGGAAGTTGTTCCCTGCAGGAGGAGCTGGAGCCTGATGCTGCAGACTGCTGGTTTTCTTTGTCTAGGGTGGAAGGGGAAGAATGGCTGCAAGAACAGCAGCCAATGCATCTAGGGGGAGGTGCAGGTTTTGTTACTGATGGAAGGGTTGTCACTTCACAGAGAGCTGGGGAACTCAGAGGCCTGAGAAAGACCTGAGGGAGCACTTCCACAGTCAATGAATCATGACGTATGAAGAGTCCTTCATGAGGATGCATGTAACATCCCTAGGGGTACCCTAGGGGGAAAAAAAAAGCAGTGAGTGATGGGGAAAATGGAAAAATGAGAGAATTCCTGGACATTTTTCAATTGTCATCTTTCCAGCAGTACCATAAGACTGTTCAGTGAAGTTTCCCAATCCCTTAAATAATTGTGCATCAAATATAGTGCTAGATGGAGCTCAGTAAACAAATAATGAGCTATGTAGAACTGATTTGAAACTTCTGTACTTTTTGCTTAGATGAGCTTCAGACATGCTTAGATGATATTGCAAGGCCTGCAGCAGGATACAAAAAGTGAAATCTGCAAGATGTTGGAGGAACCAGACTAGCAAGGTATTTCAGCTAGTTTAGCATTTCTAGCACGGTACTATAAAAAATGTGGGTCAATTCCATTGGTTGGGAACACTCAATACCGTACTAAAAAGTATTATTACTTATAGCACTGTAGCCAGACTGAGTTGCATTTTCTTTTCAAGACTTCATGTGTATGTGTGTTAACATCTTAACAGAAGAGCTTCTACTCTTAGTGTGTTGAGAGTGGGAGAAGTGCAGCTTAACTATCCCCTCTTTGTAAGTAAGGAATGGAGACACAGATTCCCTGACTTTTCTTATTCAGAGAGTGTTCTTATATTTACTCTACTTTGGCTTTGGGTCTGAGTTAATATACCCTCCCTCTTAGCTAGACTTATTAGCTAAAGCTTAATGTTAGACTAACCTCAGCTTGACTGTCTTGGAGAACAATCAGGTGAACCTCATGTCTGTCTGCAAAAGAGGTCTGTATTAATATATGGTCCCTACGATCCCCTTATAATGCCTGAAGATATTTTTCGAGTAGACTTATATTGCAACTCAACATTCAAGAAATACTGCTTTCTCCTGCTTTTCCCCCTTCCCACTCCACACAAATGTTTAGCAGCACCAGGGAGCTGAGGATTACACATGCATCTAAATTGCAGATGATTATATGAAGAGTGGTTGCAGTATTCAGGCTTTCTGACATACTGAGGAGTCAGGTGGCAAGGCTGTGGCCATATTCCTGATGATTTGAAGAACTGAACAAGATGGTTCAGAAAAGAATATAGTTATTTGGCTAGCTTGATACTTTATCTGACTTTACCAACCATTCCTTCTCCTTTCCCTGAACAGTGGCCCTGAAGGTCAAGTCATGTCAATAAACAACACATTTTTCAGGATCAATTCTTGCTGAACAATGTGAGAAAAGGGTCTGACTGGCTATTTTTTCCCAACTTCAGAAAGCAGCTGTTACAGGTTTTTGATGCAGCCCAGTGCTGTTATGAACGTAATCATCCCTAAATACACAGTTTGGGACTTGGTTTTCAATTTTCATGACCCTCTGAGAAGAAGTCATAAAGTACCTTTATGCATTATCAGTACCAGCAGCAGTGGCAACAAACTTTCTTGTAAAACATCATTCAAATCTCTTACCAAAGATGGTAGAATCCTGTTTGGTTTGAATCAGTCCAGTGCATGTTCATGGCCCTTGACTGGGCTGTGAGGGTTTAGGAAAATTGTTGGTCTTTGTGAAAATGCAGTGTTTCAGGGCAATGAGAAACTGCTGGTTAAGCAGCCAGAGATCCTGTACAACGCGTTTTACAAAAGTTGTTTCATTTTTATGGTCTGTCTGTCACAGCTGCTGCAGGGATCCATGTCAGTCAGGTGACAGACTTTAATCCTTTGCTTAGCTGCAGTGTGGATGTGTGTAGCTCCTGCATGTTACTCCTGAGGCTTTCAGTAGGGGATGGTCCCAGGAGAGCCTGGGACTGCTGCCTGTCTTTCCTGAAGGGAATATGCTTGCCATGTTGCAGTCTGAGAACCACGCACTCATTAACAGACTAAAAAAATAATAGGAAGAAATTAGCTTAAAATCTCTTTGATTTTTCAAAGCTTGAGATATTTCTCCTGCTGGCCTCAAACAATTTGTGTGGTTTTTTTACCCTATAACTTAGCTGAAGACTTTGAAAGCAAAATCCACAACTGTGCTTGAGTTCCTATGAGTGCAATCGAAGGAAAAGAAATACTGCTGCTCAAAAATTTGAAATATTAGCTCCACAGCAACATTGGCTTTGTTCCTTACTCATTTGATACATGCGTGTCAGGGAATGTAATTAGGTTCATTAGATTTGATGGGGGCATGGAAAACCTCCCTGCTCAAATACATTCACTAAATTCAGCTCCTACGCTGCAAGAAGCAAATTTATTTCTAATTACTGTGTAGCATATGGGGTCTGATTTTACAGAGCACCTCAGCTCATGGCTAGTCCATGATCTCAGCTGAAATCAAGCCTTTAGTTAGCTGTAGCACATGGTTGAATTTATGTACAGGCTGAAGTGATTTCCTTAGGCACTTGATATTTCCACATCTGTTTTGACTCAGTGCCTGAACTCATCACATGAGGAGGGCAAAAGTCCATTTGCTTTCAAGCAGAAGCCCCTCACTTGGTGTTTTTTACTCTGGACTGGACAGGGAATTAACAAACTGCCCATCCTTGTTAAGAAATTATACCAATTCTACTACATCAAGTGGGACAACTTTCCTTGGAATGACTAAACTTTTCCAAGATTTCATATCCTCACTCATCTGACTCCATTTAACACAGGAAATTGCAGTTAAGCTGTAAGAAGACTCATCCTGACTAAATCCAATGTTTATAAATTATAACAAGGCAGAAAATGTGAATCTCAACAATGTAACTGTAGTCTGAAGTGTAAGTATTCACAAGTTCAACTTCTTTCCCAAACACTTTTTACCACGGCAGTAACATGAGTTTGTATAAATAATGTATGCATTTTTAGCATATTTGCACAATGTAATATAATAGATAATATTTGTATGTGTTAGAAGAACACAGACCTGTGTGGGCTGTCTCTGCCTTCATTCTCAGACAGAAGATTTTTGGACTTTTCACCAGCAGTGACCACCAACAGAGCAATTTCCTTCTCTCTTTTTTTTTTCCCCATAAGAACACTGTTGGAAAGCTTCTTAAGAAATAAGCTCTATAAAGCTTCTTAAGAAATAAAACAATAACAAGTTGGATATACTTTATCCAGTCCTACAATATTTTTCATGCCTATGGCAAGATATCAATATTTTTCCTTTCAGTATTTCAGCAGTCAGGTCAAGGTATACTTATTATATCTGTGCAATAACTGCATATACAATATGGACCAACAGGTGAAGAAAAAGCTCCCTCCAGAATAAAGTGCAGATCCAGCAGCAATAAGGGCCAGAACCAGTCACACAGTTTAGAGTTTCTTGTGGCGTCCTAAACAAACCACTGACTGGACACAGATTCATTATTTTCTCTTATGTTTGTAAGAGATTTAATGCACATTGTGTAAAATATGCATCATCCAACATCAATCATCATAGTAGATATAATAAAAAATATCATGGATCATAATAATATAGAGAATTATTTCTAAAACTTTAAGGCTAAATATGAAATCATAAAATCTAAATGCAGCTAATACATCCTGTATGGCAATGCTTTAAAATTCTTCAGCTAGAGCTATAGCTCACAAGCATATTCACATGTAAGAGGAAGAGGATTAGAAGCAAAAATAAGAACAATTACTGCATTGAATTTAGGGGAAGTTTATGGTACACTGACTTCTGGAATACATTAGGTTTTACATTTTAGGGTTTGCATTTCTAGGATTTAAATTAGGCTCTTGCTACCTAAAAGTTGTGCAAAGAGACCAGCTTTAGCTGGGTTTTTTTTTGTTGAACTACTTTTCTTTATGGATGATTGCAAACCCTTCTGGGATCACCATAAAAACGCTGTTAAAATCAACAGTGGTGCAAGTGTGGGGTGGGGAGCATAAATCAGGGAACTTCAATGCTCTGTTAGTGCTTGGCCATGGCAGAATAAGTGGCCACCCCTCAGGGGAAGGACTTTGCCTGTTGACTCTACATGGAACCAAACCCAGTTAAGCTAGGCAGGCCACTCAGCATTCCCATTTAGGACCAGCTTTAAAAAGGAAAATAGCTGCACCGTGCACCAACAAATTCAGCTTAATGGAAAGTGTTAGCACCCAGGAGAATTCTGGCCCATGACCTAGATAATACAGAAGCAAACCATTGTGTGACTGCATCTCTTTAGCAAATGTAGTACTGCAGTCAGCAGTCTGCAAAAATACTCACTTTCAAAGCAAGCTTTCAGTAAAGCTTTCAGAATGACTTTTGTTTCAGGAGGGAAGCACAGATGCAAGCACTAGAACAGCTTTTCAACACCTGTTTATTTATTTATATTTATTCTTATCTGGGGCAAAATAAATCCTTCTGCATTTTGCTTGCAAATAAAGCATGGATAGTGAAACCTAAAATGGTACATGGTGGTACCCTTAAAGCTCTGTCCAGCTCTGTCTACAAGATAACTAGCTGGAAGAAACATCCTCAAATACTAATATGCTTTCAATACTTTGTAAGTATTGAAAAAAAATCACCTGTAGTGTAGGAAAATGGTCTGAAACTCATGCCATTTCTTGTAGGGAATTATAGTTGACCTTTCTGCATTAAGAAAGGGCACAGAAACTATTGGAATGGAATACTGGAAAAAGACTTCCCAATCTACAGCCTGTGCAGGCTCATGGTACTCAGGCATAAAACTGCAGCCGACATACAGAAGGCCAAGCCTCTCATTTCATAGTTAATTCAGAACTGTAGTTAATCTGAAAAAAAGCTTAGGGTTTGAAGTGGTCTTTTCATGTAGAAATGTACTGTATTATAAAATACAGATTTTGAACTTGAATTGGTAATGAGTTTCACTTCCCTCTTGTGGCCCAGATGTGTTTGTTTTAGTACATCTCTAAGTGTGCTAGTCTGGGAAGCCTTCAGGGTGAGACACAACAGATGGACAGAGCAGTTCAGGTCTGCATTTCTTCAAAGCAACCACAAAACATTAACTATACTGGAGTTTAACTGGCACACACTGGTGAGGGGATGTTTCCCAGAAAGGTCTCTGTACTAAAATACCTTCTCTTCCCACCATATCTCAAAGAGTGACAGTTTCTCTTGACTGTGCAAAAAATACCTCTGCTCAAGAGACTCCATGGAACTCTCATCTCAGTGATAGTGCCTTTATTCTTGTTGAGTATCAACTGCTTTCTACAGCCTGGTGGATATTTAGAAAAAGAAAGTGTTCACTGAGATGATAGGCAAAGGAAAAACATCAGTGTTGAAAGAACTACGGGTCTGTGTTTCTGGAATGGCAGCATATAGGCTCTCACCTCAGCTTGTCGGATTTTGGGTTTAACAGTGATTTTTTTTACCTCCCTGGGTTTAAGATCATAAGCATTAGTCCTGCTGGAAGACAAATTTTGATTCTCCCTGCCCATTCAAAATATTTTCCCCAAACTTTTGTCTACACCTTTTGAAAAGATAACATAGTCTTTTCCATGAATACCAAATAAAGGTAAAGAGTAGTTTTCAGTAATGAAAGACTTAAAACACTTTCTTTTGAAAATGTCTGTTAATTTTTGGTTTGTGGTTTTTTGTTTTCATTTTCTCAGAGTTGTTTTGCAAGTAGGTTTTTGCCAGTGTTGAAAATGGAACCACACTGATGTAAATAGGCACAAGAAATTAACTTGCACAGGGAAGCTGTTTTTTCCAGTTTTATGTCCTCCAGAATCAGGGTTTGAATAAAACAAGTTCAGGCAAGAAGACAGTAAAAAGTAACTGGAGTTAAACATTCCTTTCATTTAGCTTAAGAACAGTTCATCCAGTTCCTTCAGGGTCATAAACCCAACTCCCAAGCCAGTTGAAGTTGGTGGCAAAGTGCCCAGGGATGGCACATCGTACTGCTTAGATCCTGAGTCTTTTTTTACCCACCTAATGAAAATCTACAGACCAATGAGAGGCAAGAAGCCATTATTGTCCACAGCAGTGAGGATGCTCACTGGCAAGGCACAGTACTGTGGACAGGTGGTGGAAAAAAGCAGAAGAGCTGGGTGGTCAGACCAGGTCACCAGAGTCTTACATTCAACACCCTGCTCTGCCACCACTGTTCCTGAGTAAATTGCACAATAAAGACCTGCTTCTACACATTTTGTCACTCAAGGAAATCTCAGCCTTCAGTTAGGCAGCATGATCCTCTACAAAACTAATGGGAGGAACAAGGGGCTTATGGCTGGGGAGCACAGAGCTGTAAACCTAGAGAGGAGGGCATTGCTTAAACCAGGTGATGGGAATACCAAATCTAGACACAGTTTTTCCCCAGGAGTTAAACATTTTGATGGCAAGAAGCAGATATGTATTCCTGCTTAATACTCTTATAGTGAATAGTCTCCTGCTGTTAGGTGCCCTTTTGAATGGGAGAACGAGACATGACAGGTTGTCCTGGGTTATGTCACTTCTCTGGCTAAGTGTTTTCTTCTGCTCTGCTGCCAAAAACCACAATGAATGACTCTATGTTCAACTAAGTTTAACTACTAAGCTATCTGGCACATTATGGTGAATAGTTCTCTCTTCCTGCAGTGGTCTCCCATTTGAAAGCAACGAATAGTCACTGGAATAAGCAATTTGACTCTTTCACACCAGTTTCTAACTTCTTACCATGAAGGCAACATCTCAGCATCTCTCCTTGCCTTAATGTATATCCAGATTCTTTATGCAGAATGTATTTCAGAGATCTGTACAATTTATTGTAGAAGGTAATAGAAAGTCTCCTGGTGGTATACAGCTCCTAAAATACAGGAGGATCAGATGCAGAAAAAACAGGAAGCTGGAGGCAGACCCCTGACCTCCCATCAGAGCCTTTCCCATTAGGTGATAACAGTTGTGCATTCTGAGAATTACAAGACTTTAGTCAATTCTGCTCTGTGCAAAGCCTCACCTAAGTACTTTACTAGCCTACGCACTTGGCAAGAAGAAGGCTGAGTTTAAGAGTGCCCTGACCCTTAACTCAGATCACCAAACAATTCTGTGTTACTAGGAGATGGAGACCCGCTAGAAAAAAATAAATGCAAAACTGCGACAACACTGGTAGAAATATATGGCCTAAGGGCAGGAAATCTGAACTAGGCAGGAAAGCTGAACAAGTTTTCTGAGGATTTTAGTAGTGCCTAAAACCTGAGTGAAGTGCTCGGAGTTTCCTGTTGGATTTACTGTTTAGTCCCACCTGATGGTTAAAACAGTGACCTGGCTGCTGAAGGTACAAGGAGGTTTTTGACGGCAGCGGGAGCTCAGCTCGCAGGCTGATGCTGTCTTCTTTCTATAGATGGCGCTGGAACCTACCGAATGCTTTGTTTCCCTGCCCAAAATTTTTTATGATGCTATCAGCGTTATGCCATCTCAAAAAGCACACTGAGGGTGAAAAAAAAATCCCTCAAAAGCATCAGTAACACTGAACACGGGTGTGATTTCTAGTCTCAAGAGCTTTAGAGCATTTTACAGGATCTGATCAAAAAGCATCCTTGTTCAGGAGCTGTGAATGGTCAGTAACATGAGCTTGGGCTAGAATGTAAAAGGAGACTAAACATATAGTGGTGTTTGACAGATTTCTCTTCAATTGCTTTTGCACCCACATAAACTTTAAACATCCATAGCAATTCAGATGGTCCTGGTTGAAACATTATTTCTGAATTTTTCCAGAGTGAACATAAATTCAAATGCATTGTAAGATGTTTGAAGCAATTAATGTCCAAATGATTATCATTATGAGCAGGAAGTAACTAAAAACAAGAGCTCACACATGAGAAGTCATATGCAATTCCCTCCATTATCTTTCACTTTGCACATAACTTCTTCTGTCTCAACATTGCCTTGAATAAATGACACTGTCAGCATCCTTAGTGCTCATTGGCAGTTTAGCAAACATCATTGTCAATAAAACCAGGTCAAATACACCAACTCAATAAACTCTGTTTGCAACCACAGAACATTTCTAAAAATACAATTGAATGAAAACAACCTCTATAGAAAGACTTGTTAATTAAATTTACAGGAGTATCAACAAATTACCTTGATTCAGAATCAAAACACTTCATGAAATCCACAGGGACAGTGTAGCAGCCTGGCTTTTCCTCTGGATGTGGAGCTCATGTTACAGCAAAGTGGCTTTTCTAAGTGTTACAGCTTCAGAGCAACCGTAGCACCAACAACCCCTGCACCACTGAAAGCAAAGTAACAAGCAGTTACACATTCAAACCATTCACTTTTAAACTCTAATGAAAGAAATATTTCTGCATAACTCCTTCAATCATTGTCCCCGAAAATTTATGTTTCTTTTTCATTAACCTCATATATATGTTATAGAAGCAATGTAAAGTTGCATTTTCAATCTCAGATGCAACTGTAGTTGCATATGTAATTTTAGAGTGAATTGTCATTATATAACTTCCTTTCTGACCATTCTCCTGCTTTTATCACCCAGACTAATAACTTGTAAATATCTATGGAAATAATTAATACCTTTATCTTTTGGAAATTTACAGTAGTATTCTTTAAAATTAAATAGACAGATAGTAGAACAGTAACTGAGCCAGAGTAATGATTACAATAATGAAGGAATAGGTTATGGTTTATACCTGTATGCACAGTGTATTTATTTGGTGGAGAACAAGAGATTTATTATGTGTTTAAGCATTTATTTTCTTATTTTTGTGCATGTTTTCTGTAAAGGATGTGTTAACTGGGTTACAATCACTAAAACAGGTTTGGAAAGTCAGTCCTAAGTTTCATAATCATTCACCGTGTTATAAACTGAGGATATCTGTTGAGATAAACATCTCCTTCCATACGTCTGTGCTTCTGCAAGAAGAAATGAGTCAGGGGATGGCTTTTTGTATTATCACAAGCTTTAAATGCAGAGTGTTTCAGTTAAGTAATTTCAATTCAGGCATGGAAGACCAGAAGTTTAAGAGGGAAATAAGAAATTGATTCCAGAAGTTAGGATGCAATCTTCCCACTGTCCAGCCTCCTCTCTGGGATGGAGTGCAGAAGCCTTATCTCTCTCTCTTCTGTGGGTTTCACAGTCACAAGCATTGAATAATACAAATGTGTTCAGAAAGTCTATGTGCTCTTGCCAAGTTCACAAGAGGAGTGCAGCAGAATTAGTAAAAAAACAACAGAGGTCTATATCTGCCAACAGAAAAACAGATTCTCTTCCTTCTTCACAGCTCCTCACCTGCCCCAGGGCTAGAGTTTCTTCACAGCATTTTCCTTCCCCTGCATTGCTCCTGGAGGCCCCAGCACTTTCAAGTCCTCAGAAAATAAGAGCCATCACAGTCTTTGCAACAAAGTAGCCCTAAGAAGTGGCAGGTTTAATGGAGCATATGTACAGCTCCTACTCTTCTGCACAGCACCTCGAGCATGCGATTATGCACACTATGATGGTTTCCAGCTGGCTTCTCCAATTAGGCCAATTTCAGTGCTCTGTACTCAAAATTTTTCACAGCATTTCAGAAGCTAGAGAAATTAACTGCTGTAGGAAGTGGAAGGGAAAACTATAGCCACCTATAGCCACCTGGTGATGCTGGGACATACCCACAGATTGACACAGCCTTGAAGAACCATTGTTCTTCTGAGATGTCATACCCTCCACAGATGAGACTCCATTTTCCTTGCAGACGTGTCTCCCTCCTCTAGGTTTAGATCATGAAAACTTGAGTGCTCTGTTGACACCAGCCACCTCAAAGTAGAATTAATTTCATGTTACAAGAGCTCCCACTGCTGATAGCCCAGTCCCTCTGTACAGATGGAAAATCTTTCACTCTGTGGAACCACTTGCATGACTTTCCTTACACAAGGGGATGAAGATCCCACAGGTCTTGATTGTCAAAAAGGTTTGAGTCCTTATTCCTGACAGGCTCATGATTTCCCAGTTTCACTGAGGCATGTAAGATGCTGACCAGTCTCACAAGGTGTTCCAGAGGCTGATCATCTACTCCTGCACAACAATCTTTGCTACAGTGTGATTGCAAAGTGGTCTATAAAGAGAAATACTTACAATGAAGCTTGATTGAAAAGTCTGGAAGTAGTTCATAAACACAGATTTGGCATATTCTAATTCAGCACAGAAACCTAATTAAAGTACTAATTCTCAGAGAAACATCACCCTGCACACTGTCCAAAGTTAACTGGAGGCCCCTTGTCCCTTAGAAAACCTTGATTCTGAAGTCTGCCAAATGATTAATTGCTCCAGTGTTCCCTGTGCTGTCTGACCTGAACTTTCAGCCATGACTTCTAAAATGTTTTCTTAACAGTAACACTCCAGTCACTTAGAGATACACCCTCCTTTCGACCTCCTGCTCACCTACTAGCATGCTATGCAAACTAGCACTGGTGGGGTCACCAGTGTCTCAGGACTGGAATTCTTTAATTGGATGGTACTTAGGGGCTTGACCCCATTAATTTTTGAGATTTGAGCATCTAACTCCTTTAACGTCTTATCAAAATCCCCACCCAGTTCCCTGGACACAGTTCATCAACACAGTCACAGATCACAGAATATCCTGAGTTGAAAGGGACCCACAAGGAGCATCAAGTCCAACCCTTAAGTGAATGGACCAGTGAGGATGCATACATCATTGCTTTTGGCCCTTTTCAAAAGCAATGATTAATGAAAAAATGTAGCTTAGATCAGCCACAACTATGACAATTCTGCAACCTGTGGATTGTCTGTCCTTCCTTCTGGCTAGATCAGGAGCTCCTGTGATAGACAATATCACCAGAAGCCAAAAAGTGCCTGAGAATAAGAGTACACAGGTATCAGCAACCATTTCAGTAATGTGGATTATCGGAAAGAATTTTCTGTTCCCTTGAGTGATTATTTGAGATTTTCCTGACCTTTGGGCTTCTTGTGGAGGCCTATGAAGAACACTGGGGCCTCCAAACTGGGGAGAAACTTCAGGCCCTTTTCCTGGCTGGACAGAAAGACATAATTACAGAAGTAATAATAAAAGAAAGTTATGAAAATTACTTTAAAGGAATTTGCCTCCCCTTTGGCTATTTTAAGAGCTATGCTCATAATACTTTTTGGCTGTACACTCAACAGTAGTGATTTCAGGGCAATCTTGTTAGCTCTGCTTTCATATGGGTGGGCAGCCCTCATATAATAAATTATTTAGCAGCTCAGACAGTGATTCAACAGTGTTATATCTTTCTCTTCCCTGACAATTTGTCAGCATGGACCATGGACCAACAGGCAGACCTACATAATCACTTGCAGTCCTAAAGCAGGCTGGAAAAGAGCAAATTCTGCTCCAAAATCTGTGCCATGGTCCTTGGGCTTGAGCACATAAGCTCAGTTTGTTAAGCCAGAGTCAGTGGTACTGACTGGAGCTACTGAGTGGTGCTCACATCTGGCCAGCTGGGAGCAGTCATCTTATGGCTGGGTTCAAAAGAGCAAAGTGGAAAACGTACATGAACCCTTCTAGCACTGAGAGGTGTGGAAGGCTGTGACGGATCCATATGCTTGCAGGATAGGCTCTTTAAATTCAGAAAAGTTTCTGTGCATTTCAGTGAAGTCCAGTATGACCCCCAAGAGGTCCAGAAGACAGCAGAGGAAGCTATTCTCTTACAGCACTGAAAGGTATTAGGGAGGTCCAACAGACATTAACAGTACTCCTTGTTTCTTNCTTACAGAGAAAATCTCACCTATATCCTACACTGCACTGCTTTTTCTTGCTCCTAGTTGAACACAATCCTCTGCTAAATTCTGTCCCTTAAATGTTCATTCAAAGGATGAACAACCCCACCCCTAATACTGTTGTGTCGTGGAACAAAGTCATACTGACAGTGGACACACAACTGGCACCAAACGTGGCGAGCATCAGCCCTTTATTACCATCCTACATAATAAACAAACTAAATAGCAACTTCCATACCTTTTCTCTGTGAATTCCCACAAACAGCATCACACAACTCCTTCTCTCTCACACAACCAGCTAACCCACTTTTTTATAACACCCATCCTTTTTGGACATAGCTATGACCTATTAAGGCAAAGGCTGCTTCCACTCTTTGGTAACTAATACAGCTGCAACTCATCAGGGATGAGTTTGCCTGCAGCACCATCTCTATTCTCTTACAATCCCTTCTCCCACATCATACTGTTGCTAAATAAGATATATTGTTGTCCTACTGCATGGAGGCAAGTCTTATTGCTTTTCTTGTTTTCTGACCCTGCTTCTCTCTTTCCTTTCCATTTTCCACTTTTGTTTGCTTATTTCTTTATCTTGGGTAAATGAATATTCCAACTTGCTGTGAACCAGCTAAACTCCAAACAAATTTGGATAAAGCCCAGTGTTAATTTCAGGTACAGGTTTTCCCTTTTGATCTTCTCCACAGGAATATTTACTAAGAAAAGGAGAGGGAAGATATTATTCACCAGTTCTTTCTGGATGATGCAAGTCACTGCTAAAATTAAAGGCTGAACGTGATGTGGATTTTCCCACATTTCTCCAACTTTCATAAGCAGCTACCTAGCAAATAGCTGTTCTAACATCAGTGAGAGGGGGTTTTGCTATTCTTTTTGCACATTTCATAAAAATAATGTGGTTTGGTGAAATACATGTTTATGCCACCACTACATAAAATTTATTATACACCAACAAAATGAATATAAGAACCCAGGAATTTACTTTGGAGGCTAGGACTTGTTTTTCAAACCACTTTTTTTTTTTTTTCCCCACATACTTTTTTTTATTTTCATCCTGTTTTTCACCAGCTTGGCAAAAGTTTCTGACTGCATCCTTTGCACGCTGTCTCATACATGACACCCCCTCTCTTCCCCCAAATACCACAACTCTGTGGTTGAAGCCACAGCTTGCTGAAGAGGTTTGTAGACCACCTCAAACCACCTGCTCTGGCTCCTTGTCTTTCCTTGACTGACTGAGCCTAGTCAGACTCAGCTGCACTGATGGAACTTGAAGCTGGCATGTGCTCTCTGAGCGTGTTAGCTGACTTAAAAGACCCTGCCTTGGTGGAGGCACTAAGAAAGATGTGTTGAGGAACATCTCTCTGAGGGTACTAAAACCCCTCTAACCACGTTCCTCACTGAGAAAATTTTGAGTAGCTCCATTGCTTGCCAGTTTGTTCTGGGTGGTAAAAGGGAGTTGACAATATGTATACTGGGTGTGTGGCAGCAGGGGAAGATGCTGCATTCAAATGAGCAGCGTGCAAAATCAGCTGGAAGATTACTGCAGATACATCTTGCAAGTGGAGAGTCCTGCTCTGGACCAGACTGTGTTTGGAAAAACACCCCCACTTCCACTTCCAGTCTTGAATGAAGTAGATTTTAAGAAAGTAGCTGAGCAGCAGTCAAAATTGAAAGAATACTGGACGAGAAATACTGTTTTGAGCTTCTGTGCCACTTCCAGTTCAGCAGAGAAGTGAAGGCTGTTTGTTGTCTTTACATTAAAGAAACAGGATGTCATATTGGCAGGTACACAAACCTATGAGCATCCGCTCCCCATCAATGCACTTCTGTTTTAATGGGCTAAAAAGATCCTTGATAACAGCTGGTGAAAGACCCATTGTCCTGCCACATCCTTTTCCAGGCTTGACCTGTCAAGAGGGTAGAGCTATGCAGCTCTGGGAGCAAAGAGCAGGGTCTAAGAGCCACACATTCCTTCAGAGTACCCTTTCAATTGCTGGTCTGGGCATGTGGACATTTTCCTCTTGTAATCTGGCATATATTTTATGAGAGGATCTGGAAAATATTGGATTTTGCAGTGCTTGGTAGCTAGGAATGCAGAATGAAAGGATACTCTGAGAAATTCACTGGTTCCCTGCTCAGATTTATTCTTACCTTTACCTTGGTACCTATTTATTTTGGATTTCTTCACTTCCCTTTCACCACTCCTCCACTTCTTTTTTATATTACTGCTCACTTGTCAACCCAGTTTATGTCTTTTTAACCTTGTGTAACTTATTCTCACTTATTTGTGATCTCTCCTTTCATGGGTCTTCTCTCTGCTTTTCCTTCCCAGTGGTTTTCATGGTTTTTATGTGTAGGGTTTTCCATTCAATACTACATATGAACAAGAAGAAGTGAGAAGTACTTGAGATATGTAGTGGAAGTGAAAGACACAAGATTATGGCAAACTGGAACAAAAGAAAGCAGGCTCATGGAGGAAAAAAAAAAAGAATGCTTGTTAAAGAGGAGGCTGGATATAGGAATTTCCTATACCAGAGGAAAGGCAGGTCTTGATGAGAACAATAAAAAGAAGGAAGGAAATGATTGTTTGGGTGAGTAGGAGAATTGACCATGGCTGTGGATGAAAGGAGAAGCTAAGCCAGGCTCTGTGCCATTAGCAGAGCTGTCAGCCTGGGATCTGGAGGCCTCCAGGAGAGGCAGAAACCACTCTCAAAGCCAGAAAGGAAGACCAGGCAGGAAAACCTCACAACTAAAGGCACAGCAGCATTTAAAACAAAGAGATATTGATCAGGGATTTCTTAGGCAGAGAACAGAGAGGATGGTGAACCCCCTCAAAATTACAGCTTGTAAACGACATTGAATACTTACATCCATTTGTGCATGTGAGCTCTCATTTTGAATCACCTGCACTGTGATTCATCAGGCTTATAGCTCATCAAATAGCAAAATGTGTTATAGCCAATCCTGGATAAGCTTTCAACAGCTTTTAAAATCTAAAAGTTTAATTAAATGCAAAGACATAAAAATAGGAAAATAATAGGAAAAAATAGGAAAAAAATAGGAAAATAGGAAAATAGGAAAATAGGAAAATAGGAAAATAGGAAAATATCAAATTGTGCTCAGTACTGGATGACAATTGGCTGTACTAGCTTTCAAAAACCAATATAGACATGCAAAATAGAGAAAAACTGCTTCACAAAAGGACTTCACCTTCTTCCAGGACAGTTTGAGAAGGGATAATCCTGCTTTTCTCCGAGGAAAGAGCAAATTCAGATGATCCATCTACTCCTGTAATTCCCAGAATGACACAGAACATCAATGCCGAGCCCGACAATATGTTGCTGAGTGAGTGGTACCAGAGAGAAAGTGACTGTGATAGAAGACAGCATGGCTGGGATAAACAAACAGATGCTGTCAGCCAAATGCTGAACACTGCAAATACACCACAGCAGATGCCCTGATTAAATAAAATGTGAAGTCACAACATTTGTCTGAGTGGTTGGAAAAAATCAACATGCTCTCATGGTCACAGATTCATTGATTTTTCATGAGAATTAAAAATAACTAAAGCTCATTTAAAGAGTCATTTTTCAAAAGTGGGATTTTCTATGTCTTGCTTGCAAGTGGATATTATTACCAGCCTTCTCTTCAAGATAGCTTGCATATCATTGAGAGTAGAACTGTCTCTGAATCAAATTTTATCAAGCAAGAGAATTCTAAACTCCTGATAACCATCTTTTCTCCACCACCCTCCTCTGCCTTGATAGATGCTGCTTTAAGGGCTCTTCTCATCTGCTCACTCAGCTCACCTCTCAACTCACCCTTCCACACTGGACAGGCTGTGAAAATGCACAACCTGCCTTTGTCAGTAAAGGTAGTAAAATCAGTAAAAAATTCTCCAAATAGTCTCTGAGGGGGTTAATACCTGTTGAGAAGCGTGAATACCAACATCTTTATGCCAGAGCTGTCCAGCTCCCACAGCAGCACCAGGCAGCCATGCTGCTCTTTGCAACAGTGTGAGGCCCAGACTGCAGTTCAGACACTGCAGCTCTGAAATGATCTGGAGGTTAAAACAGAGCTGTGCTGGGTGTGCCTACGCCTGGCTTATGCTTTAGAAAATGAAGGAATTCCAAGCAGAATTTTTACAATAAGTACCATACAACCTCAAGTTCTCTGTGTGATATTCAGTGATTTCTTAAAGGCACAAAAAAGACAAGCAAACCAAAGAAATGTACAGAAGTCCTTCAGCAAACAACAGAGAATATACTTAGCCAGAACAGTATGCTTGTGGTTCAGCTCAGATTTCTCTGAGATCTGGCCCAGGATTGGTATCACCATTATAGTCTGAAGAAAAAGAAGTACTGCTCAGAGAATTTCAGCTCGGAGTGGCAGATTGTGAAGGAGAGAAAGAGGCAGAAAAGCCTTAGTGCCAGCAGGATAACTTATTTTCTTAAACAGCCCAGGGGCCTTGCTGGTTTAAGGCACATTGGTAAAAGCTCACAAAGAAAAGATTAATGAGCAAGGTAAAATAGAATAGAAATATATGATCCTTGGGTGTTTCACCCATTTGTTCTCTGTGCCATGCTTTTTGATAAAAGAAATGTTTTTCAGATGGAGGCTACACATATTGCTGGAAGCATTTGTGACAGATTGGCTTTGAAGAAAAAGATTTGTTGTCAGGCTAACACAGCCAGAAAGAGTAGCGAGAGCACAAAGATGCCATCCAGGAGTAGTTTAGCTGAGAACTTGGTCTCAAGTCCCAAACCTGTTCATTCAGGGAGACAGATCATAGTGGCAGAAGCTATTCCTTGAAGTAAGCTGTTCATTGCTGCCATGGGATAAGATCAGGCCTGCCATAACAGCAGTCAGGCCTTATTAAACCCCTGCTCCTGCTACTCAAGAGGCTTAACTTTAGCTGCTAGTTGAAGACAGAAAGAAACAGGAGAGTTCCTTTTCCCAGCAGAGAAAACTGAACAAGGTAGACGACCAAACCAATTAATATAAACTGAATTTCTAAAACACTATCTGCCTCAAAACCTCTATTTTTCCATTTGTGCACAGCAGCAGAAAAATCTCTGCAAACCAGAGAAGACCCTCTTTCTCTGTTTCTGCTTTCTCCTATTACCACTATATTATGCATTTTTCTACAGTTACTGTATTTATCCCTAGGCACAGTCTGCTTTTGGGAAGGGCAACTGAAGCTGGATAAAGATATGCAGTTTGACACCAATACTTGCAACCCCATAGGTTGAAGCCCCTTCTAATACATACAGATACGAGTGTGTTGATAAGGATTGTTGAAGTGCTGCCTTGAATTCTTTTTCTGGAAAGAAAAAAGCAGTTAAACTGATGCATTTTCTTTTAAATGAGAGAATTTTGAGAAGAACTTAAAGAAAAAAACTCCTATTTTTTTGCTGCTACAAATTCCACCACTAAGTTTCTAACAATGTTTCTGGTTAGGAGCAACTGAGTGACCTTGGGAAAACCTTGCTGGAGTTGCCAACATTCTAGTTTTCATATTTTGTCTTCTGCAGTTGCCAGGGTGGTTGTAATATGGAAAGGAGAACCACTGAAAGACCTGTGACTGATATCCAAAGGGTTTAGAGCAAGCCCTGCAACTCCCCAGGCAGATGGTGATTTAAAAAAAAAAAAAAAAACAGGAACGAGGGGGT